>JAACYQ010025615.1:0-79027 GCA_011075105.1 Heteronetta atricapilla
GGGGGACATGATGGCTCTGAGGGGGGACACGATGGCTCTGGTGTGGACATGATGGCTCTAAAGGGGGACGCAATGACACTGAGGGGGACACGATGGCTCTGAGGGGGACATGATGGCACTGAGGAGTACAGACCCTCACAGTGCGCCATCACGACCCCAGAATACACCACCGAGCCTGCCCTCAGCCCGGCAGGCCCCCGCCGCTTTCCAGCCCAGACATCTTTCCCACAGGGACGGGCGGTGAAGCTCCATTTTCTCCAGTCCCCCTGAAAGGCCGCTCTCTCCAAACCGTTCCGCACCCGGCAGCGCCCATACGCGCACAGTTCACGCTTGGGCACCCATCACCAGCCCTGCTGCGTGGCACCTTCCCCAAAAACGCCTCCCAAAAAAGCCCCCCCACCCCCCCAACCCTCCGGAGGTTTGCAACGTGTCGCCCTCACGTAATGACCTTCGTGCCCAAAATTTGCGAGCGCCTTAACGAGGATTTGCTGAGCGGCAGAGATAGATAGGGCTCTCCGGGTGGGTGTGCCGGTGTCCCGCGGAGGTGAGGAGCCTTGCTCGGAGATAGACGGTGAGTCAGGCGCTGGCTCCTGCCTGCCCTGGCTACACGCCTTCCTCAAACAGATCCACCTCGGGGTGGACACGGCGGGCACGTCTGGGGGGACGCCGGGGGGAGAAAAGGCGGTGGGGAGGTGAGGGTGTCTGCAGGGCACCCTGCCACGCCTGGGTGCCCGTGCTTTGTAGGGTGCCAGCCGCGTTGAGCGGCGTGCGACCTGCCCATACTGCTGGTGGTGAGAGAACTCTTGTACGGTGGCAGGGCCGCGTTAAACCCATGTGCACGCGATCTCGCAGAAGACACCAGCTCTGCATCCCTGTTAGAAACTTCCTTGGCAGCTTTTGCAGGTTTAGCGGCCGCTCTGCAGCCTGCCGCTCTTCTCCTTGGTCCTGGTGTGGTTTCCTGCTCAGCCGTGCACCCGATGCACGTCCCGCACACGGCTGGGAGCACTCCAGGTTTCGCCTGTTACTCGCAGGATTTGAAAGCAAAACCTTGTAGCACGCTGCGATTCCCTACCCAGTTTCCCTACGTGATCTGCTGGAGTGCTACAAGTCATCCGTGGCTCTGGTCTCTACCGCATTGCCAGAGGGGGAGGACGGGGGGACAGCCCCTCTCCTGCGTGACAACCCGCATAATAACAGCCTCTGTTGTTTTGTGTGTGCTATGTGGGGGTTTTGTTTTCACCCAGCAGCTGTACGGAGAAAGTCACGTATTTTATGTCTCTCTCCGGCACAGGGCTCGCACCCAGACGTGAGCAGCGCTCCTCGGGAACAAAATCAGCCAAAGAGCATGCTGGCCCCGGCGCCCTCCCGGTGGGCTGGCGCTGCCCACAGCAGGGTGAGCCAAGGCAAAAAGAGAGGCATGGCTGTGGAAAATACCCATTTTGTTTAACAGGGAGTATCCGGCGTGGAGTAAGGTGGCCAGGTACTGCCCTGATACCTCCCTGCCGGCACCACCGCTGCCGGTATGGGGCTGCCTGCACGGGGAGCAGCTGCCTGGATCCTCCAGTGGCTCCTGCCCATGAGCAGCGGCATCCTGTGCTGCTGCGCTCCCCTGCATCCCTGGCTGCTCTTTACATTTCAGGATTTTTTTGTTTGTTTGTTTAAAAAAAAAAACACTTTCCCCACCCGAGAGAGGCTGTGCATGCGCAGCAGAGGAGTGTGCTTCACAGCGGTGCTTGCACAGCTGGCTGCTTGCAAAGTCAAGTCCTGCACGTTGCTGCGGCCGCCCTGGGTGCCGAGTTAAACTGTGCCGTGCTGGAGCAGCGGCTGGAGCTGTGCCAGCTGGAGCTGCGGCGGGCAAACCGCTCCGGTGCAGCCCTGTGAAAAGCAGGACGGGTGCTTGCTCTGGCACTGCCGTCTTTCGTGTGCTTAAGTGAACAGCGAGATGCCCCCGGGCTCAGAGGATGGTCTGCTGCTGACATGGCCCTTGTGAGCCTCCAGGCCCCGGGGGGGCTTTGCAGAAATGGTGGCTGGTGCTGCTTGCCCCCGCTTCCCCCTCCGGCTCCAAACAAGCGCTGTTCAGCTCGTGGCTCAGCCCTTAATCTCTGGGATGAAATTTCCTGCTGACATTGACGGTGCTGCCCTGGGTAGGCTGCTGGGAGAGCCCCCAGTTATCCCAGCCGTGAAGCTCTTCCCTTTGTTCCCGGCTAGCTTTTGGGTGACAGCGCTGCCAAAAAGATGATGCTGACAGTGGCGAGGAGCTACGTCCTCTGATAAGAGAGAGAGGCTTCCCTTCCCGTGGCACGGGACGCCCCTGAGCGCTGCCTGCCTGTGTGCCGCTGCCAGCCGGAGGCTGACCCGAGGAGCAGGGGTGGGAGCAGAGGGCAGCGTGTGCCCTTTCTACCTCCAGGGACCAGCAAATCGGCAAAGTGTGATTAAAAAGTCATCTCTTAACAGCACAGCAGAGCCGTCATTGCCTTCGTGTGGATCTCTTTTCAGTCCCGAGGGGCTGTGCTCAGCAGCTGCTGCTGCTTCAGCGGGGTTTTGCCCCGCAGCCACCCCTCGCCTGACCCACAAGCAGGCGGCGGCGCTGGCAGCGGTTTCGCTCCGCTCTGCGATTTCAGGAAAAGGAGCTCGTTTTCTCCCCCCGTCTCCTCGCTGACAATGACCCGAGTGTTTGTGAGGACACGCACGCAGCTCTCGGTTGCCTTCATCAGACGGGGCCGCGCTCCTTTTTCCCTGAGGACAGCCGAGACAGGCAGAAAACCGTGGCTGACAGGAGGGCGCTTAGAGGGGGGAATGTCCTTCCTCCTTTACGTGCCTGCCATCACCCAGAGGAGCTGGAACATTTGGGTTGGGATCGGACACGCAGAGTTAGGGAAAAAAATAAAAAAAAACAGCCACGATCGCAGCTGCCTTAAAGAGGAATGTAAAATCTCCCGTGCCCTCGGATACCGCGCGTGCACCTCCCGTGCCCTGGGATTTCCTTCTGAGAGGACAGCGCGGGCCCTCGGCTCGCCCCCTGCACCCTGAGGTGTGAGTGTGGGACCGAAGGCTCTGTGGGGACAGTTGCGGCTGGGGCTTGTGTCGCCGCATCGCCCGGGAGGGCTAATGAGGCTAATGAGGTTATAATTAAATTGCAGCGTGAAATCCAAGTGTACGTGTGCGCTCTCCTGGACCAGCACGGCGAGCAGTCTGAGCCCCGTGAGGTAACAGGAGGGCTCTGAGCGAAACACACCACTCCCCTCTTTCTCTCACTTTTTATTAACGCGGGGTTTTCCCTGTTTCCCCGTTATTTCCCTATTTCCCCGTCATTTCCCCGTCACTTCCCCGCTCCCCCTCACAGCCCCCCCCCCCCGGCCCCGCAGTGGTACACCCCGTTCCCCGCCCGGCTCGCCCCGCCCCGCCCCCCCCCCCTCACGCCCGCGGTGGTTCGCTCCCGCCGCCGTTCCCCCCCCCCGTCCCACCGGCGGGCCGCGACCCGGAAGGGCTCCGGGAGCGTTTCCGGCCCTGCCTCCCGGAACGGCGGCGGCGGCACGGCCCGGGGCCGGGGCCTTCTCCTGCGTGAGTGCGGGGGGGCGGCGGCCGGGGCTGGGCGGGCACCGGGGCCTGGTTGGGGGGGCTCTGGGCCCTGTTATCGGGGCTCCCGGGGCCTGGTTGGGGACTCCCGGGGCCTGGTTGGGGGTTCCCGGGCCCTGTCAGCGGGGCCCCGGTGTCGGCCCCCGGTGCTGAGGCCTCTCGGTGTCCCCGCCCCGCCCCCTGTTTTTATTTATCCCCCCTCTGAGCTCCCGGTGGCGGCGTGTGGTGCCTGGGGGCGCCGGGGACGCGTGGCTGTGGTTGGGTTGATGTTAAAATGCGCCCTCAGAGGGCTCCGGGGGTGGTTTGGTGCCGGGCCTTGGGGTTTCGGGCAGGGAGCGCGGAGCGTGAACGCGCCCAGCCCGGGGTTAGTGTTCAGGTAGGTTCTTGAGGGCTTGCGGCGATTAAAGTCACCGCATGGGCGGTTTTGATAGCGGTGTTTAAGAGTTAATCTTTTCTGTAACGTACACGGGGGGAAGGCTCTAACCTAAATTCAGACCTAGAGGGCTTTTTTTTTAAAGCTTCCTGGGCACGTTAGGTCTGGCACGGGGCAAGGGGCTCTCGGTAGGGTGCCTGCTGTCCCTGCGCAGCCCCTCTTGATGGCCACATCTGGAGGGTGCTGGCAGGTGCCAGGTACAGCAGGTACCCTGTGTACGAGAATGACCTTTACAACTCTTTTCTTCTTACTTTTAACGTAGGAGGTGAGTTTGTAAGCGTTTGGCCTTGATTCCAGGTGTGTGACATGGGTCAATTTGAGAAAGAAAAGGGTGCGCTTGTGGGGGGGGGGGGGGGAATAATAACAAAGCAGCTACGGCAATGCAAGTGTATGCTGGAATATTTAGTAGCCTTCAATTTAGTTACAAGTGCTCTCCGGAACAAGGCTGCTCAGTAATTACCCCAGAAATTAGATCAGCATTCAGTGAGGAAACCCAGCTGGCTCCTTTGCTGCCTGGGCACCGTCCCCAGCGCCCCTCCCGCGGGTTGAAACAAACGCCTTGCCCAGCACATCTCCTGCCTCTGACCTAGCCCTGTGTCTAGCCCTTCCCTCCTGGCTGCAGCGTGCTCCCGGCCCCATGTGTGTGAGTCTGGGGGGTTGTAGAAAGCCGGGGTGCTGCTCTGAGAACCCCCCCTCTTCTGGCGGAAACATTCGGTTAAAACAAGCAGAAACGGCTAACGCAGCTCAAGGAAAGCGCTCCCTATTGCCCTGGAAATGGGGTGGTGCTCCAGCCCTTCTTGGCCTTGCGTTGGAGGCACGCAGCCGAGGTTGGCCTCACGGGGGTGAACACAAACTGCCTTCTCCAGCAGCTTTTCTCTTGTACGTGGCGGTCAGAATCGCTCTGTTTCGTATCTGCTGCTCCCAGCTCCTGACGGGGTGGAGGAAGGACGGGGACTGGGGTGCAAGCTGCGCTTTTGTACGGGTTGGGCAGCCCGGACGTGTGACATAAATGTTGAAACATCTCCCCTGAGAAGAAAAACTGGGAAGTGCTGCTTGTTGTCCTTAAAGAACAGGAGGGCGAGCAACGGTGTGAAGCGCACAGCCCGCCTCGCTTCCCTGTGCCTTGCGAGCAGCTGCCCGGATTTGAGAGGCGTGTTCACGCGGTGAGGTATTTACCTTCCCCGTTTGAAGCTTAACATCTTGAATTCCCTTCATTTTTGCCTGGCTCCTTCTTATCTGTTTCAAACTATCCACAAATCACATCAGATTTTATATATTTTTTTATTTTTTACTGCCCAGACCTTGAGGCAAACCCCGCCTGGTTTTGCCGGCTCCTCAGGGGCTCAGGAGATCCGTGGCTGCTTGGACGCGGTGCGGGGGTCACAGAGGGGTTCCCACCTCCTGCCAGGTGAGGTCTGGGACAAACACAAGTCACCCCTCGTGAAATCACGCCGTTCCCTTGCTCCGGCCTCGCCACTCGCTTCGTGAGCGCCCGTTTGGAAGCTTCCCTCGTGTTGTGAGCTCCCGTTTGGGAGGTTCTTACGGAAGCGGGCTTCGCTCTGAATAATTCACCCGTGCGCAGTGCTGGAACGCGCGCGGTCCTGCTGGAAACCGCTGGTTCTTCCCAGCTTGGCTTTGGGTACGTTGCAGCGACCGGCTTTTGATGAGTCTGCGTGTTTTCAGCCAACGAAAACCATTTTTCAACGCTGCTATTAACAGCCATGAATTCAGCTAGGAGTTTAATCCTCTCCCTAGGCAAGATTCTCTCCGAAGTTAGAAATCCTGAGCAGGCACCCGCTGGTCCTGGAGCTCGATCTTTTTCGCCTTTTCCCTGAGCAGCGAAGGCTGCGTTGACAACCCGGCCCGCCTTAGCAAAGCCTGCATTTTTGAGGCTCTCAAGCGCGGAGCTGTGCTACGTGGCTCGAAAAAGGGAGTGAACGAGTGAGGATGTGCTTCGAGGACTTGAATAAAAATAATGTTTTGTTCCAAAAATGACTTTAATATGCAAGCTGCGTAATGCAGAGCAGGGAGAGGGGGAGAAGAGCACCCGAAACTTCTTGGCCACGTTTGCAGAGGAATCCAGTTTCTCCTCCTTGCTGAGTTATGACGGCAAGCTTTGTAAGCGCCACTTAATTGTGCTGATCCACGGCTTGCTTACAGAACAGCGATCCTCCTTCCTGACGCCTGTAGCACCGCGTGCTGGCAGCTGTGGTTTGGGCCTCGGTATGGATTTGGATCGGGAGCCGTCTCTCGGTGTCTGTCAGTTTTATTGCCAGTCTGCTACTGCATGGCAATTCGTTTGATCGCGTTAATATGCGCCCGATGAAGTGGCCTCTTCGGCTGTGTGCTCTGAGGCTTTCCTGTTTCACGACGGAGCTGTGAAAAGGCCTTTGTGGGAAAAGCCCTAAAACGCATCCTCTTTGTTCTCGTTTTGTTTGAGTTGAGCAGGATGAAGTATCTTGATTTGAAACGTGCGTTTTTCGTCTGGTCAGCCCTCATCCAAAGGGCAAGCTGACCTCTGGCTCCTTACAGTTACTGGGCAGGATGGTGTTGGTGTTTGCAGGTTTCTTTCTCCTGCCTTGAGCGGGGAGTTGTGGTTATGCTTTTTTGGTCATCCAAGACAAAGCTGAATCTTTCCCCTGCGCTGCGTTGCACAAAGAGCTGGTTTCAGGCCACCTCTGAACTGAAATTGGGATAACTAAACAGGGCTTTTCTTCGTCCGACTCCTGTAGGAGCTGCTTTCTAGCAGCACAACACCAGGCCTCCGTCGTTGTAGATCAAACCAGAGGAAAAATAAAAAGAGCAAAGTGTCGCTCAGCGCCGGTGCGGTAGCAATACCCTCTGCGCTCGCTGAGGTGCTGTCCTGCCTCACCCCCATCTGCCTTCTTGCAGGGAGCGGATTCCCAATGTCCTGCCATGGATGATGACAGCCAGGATGAGCTGATAAACAAGAACGCCGCGCTGGGCAAGGGCAAAAGGCAGAGTCTGGCACTCCTCAGCGAAACAGGTAACCGCGGGCTCGCTGCGTGACCACCTTTCTAGTTGGAGGGCTGAGAACTGATTTTTTTTAACCTTCCAAAAGAAGTGAAGATGTATTTATGACCATTTTTCTCTTTCCCTGAAAAATGTTTTGTTTCACTTCTAAATGCTGCATCTCAAACTGCTGCTGTGCTTCGAGTTGCTCTGAGCTGCTGGCTTTGACGCTACTGAGAGGCTCACTGAGGAAATCTGGGGTTTTGCTTTCTATGTAGCGTCCTGAGCAGGAACTCTTGTACTCCTGCTCTTGTACTCGTGTTTCAAATTCCCCTCTTCTTTCTTCCTTAGAAAGCAACGGTGGGAACAGCTGCGAATCAGAAGATGACACCGGGAGTGAGGAGGAAGATGACTCTGAGGAAGAGGGAGGTGAGGAGGACAAAGAAGAAAGTGAAGATGAAGAATTAGAAGGTAAGGCTGTTAATATGCACAACAGAGATATTTTTTTTAACGCTCAAAGGAAGAGCGAGATGAAAGTTTTCCTTCCAGAAAGTAACCATGAAATGTAAATCCATGCTGCCGTGTCAGGGTGATGCCCACAACCTACAGCAAGAAACGGGGACATTCCCCAATTTCTAGGTGTTTATAGCATTTGCATGTTTGAAGGCTATCCATTAGCTAAAACGGTGTAGTTACAGGCAGCGGGAGTTACTGACAGTGGTGGAGCACCAGCGTGAGTAGAAAAAAAGTTGGAATTACAGCAATGAAAATTCTTTTCACTTACAAAAAGTGTGTTTGTGGCAGTTTGCTCGAAAATGAACGTTGTGATGGGGAGTTCTGGAGAGAAATTAGGATCGCCTTTAAGCGTTGAAAGGAGGGAAGAAGACAACTAACTTTTTGGGAAAGGAGTGGGGATGTTACTTGAATGTATTAATTTTACTGAAAACATAGTTTGCAAATGCATATGCTTCTGAAACTGAATCACTCAAATGGATAAACAAAGTTTTTTGTCACATCTTGAAGCTCGTTGGGAAGGTAAGGAAGAGAGCACGGTTTTCCAAGCATTAGTTAGACTGATTTGAACACAGACTAGTTCTAAAAAGCTGATGCAAGGTGCCAGAAAGCTTAATTAATCCATCTTTTAGAATGATCAGTCCTATGTTCTGCCAGGAAAAATCAAGAGAAAACACACAGGCCCTGTTTTCTTTGTCTTTTATTTCTCAAGTGGGAATGTTTCTACGTAACTTCGCGTCGCTTCTTGAAATTGACAACTTCCCAGTCTTAACACTAAGACGTGTGTGTATTTTGTCCTAAAAATGAAAACACCTCTCAGTAACGAGTGAGAGTTTAAAATGAAATTTACTCAAGATTGAGCTTCTCTGAGCAGTCTGTAGCAAGGCACCCAAGTCCCCTCAAAACTGATTTACCTGTGAACTGTTTAACCTCTTCTTCTGGAGGCAAGCGTATTGCCGTGCCTTGTTTTCTGGAGTGTCTTAATAACTGGAACTTTTCAGTTGGAAGCCTGATCATTTTATTTTTAAGCCCCGTGTTCAGTGGTGTACTGACACATCTTGGCATTGTGGTAACCTCTTGTTTTTCTGCTGTCCGTCCTTTTAATCTCTTGCAAGACTAGTCACATTACTGGGCTTTTAGTTATTTCTTTTGCCAGGGTAATCTATCACTTTTTTTTGGGGGGGGGGGAAGAGTAAAAACCAGCAAAAACTGTTACCACAAACTGGGGAGGCCGTGTTTTGCCCTTGCAGACCTGTAAAGTAAGCTTACGTGGAATTCTTCACAAGCTGACATCCCTTACAAATCACCCTGTGCTTGCTCCCCTTGCCGGAGCCCTGCAGCATGTCAGAGTTTTTTTTCCTTTCTTGCTTTTTAAGATTGCGAAGATGACGATGAAGAGGAGGAGGAAGAAGCTGAGGCTGCTGGGGAGGGAATGACTGATGCTCTGAAATTAGAGCCACACCTAAATGTAGCGAACGTTTCCTCTGATGAGGATGGCGAAAACTGCCCCATTTGCCTCAACACGTTTAGAGATCAGGCCGTTGGGACGCCTGAGAACTGCTCCCATTACTTCTGCTTGGACTGCATCGTGGAGTGGTCTAAGGTGAGCTGCTTGTACTCCATTTCCTGCAGCCTTCTGATGTGCTCTGCTCTCTCTGATCACACTGTTATTTCATGAGAACAGATCCCTGTAATATTTATATTTGCTTCCTTGAGCTTTTCTACGCAGACTGAGTTGACTGCTTTATATGCCAGGATTCATGTTTGAGAAGTGTGGTTCTGCTTCTCGTACCCATTCTGATGTGTTCTGTTCTCTGAAAGCTGTGATGCTGTGAGCAAGTGCATTTCTAGGCATCTACAAATCTTGTTTTCAAGTCAAGACACCAACAGTGTTGGTTTCCTGTGTGCGTGTAGACATATATTTATCTCTAACTTCTGTGCTGTGACTGCAGGATCAGGGTCTGTTGCAACAGTGAACATTTAAACCCAGGAAAGACACAGAAGATTACTAAATCAGCAGTTTGCTCTGAATTCAGTGTTTTTCAGTCAGAGTTACTGCCACCTAACTGCCTAGTTCCTATAATCATAGTCCAGGGTGAGAATTACACAGTGCCTGTGGTAATGAAAATCAGAATTACTGGATGGATTTGCAGGTAATTTTGAGTTGTTCATTTTCCCCAAAGAAATAAAATTGCCTCCAACATGAGCAGTATTTCAGGGCCGTGTTTGGAAGAACTTTGCTATTCCTTTGGCAATTGAATAATAATTAAATGATTTCAATGATATAATAAATGTTTTTCTAAAAAAAACTTGTCTTCTCTGATGCAGAAGGTTGTTGGACAGTTAAGTCAGATCTAAATGCTTAAAATGTCAATATCAACAGCTTTTAAAATGCTTACTACGTTAATGCAGATCACATGAATAATTTAAATTTTACTTTTTAGAAATCAAACCAAGAGGTGCGTATTAATTGTACGGGAAAAATATTTTGTTTCTTTCTAGAATGCAAACTCCTGTCCAGTGGATCGAATCCTCTTTAAGTACATTAGCATTCGGGCGCATTTTGGTGGTAAAATCTTAAAAAAGGTAAGCTTTCTGCTGTAGTAAGAAACAAGATGGCCACAAAATAGCTATTCAAAGGCTTCCTTTTTTAGCATGTGTGTCTGATATTTGGTAGCTGGATGAATTACTTCTTTCCTGATTTGAGATTGCCTTTTAAGGCACTATGACAAATTTTCCTCATCTTTAACCACGTTTCCTACATTAGAGTGTGTGGATTGAAGCGTGCTGCTGGCTCAGAAGGCAGAAAGGATTTTCACAACTGCATTTTGTGTATAGTTTGCCTCTAAGCTGTTCTGCACTGATAAGCCCGTTCCTACAGGGAAAGTGCCAAGTGTCGTGCAAGTACTGTACAATACCAACAGGAACAATGTGGGTTAAACGTACCTGACCTGTGCCTTATGTCTTGCTGCCAGCTCTGTTGTGTAGCAGCTGGGTTTGTAAGGGGAGAGGGAGGAAGAGGAGGCTGCAGTTGAGCTCGTAAAGGCGCAGGTTGAGTGTGGTGACGGTCTCTCACAAAAGAATATTGAAGAGCTGTCATTGCCCTTGTTAAATCAGTATCTGAAACATACTGGGTTTTAGAGGGCATCTCTGAGTTCGGTCTGTTTTCATAAACTGATGGTTCATTATTGTTTGCATTTTAACAGAAGCACAAATTACTGAGATTTAAATGTTAATTTAAGGAGGGAAAGCTAAGCTCGCTCTCTTTGGTTTTGTTTGGGGATTTTATTTGTTTGACTAGTTTTGATCTTACTCAGGAACTTCTGGTTCTTAAAATACAGTTTTCTGTGGTTGCCAGTGTCTGACAATAGACAAGTTCAGTAGATCTCATGAAGTATTTTATCACATCTGAGATGTGTTGAACGAATTTAAATGAAGGTTCAGGTATGTGGCAGCCACTTGGTTCACCTACGTTTGGGTTTTGCTGCAGTTACTGCTCACGTGACGATGGATTTTAAAAGTGGCATGTTCTGCATACAACGTGTATCCCTTTTTTATCCAGATTCCTGTTGAGAACACAAAAACTCAGGGTAACGATGGAGAAGATGATCCAACCTTCTGCGAGGTGTGTGGCAGAAGTGACCGTGAGGATCGCCTGCTGCTGTGTGATGGCTGTGATGCAGGGTAAGAAAGATGTGAAAGGGGTACTGCGCCTCTATGACTGACATTTACAGTCTTTATGCCTCCTTGAAAAGGCGCGTGACTTGTCCCAGTTGACTGGGCTTTAATGTTGCGTGCAAGAGCTTGAGATTTACAGTTCCATGAAATTTTGAGGTATTTTCTGTATAGCCACATCTATTAGATGATTATTTTAGTCTCGCTTACTTCTGTGTCTAACTGACATCTTTTTTCTTCCTCCTGGAAAAATAAAAGAATTTTTCAGTTGCTCAGTAGAGGCACCAAGGAGTTTATGTGACTTTGGGTCTCCTGCTAGAGCTTAAACTTGCTGGACTGTTTGAAGCAGTCTTGCAGCATTGTCGATGTGGTGGCAGAAGTCCCCTGTTGAACAAAATGAGATGCTTGTTTGAACAAACTGGTAAAATAATCTCTTAAAAATGGCTTTTACTAAGCTTACAAGATAACTGGTAAGCTTAGTTTTGTACTTGTGTGCTGTAGCCTCCATATGCATTGATTCACCTTCTGAACAGAAGACACAGTCAGGAACACTAAATGTTGTTAAGCATGTCATCAAAAAACTGAGTTAACAAGTGTGGTTTAAAATACTTGGGGAAAAAAAAACACATTTCATAAGTCTTATCTGAACTCTTAGGTCGTTCTGAAGTTTCATAAGTCTTATTTGGACTCGCAGACTTTCCTTTCTCTCAGTATGTTCTCTAAATGATTCCATAGATTTTTACTCAAGTTTGATAGTTTTTGATTTTTATATATTTTTCCTAAAATAAGTTTATAAATGCTTGGCTTCTGGTGATAGCGCCTCTGGAAGCACTTCCTGAAGAAAGAACTCGCAGTCTCTACTAGCTCCCCGTGACTGAAATCATACCTAGGAAAACATGGAATAGCTTGCTTCAAACCCTAGTTCTGTTCATTCAGGTTCTCTCTGACCTGACACTGGATTGAACATTTCATCAGTTATTTTTTCCATCAGGCTTACAGCCAAAGGAGTCATCCCGTCTTGCCATAAATATGGAAGGTAGTGCTGGCTTCACAAACGCTATCAAGTCCTGATTTTTCTGTCGTTTTAAAAAATTGGCCTGAAGATGGGTATCAAAATGAAAACCAGGGCTAGCTTTGTGGGCAAAATTCCTGAGTTCCATAGCTGTCATTTTTCTTATGATTTGTGAGGACTAAGACAAAATAGTAAGGCAGAAGATTCCCCAAAGCATCTGTTCATTCCCTAAAGGTCCGGAAAATAAGTCTGAAACCAGTTCATCACTGCCAGTCACAAAGAGCCCAAGAGAAGTGTAGAGGACTTGACTGCTGATGTCTTTTGTCTGCTGTTTTGCACAGAAATAATCCTGGCCAGAGTGCTTGGGTGCACAGAGTGTTTGTGCTTGTGAGGGGGTGGGCACACGAGTGCACATAAATGAGACTGAGAGAATGAGTGCGAATAAAATCAATTTACTTCTGAGTTGTTTGTAAAGCAAATATCACCTTACCCTTACATGAGGTCTGGCACTGTGTTTTGTTACGAGGTTTTTGTATGTGATTGGGTTCTTTCAGTATATGGGGAGCTCTTAAATTGCTGGTGCAATAGGTTTTCCAGTGTCCAGGGTTTTCAGATGCGACTTCAGAAAGCCCAGGGATAATCTAAAACATGTTTAACGAAGCTCCTGCTATAAGGACTTGTGTTATGACTTCAGCCTGAACGATATTACTTGTCAGAATACCACTTTAGGGAAATTACCTCATACCTGGTAGCTGGCAATTGGAGAAGGAGCTCTCCTTTCCCAGAAAAGGAAAATACTTTGCCACTCTAAATTAGCAATTTTTTGCAAACATCATTTTTCAACTTCCTCTTCGTGTGTTTCTGAAAGAGCGTCAAATCTCTCACCTGCTCAGTTGTGCTCTTCCATGCAATAGGGATGTGGTATGTCATTCTGTGTTCATAGTTAATACATTTTAGCATAAACATAATAGCAGGTTTTGCAACCTAGTCGCAAATTGAGTTAATCACAGCTTCATAGAACAGGTTTGAAAGGCAAAATCTGAAATGGGAGCAATGGGTGGGAGGTGAGTTAACAGTTGTATTCTCTCTGCAGTTTTCTTTTGTCCCACTGTTCCTTGGCTGGGGAACTTGTTCTATATACTTGGTTTTGATGGGAGGCATCTCATTTATTGGGAAGTCGGTTTGAATTCTTCTTAGCAGTGTCACTTGAAGATGAATTGCTTTAGAAATTTCGGGCTACTAATGGGTGTTGCTTTGTGTGTGTTTCAATTTAATGGCTGAAAGTGGAATAGAGCAAATTATGGAGCCAAAGTTGGGTAATGTTAAAAGGCTTTCCAGGATAACTTCTCTTTGGGTAGAAGACACTTCAAAATGCCTAAGGGAGCATCATTCCCTCCTTTCCCTTTGAGATTTGATGAGGATGAGCAGAGTCCTCAGTAAGATGGTGTTTTAGAGTCAGTGGTGTTGGTCTCCAGGCTGCAAGCAGGTGTATGAAGGCAGCCAGCTGCACAATGCTCTGCAACCTAGTTCATCCTCTTGTGCAGAAATCCTTATCGCTAGTTGTTTTCTTAATCAAGAGCTGTGGGGGGAGATGCGTTTGTTCAACCTAACAAGACATTGCAGCTGACCGGTGCCCAGTCATGCAAAGGAAAATGTGCATAACTCTCAGTTACGGCAGTGCCGCGTTGGTTCTCAGGAAATTGCTGTCGTTTCCAGATTGTCTGTCGTGTCAGTGCTTCACCAGCTCCTTTCTTTTCTCATTGCCACTGCTAGTCTTGGCTCTGGCTGCATTCTTGTTCTGTTCCAATGGCAAGCACGTACCACACAGTGAGGGTTAAAACGGTCGCTTTTCAGGGTGTTTTTTGGGCCTAAAGTGATTTTAAAAAAATACTAGGATCTAAGACCATTATACAACTCTCAGGTAGTGTCATTTCTGTGAAGAATGGTAGAAGAATATGCATAGGCCGTAGTTTCAGGCTTATGAAAATGCATCTGCATTTGGGGCTATTGTCTTATCTTGTGTGGTTAGATGTAAAATGCTCTTTTCCCTTGGTGAGGAGCACTTTGTTTGATTTTTGTTTATTTCTTTTTCTCAAGGTATCATATGGAATGCCTTAACCCACCTCTGAGTGAAGTCCCTGTAGATGAATGGTTCTGTCCAGCCTGTGCTCCCATGGGTATCAGTGCTGCTGCAGGTGAGGGTTTGGTGGTGTGTGTTAAAAGTAAACAAGTTTCTCCTGACTTAAATGCTGTGAAGCATGTCTTGTTTTGAAGAGATGTTTAACCCCTGGTTTGATCTGCTTTAGAATAATTGTTGGGCGTTCTTCTCTTGAACCTGTTGACTGATAAGGGTTTTTTGTAACCGCAAATCCAAATTTTAATAAAAAACTAGAGTTTCTTCTTATAAGCATTCTTCAACCTTCCTGAAGCTAGCCCAGGACCTTAGTGCAATTGCGTTGTATTTACACGGCAAAGAATTTATTAGCATCCTAACCTCAGATTGCCAAGGTGTAGTATTTTGTTTTACCTAGAAAACCTTGTTTCTGTGTCACAGCAGTGTTGGTGGTGTCTGTATTCGTTTCTTTTTGAGAGAATTGTGTCCATGTTTGGAGGCCATTTGGCTTAAGAAGGGGAATGTAGATTTTTTTTTTGGTCCAAAATTCTCAAATGCTTTCACCTGTAGGAAGAGAAGTGACCTGGGCATCTTTTCTTTCAAGATACAGATCACGTGAGTGAAGAAGAGGTTGCTGCCCTCGTGGCTGATGTTATCCCTACCACTAGCAGGCTACGTCCTCACGTCCGAACCCGAGCTATAGCCAGGACTCGGCAGAGTGAGCGAGTTAGGGCAACAGTGAACAGAAACCGGATAACAACTGCACAACAAATTCAGGTATTTAAAATTATTCGCTAACGAGCTTCTGGAAGAACCTTGTGGGAGAGCTGCATCCCACCCCTCAAGAAGCTCATGTGTCTGAGTGCTGCCCGTTCATAGTGAAATGGTCAGTAGTTGTGGAGTTTGGGGTTTCTATTAATTGAGACCTAACACAGGTGACTTTGCAGCACACAAGCAAGATTCTGTCTATTTTGAAATCTGTAGGAGCTTCTTCTCTTAATCTGCATTTTTATTACTTCAGTTGTGAGCAAAATTATATTCTTATTCCCAGCAGATGTTAGTTCGTAATTTGTGCACCATTCCTATTTTTAGTGTGCCTGTTTATTTGACCTTTGTGGATTTGCTTGTTTGTCCTCCTGCCCCCTTCCCAGTAGCAGTTGGACCCGTTGGCCACCTTCAGTCAAACCGGAGGGGAAAAAAATATTAAGTTGTATTTTTTTGACAGTTGGCCTCCTATTAAGCAGTGCAAACCCAAATCCTAGCATCCTTGCTGATGTGGTGGTGTGAATTCAACCTCGTTAATAGGTTCCCCAGAATCTATGCAAGAGACTGTCCCAAATCCCGGAGGTACTTGAAATCCTTTACTCATAGAACTGCTTACTGAACAAATAGAGCCGGGTGAGGTGACGCTGTCTGAAGTAATTGGGATCCTTTAGGTAACAATTACTGTGCTGCAAAGTGAGTGCTTTCAAACTGGGGATCTGTTGAAAGATCCCCCCCAAAAAAAGAAAAAATGTGGATAACACTAAATGTTTCTTCAAGTCAGTCAGTTGGCTGTGGATTTCTTTCAGGCTGGGTTAGGTGCAGAGGCTCTCTTTGGAGTGTGAAGTACAGACTGGCAAAAGACAGAGTTAGTGGTGGGAGGTCTGGTGGCTTAAGCTTTGCCTTATAATCCAGTTGTGATGGTCAGGTGAGAAAGAAAAAGAAAATGCACTTAAGATTGTGAAGTGCCTCAAATTCACGAGCAACGCTTCTATATTCTGTAAGTTCAGGCAGAAAAATAACTTCCCTGAAGACTGGCTTGAGGGAAGCAAAACAAATGCCAAAATCTGGGCAAGAAAATGTGTGGGTTTTCTGTCATCTTACTTTCCTACTGGCTGGGAAGAACAGTAGACTGTTAATTAGCTCTCTGGAGTATGCATGTTGAATCTGTCATCAAAATCATTATAATTGGAGGAGAGAAATTTTTAGCAAAACCCAAGTGGTCTTTGTTATAGCTGTTAGAACAGGCTGGAATTGGTGCCTTAGGTTTTTGTACTGTCTGTCTTGTCACTGCCACATTGCTAGAGGGAAGGAGGGGGGTTAGAGACATTTTAGGAATATGGTTGGCATGACATGCTTAACATAGCTTTTGAGAGAAACCTGCTTGTCACCTTTTTTCAACCAGAGGAAGGTTGAAAGGCCTCAGAATCCACACACAACTCAAATATGTTAAATATATTTGAAATGGGCTCGACCCTTTTGTGTAGAGAGGAAGAGGAATGTGAACCTTGGTGTGGGGTATTCATACTGTGTTGGCTTTTTGGTCTTCATGCTCATCATGCCTTGTGCGATGGGCCGGAGGTCAGTTCAGTGGACTTATCAAAGTTCTGCCGAGTGGGAGTACTCTTTTTACAATGTTGGCAGTAAGCTGGCCGTGGCTTGTAATGGGGAGGGAGCCTGAAGGGCTGGGCCAGATTCTCCTTAATCCAGCGACCAGTAGGTTAGAACAGTGACATAACGGCTTTACTGGAAGCTTGGACTGCCATAAGTGTTTCTCTTTGGAATCTCAATTCACTTTCTCTTCAGATGCTTTTATACCAAACTTGCTGCTGACCTTTAGATACCTGTGTCATGTAACTTCTAATCCCCCCCAGCACGTGCCGAGGTACCTCATGTCCTCTCTTCTGGATGAAACAATTGAGGCAGTTGTAGCGGGCCTGAACACAGCCATTTACCAGCGTCCTCTTACACCGCGGGCTCCTGCTAGACAGAAAAGGAAAACAGGTAAGGGCATCAGAAGCCTCTGCAAGAATAAAAGCTTTAGGAAAATATGCCTGAATCATACAAAATACTTTAGAGGAGCTGCGTGCTGCCGCACCTGTGCAGCTACAGAAGTATGCCACGTGCGTATGGACATGTATAGATCTGTGTAATCCCTTTCCCAGTATGTCTTTTCATTGTAAAGATTGCTTTTAAATAAATCCTAACGTCTTCACTTTTTTCTGCCGCACTGTTTGATACTGCTGCAGCCCACGGTAGATGACTTTCAGCTGCTTTGTGTGCCGTGGGGGTACGAACAGGGGAGTACGGGGTACAACATAGCACCAGCATTTAGCTAGGTACTTGGTTGTCTCCTGTCCCATCAGGTAGGAGGAAGAAGGTAGCAGGCAAAAAAAGAACTCAGACAAAATCTTCTGTTGGGAAGAAGACGTCAGGGACGCAGCTGAAGAGACGCAAGCGTTTAATGAAGAAGAGAAGAGGGAAAAAGATAAGAGTAAGATCGCATGTGAGTCTCTGCCAGTATCAGAATCTGCCAATTTTCTGCTATTTTATCTATCAAAGGATTGTATCATGATATTCAATGGAAAAATACTGTCTTGTAATGATAGACGGTGGATTTATTTTTTCCTGGTGGAAGTATGTGCAGGATGTGTCCAGTGTACTGCAGACAAGTGGATGTGCCTAGAAGCAAATTGCAACTTCCAAGCAGGCTTGCTGGATTTGCTAGCAAATCCCGTTACCTGAACTGCAGGGATCACGCTAAAGCACGTCCTGCAGGCTTTGTGTTATGCTCTTACCGTTAAGCTCTCGTGTTTACTCGGTACTGATGTAAGCTCAGCTGAAATTGTCACCACCCACTTTTTAACGGGCTATGGAAACTTGCATCCGTGTTGTTGCATGCCAAGTTAAGTAGATGTAAGGGCTCACAGAATCCCTTTCAGTTGTGGGTAGCGTTCTCATATGAACTACATTGAATACTCTGTACCAGCTTGACTTTTGTCCTCAGCCACCTCAACTAGAGGTTACGTTCTACAGACAGCTGGGCTCCCAGCCTTTAATAAGGAAAGGACAATTTTGAATGACTGTCTTACAGGTTCGTAGAAATTTCACTTGTCGGATCGTTTAAGTTAATATATCCAGTCTCTGTACGAAGTGCCATACAGGCTGTGGTAAGTTCCATAAATGCTTTAAAGCAAGCACAGAAAATAAATGCGTGCCGTTTCTGCTGCTGACAGTAGTAACCTGATCACTGCACTTCTAAGTGAAGACTTTGTACCTGCCTGTAGCATACAAGTAACCCATCTCTGTATCTGTGCAGGTAAAAAATGAGGTTACTACTCGCTCCCGTATTGCACGAACTCTCGGTCTGAGTAAGCCTATGCGTGGGGCCTCGCTTCCTTCCATGTACAAACCAACGGAGCCCTCACTTGGTCTGATGAGGGCAGACATTGGTGCAGCTTCTCTGTCCGTGTTTGGAGATCCGTATGAGTTGGATCCTTATGAGAGGTAAGATCCCAGGTCCTTGACCATAATCCACAGTTGACTTCACTAGCGTTGGGTTGTTTGCACGTGTGCACGGATGTATTCCTGTCTTCATGAGTTTGTGAAACATGGGATGTTATAATACAGGAGAAGTTCAAGGACTGTTACATTTTGGAAAGGAGCTTGTGACTTTCTGCAAAGAGAGTAAATCTCACACCTGAAAATGACTTTGGATACACAGCTCACAATAACGTAATGATGTTTTAGATTTAGGCTTGACATCAGGAGGGGGTTCTTCACAGAGAGGGTGGTTGCACACTGGAACAGGCTCCCCAGGGAAGTGGTCACTGCACAGAGCCTGTCTGAATTTAAGAAGAGATTGGACTGTGCACTTAGTCACATGGTCTGAACTTTTGGGTAGACCTGTGCGGTGTCAAGAGTTGGACTTGATGATCCTTAAGGGTCCCTTCCAACTCAGGATATTCTATGATTCTATGATTCTATGATGTACGTGTTCTTTCTTCCCTCCTTGGCTGAGCTGCTGAGCTCTTAAAGAATCAGCCTTCTTTAAAGCGGGTGGCTGAAATAAGCTGCATGAAAATCTTTAGTAAGATCCCTTGAGGCTATTTAAAGGCTAGAGAAGGAAGGAGTCAGATCCTAATAATTATTTACTTTAAGTAAAGGTAGCTATCATTTATGTTATATGATAAACAGTGACTTCATGTAGAATTCAGTGGACCTGTGGAATTCTTGATGTTTCTCCTTTCCCCATCTCCCCTTCTCCAGGTGCTTTAAATTCAGGAGGAATCTCCTGTGCCATCGTTTTTATCGCTCTTAAGCTCTGAAATTTGGTGAGGGGGTATCTTAAGTTATTGCTGGTGAAATTTAAGTTTCTACTGAGCAGACCTTTTATGACAGTCTCTTAGAAGGATACTATCCATTTAATATTAAAAAAATCTCTTATTAAGATTCAAATGTAGAATTCTACTGTGTAACAGTACACAGTAACTGCTGTTACACAATTCTACTTATTAGTCAAGAGAAATTTATGGCACAAATCTTTTTTTATGTATCATGCTCTCTAACCATACATGTTCTAATAATATTATCTGCTTCATCCATTTGACAGTAATTTCAGAGTTCGTGTGTGTATGTTTTATCCACAGCAATGAAGAAGTTCCAGCAAATCCTGATTCACCAGTGAGTGCCAAAAGGAGAGTTCTCTCCCAGTCAGCTCTGAGGTCTCACCGTCCTGTAGCTAGACCTGTTTCCGTAGGACTTCCCAGGTAAAAACCCATCAAGTGCTATTTTAATTTTTTTAATTGTGTAATGACTCTAAGGACAGGTGATCATTCTCACTTAACTTTTTTCTTACCAGACATATTTTGTAAGTCTTTCAAGTTGGGATTTCAAGCATACTAATGGGGTTACTGAACAATTCTTAGTCTCATTAACTTTAAAAAACAAACAAACAAAATGACCTGCTCCCATATCTGGGAAGGCAGGGGAAGCTAGTTGCACATCCAAAGGAGGAAATGAGGGCTGTAGCCACATCCCTTTACTCCTCTGTCGTCAGTTGGAGCTCAGAAAATTGGAAGAAACTGTTTGTTTGAATCTATAATTGAAAAATTGCTCTGCTTTGCTGTCTGACAGGTAATTTATTTTGTGTGTGCTTGCATGCATGCACGCGTGTGCGCCTGCCACTACCAGCCCCAGTGGGGTTTCAGGATTGGGGCACAGGATGCAGTGCAGAGAGGTAGGGCACAGGGAGAGGGGCATGGTGAGAAGAATGGGGTGAGGAAAATACCTGGAGCAGGTACCAACCAAATCATGGAAAACTGCAAGGCTGAGGGAGCTGAAGACAAGGAGAAATGGAGAGAGTTCATCTTAAGCTGTTGAAGGGCGTAAGAGATTTATGTGGCTGTCTTCTAATGCATCTGACTTAAGGCAAAGGTTTGTTTCTTTAGATTCAGATAGGAAAAGTACAGAAATATCCCAAGTTACCATGGAAATATATTATCTCCATCCTGAAGGAAGGCTTCCAGGAACCTTTGCATGTCCTCTGAAGTAGCTCTAGCAGCATGTTGTTCAAAAGGTAGAACTATTCAGCTGAAACTCAGCTTTTCTAAAGGTTTGATTTGCCTGAACTACAGTGAGTTTCCTCGTCCGGCTTAAGTGGCCAATGCTTTTAG
Source organism: Heteronetta atricapilla (assembly GCA_011075105.1). NCBI lineage: Eukaryota > Metazoa > Chordata > Aves > Anseriformes > Anatidae > Heteronetta > Heteronetta atricapilla. The sequence goes on from JAACYQ010025615.1 coordinate 20,733, forward strand.
CCCTCCCATATTCTCTTTCTGTTGTATGCTACAGATTTTTGGTGTACATTCTTTGGAAACCTTGCTTTGTTGTACAGAAACTAAGTGTAGCTCCCTGGAAAAGTTGAGTCTATTGGTTCCATTTGAACCCCCTTTTTTTTTTTTAAGACAAACATAAAACCCACAGCTCCACTAAACACACAAGCAAAGAAAAACAAGAAACCACCAAAAGCACTCAAACTTTTTTAATCCCCTCAAAATGGTTCATAAAGTGTGAATCCAGTAAAACCATGCTTTAAGCCCAGAGAAATTGCAGTTCTATTTTCTTAAGATTGTGTAATGCATAAAGGGGAGTGTTTGCATTATCCCATATGTAGGAATACTGCTGTTTACCAGTGTACCTACCCTACTGGTAGGCACCGATGTGTATTCCAACAACTGATGCTAAACACTTCTTTAAGCTGCATCAGGTTTTTTTAGATAGCAGTGTAGGTCTGACTAACACGCTTGTGATCCAGTTTTGGTGGAGAGAAGAGACAGCTGAGATGGAAGTATCCCTGTAGCACTGAACAACACGCTGTCCTGATACGTAACAAAGTGAGCGTCATTCTTAAATAAGATGAAAAGCATTTGCTTACCAAAGGTCTCATGAAGTGCATAATAATACCAATCTGGTGGTATTCCTGGGAGAAGTAAATACTTCAACCTCTTTGTCAGAGAGAGATGGGAGCAGAATTATTCTAGTGAAGCCAAAACTATCAGTGAACTTCCCTGGCTGACCTCTGTTTGTTTATGCCCTTGGTTTTGGTTTCTTTTTAATGTAATGTGTGTGTATAGAACAAGTGCTGTAAGAGTAAAGGAAATGTAACCCCTCTGAAACATGCAGAAGCAGTGTACCTGCCTTGAGTCCTGATCAAGAAGCAGAAGCTGCCCCCGTGCCTGATCTGTTGGGAAGTATCCTGTCTGGACAGAGCTTACTCATGATGAGTAGTTCTGATGTGGTCATCAACAGAGATGGTTCTCTGACAGCAAAGAAGGCAGGTAAGGGTTTGGCACTTGATTTTGTAATTAGCCTGTTTTATCCACGTCCGCCATGGTCTTATTTCAAAAGTATGTGCTCCGTAGTGTATAACCTATATACTATATAGTAGTATATAACCTATAACATCCTATGTTAAAGTCATTTTTATCAGACGGCAACTATAGGATAATAAACACAAATCTAGCGCGACCCACAGAACAGTATTTATTTCCTAAATACTTGCGTTTACCTCAAAGGTGCTATAGTCCGACAACAACCCTTGTGTATCTGATCGAAAGAACTGTTGGACTGCCTTATTACTGTGTGGTATGTCTACAAACCAAAATGGAACTTAAAATAATTACCTCTGTACTTCTTTTCGTGTCGGGGGGAAAAATTATAAATACATCTTGAAAAGCTTAATTGTTTGCTTGTGTGCCATAGCTCCTCTTCACAGAAAATCAACAAAAGACTCAAGAGTGGATGATGATTCAGGACGTAAACCCGAGCTGAGTACAGTGCACTCAGGGACCATGGCAAGCAGCTCCGTTGCTGGACCTTCAGTTTCCTCGGGGCTGAATACTCGCACTAGACCCACTTCATCAAGTTTGTTTTCATCACCTTCACCCTCCCTGAACAGGGTTGAGCCTGCAGCAAAACCTGCAAAGGCTACATCAGAAAAGGCAACTGTAAAATCGGAATTCTCAATGACGCCCAGGTCTGTTCAGACTCACAGTATAGCTAGCCTGAGTGGGCACGGCTCCAAGTCCGATGAAATGCCCAGATTTAATGGAAACTCTAAAACCTTTGCCCCCCCTAATTCATCTTCAAAGCCCCCGAGCTGTAACTTGAATTCTGGTTCTAAAGCTGTAACTGTGAGGCAACCATTAAAACCACCTCTCAAGAGAATTGACATCTTTGAGCTTCCCAGGATACCAAAGATTAAAAAGGAAACCAGCAGCAAGCAGGTGGAGCCAGAACCCACAGGAAGCCAAAGCTGCGACATCCCCAGCTCCTGTATAACCCAGCTGACTGGCAAAGAGAGCGCTAATCAGCCGGGAAAGGGCAGCAAGGTGGAAAGTCAGAAGTCAAATGCCAAGGAATCTCAGCAGCAAACACGTACGAGTGGGCTATCTTTTTCTACCAATGCAGGCGTGTATAGCAGTTCATCGCTTCTGGGCACTTCAAGGAGTAAAGGCCAGAGCTCTTTTGAGAGTTTTAAAATTAATATTCCTGGAAATGCAGGGCCTTCCAGCAGACTGTCCAACCCAGGATTTTGTAACACCTTCCGCCCTGTGGATGACAAAGTGCAACAGAAAGAGACTCCTTCACCTCTTTTCTCAGTTAAGAAGAAGCAAGTCAAAAGTGAAATATACGATCCCTTTGAGCCGACAGGGTCAGACTCGAGTTCGGCAAGCAGTAGTCCTGAAAGGCTCGGCTCAGGGATCCCACTAACTAATATTACCAGGACTATTTCCATTGAAAATCCGAAAGTTCAAACATTTCAAACTGTTCGTCGATTCACTCCTTACACAGTAGAAAACATATTTGGGTCTGGGGCTGAATCCGACGTACCATCTAGTAACACAGAGTCTCACGAAGACATGCCGGCGGAAAGCAGGATTGTAGAACAGATTTCTGATACAGAGGAACGAGACAACATGGATGAGGAAGACTTTCTAAGCAGTCCTTGCACTTCATCTGTTGTTAAGCAAATCTCTAACGCAGAGCCTTTAAAGGAAGAAGGTAGAGAGGGCCCCAATGTGTTCTTTAATGCTGAAGAATTAATCAGACCTAATATTAGCGTGAAACTAGAACCAGAAAGTCCCTCAAAGAATGATGGGCAGCAAAAAGTCCCAAAGACGGAACAAACAGACAGGCGATCACGTTCCAGATCCTGTTCGAACTCCAGCTCCCGGAGCAGGAAGAAGATGAAGAGGAAAAAGGCACTTGTCAAAGAGCGTAAGAGATCCCGATCAGGGTCTAGGGGCAGAGCACGCTCGAGGGACCGAAGTTCCAGATCTACGTCTTGGTCAGGTGGAGAAGAGCACAGCAAAACACACGCCTCGAAACCCAAGAGCAGGAGGTCTTCTACTGACCGTTCCAGCAGTCATGAGCGATCTAAAAAAAAGAAAACAAAGGATAAAACTAAAGACAAAAAGACAAAATCTTCTTGGTCTAGGGACAGAAGGAAATCGAGGTCACGTTCAGGTAGTCCTGGAAGTACTTCTGAGTTTTACGAAAACAGGAAGAAAAAAAGGCGGTCTCGGTCACGATCTAGACGGAGGGATCGTTCCCGCTCAAACAGCACTGAAAGGACTAAGAGGCGGAAACACAGGAGAGACAAAAGCTATGAGAGGTATGAAAAAGATAGTAGCTTGAGGTCCAGAGAGAGAAAGAGATCAAGATCCAGGTCTCGAGAGAGGAGAAAGTGGAGGTCTCGGTCTCGATCTGCATCTCGATCTCGAGAGCACAAAAGCAGCAAATCAAAAGAAAAAAGACCACGATCGAGATCACGTTCCAAAGAAAGAAAACGCAGGTCAAAAGAGACCTCGGTTCCTCCCCAGCCAGAAAAAGATCAAAAGCCTCCAGCTGAAGATGTACCCAGGTGTCCAGAGCAATCCCATTCCTTCAAACAGGAGCCGAAGGAAGAGCTAGTACTAGAGCAGTTTTCCATAACCATCCAACCCAACATCAAACTTGAGGAAGTACAGGCTGAGACCTCTGTTCAGCAGAGAGAGGCCCAAGAAACTATAAAGGTAGAGCCCATTTGCGAGGAAGTGGCACATGAAGCTGCATTCCTTGTGCCAGAGATCACAAACAGCTGTGTTCCAATCGGCAACATGGATTCTTTGGCTGAAACTGAGTTAATGACTAACAGCGATCCAGCATTACTTGGTAGCTGTAGCAGTACGAACCTGGAGATTACAGTTAAAATAGAAAATACTGCGTTGTGTCCGCCTCTGATGGAGCCACCTCCAAAGAAAGAGGTTATCGTCCAAGCTCAGCCTGAGGCTGAGCCAATGCAAAGCTCATCCAAAAGCAAAATGACAGATTGTGTGAGAGAGGTTAAAGATGAGTGCCTTGTGTCAACGGAGAAAACCAGTGATTTCGCTAAACCTGAACTGGAGGTGGTACCTCAGGGGCCCGCATTAAAATCTAAAGCACCGGTGAAAAGAGTGACCTGGAATCTTCAAGAGGAAGAGGGCGGTGCGTTGTCTGCTGGAAAAGCTCCACGTAAGTCTCTGGGGGAAAACAAGCAGCAGTTGGAGCAGGCTGCGTAAGGCTTAGGCTTTAGGTGCCCAGCTTAAGTAAGTGTAATAGCTCTGTCATCCGAGCTGGGGTGATGCTGTGGTTCCCAATCCTGAAAGCCAGCACTTTGCACCTGCCAAAAACACAAGGTGAATCACGTTAATGAATCGTTGCTGTCACTTTGGCAGCTCGGCTAGCCAGGGGCAACTTGTTTGGCTGTGAAGCACATACTGCAACCTGATCTCTGAACTGACAGTCTGCATGCCATGCTTCCTGCGTTTAACTAGAATGATTTATCCTTCAGAATTTAAGATTATTCAAAACCGAGCAGCGCTGCAGATCTCTACAGCTTGCTCCTGTGAGCTCTGCTAAGCCAAAGCTGCTCGGAACAGTGTGACTTGGGAGCCCTGTGCTATGTGTATGGACAGTTGTGTGGTTCTCGTTGGTTCTTCTCACAGAAACCCACTAAAAACAATTGCACAAGTGGATGATAAGCCCTCTCTTATCAGCTTTAAAATGTTGATGGTTGCTAAACAAAGTCCTTTGATAGCCAGTCTTGTTGTTAGAACCATATTCACCGCTGGTTTTTTATGTATAACTGCTTTGAATCTTTGACCCACAAGGTTTATTTTGTTCTCAATTCTTTTTCCTTCTCTTGGGGAACCTAGGGATGCCGTTTTACAAACTTCAGCGAGCAAAGGAAGGGGCCTGGAAAGCAGAGGACTTGAACCAGACGTTAAATCAGGTGCAGTTAAATGAGCCTCCTCCAACCAATTATATGATTCCCGAGCCTATGTTTCCTGATCTAGATTCCTCTCAGGTTGGTTCCTATTCTGACAGCCCAGTGTCATGGAAGGCATCCCACCTCATCTGTGCCCTCGTTGTACAACACCTTCCCCTCATGGCAGAGCTCGCCTTGCTCTGCGTGTAGTGCATTTCATAAAGCCCATACGCCTCAGCAATCCTCTAATCATTTAATCTTTCGAGTGATTCTTACAGCTGAAGAAGCGCATCTCCCTTTCATTCTGCACCGTGTGTGCAGCTTCCATTTCCAGCACTTCCTTGATGAACAACTGTGTTGCTTGAGAAGCTCTGAGCATCTTGCTGATTGCAATCAGGCTGTAAAACATAAAAAAATAAATAAAATGGCCTGGTGGCATTGGTCTGTGCCATCAGTCCTCGCCTCTGTGCTGCCCACCAGTGAAATGCTGTGTGGGGCTCCTGCTAGTTCCTGGCATGTGCAAGAGCTAGGGGTGGACTGCAGCCTCCCTGATTTACCCTAATGACTCACCTGTTTCAGCGGATAAAAATTGCTCTGAACATAGCGATCTGATGCTCTCTCTTTCAAGGCCGTGCATTTACAAGGCGGTCTCTGTTTCACAGGTGTTCTGTCAAAATCTACCTTTGACGCCACCTCTGCCCTCGAGCCTGCCCCCCTACGCGCCCGTCAGCCAGCCCACGGTTCAGTTCATCATGCAGGGCAGCCTGCCAGCGCTTGGCTGCGTGGCGGGACAGAGCCTGACTCCAGAGCCGGGCAGCCTGGCTACTGCCTCTGAACCAGGAATTCAAGCTGCTTCTGTTGGAAACGCAGAAGAAAAGATCAAAGTACCGAAACCTCCAGTGGATAAAACAAAGAACGAGGAAGTGAGTAAATGCTCTCAAGTAGCAAGTGCCTAACTGGAATTGCACGTGCAGACCACGGTTCTGCTAATTAAGGCATTACCCGTTCTTTAGAAATTAGAAACAATACGTTAATGAGCTGCTTATTTGAAATTTTCAAGTTTTTAATGACTTTTCTAAAAGCTAGGTTTTATAACTTTTTCTGTAACCTCTCTGAGAGGGGTTAAAGCAGCTAATGTATCCTTACAGTTCTGAAACTTTCTCTTGTGAATATTTGAAAGTTGCTTTCAGAAAGCCAGAACGTCCAAACGCCCGGAGCTCTCCTCTCTTGTTCAGTTTTGAAATGAGCATCAGTTCTCGTGACAGTCCTGTGGAGAGGTAGGACTGCATCCTGCTGTTAATCAGCACTGAAAAAAACACTGGACATTTAGCAGTGCTGAGTTTTGGATCTGCTGTACAGACCATCTGCTGTAAACTCACTGTGCATGTTAACATAAGAACGGTTGTTTAGCCAGTTATTCTATTTTCTGCCATAAAGTTAAAAACAAATTGGTGAGGAGATGTTTTCAACTGAACCTCCGTTTCAGCAGCAGTTTCTGTGAATTTGTCTTGCTGGAGTATGTTCTTACGTCAGAGCACCTTCAGAGCTATGCAGAGCTTTATATTTATGCCTCTGACCTGCTGCTTTTAGATTCTGACAGCCTCTTTGATTGACGTATGTTTACTCCAGAGCTGTTGGAAGGGAAGGAGGAGATGAAAATCAAGGTATTGTGTTTACTTGTTTAAAACATGTTCTCTAAGACAGAATAACGTTGCACAAAACAAGGTTTTCTCACTGTGTGAAGCGTGGTTTGTTTCAAGACTGCAACGTACAGGAAAGGAGATTGCTTTGAGGCTAGCTCTTGGTTTGTTGAAAGGTGAAATGAGTATTTTCACTGAGCATTTCTAAGAAGAATAGATTCTGAATGTATTCCCAGGCTAAGATAAGGTAATGAACTTCTCTTTGCTGTGCAGTACATGAAGAAGCTTCACATGCAGGAAAGGGCTGTGGAAGAAGTGAAACTTGCTATTAAACCTTTTTACCAGAAGAGGGAGATTACAAAGGAGGAGTATAAGAACATTCTTCGAAAAGCTGTGCAAAAGGTAAGGTGACTGTGAAGGGGAGGAGCCGTGCAGGTAATAAAATAGTGGCATTACTTTGGATTGCACCTGCAAGCTTCAGTAGTTACGTAGTGTTACTGAAATACCAGATTTTTGGACTCCGACCCGGACTCTACGGTCTTGTGGTGAAGTTGCTCCAAGCAGGACTGAGCAGTGTCACTGAGAGCTGTCAAGGGTGTCCCGTGTGTAAGATGTGGTCAGCGACATGGAACACTGAAGCTTAAGCTGCCTGAGCTGAAGTGTTACATGGCACGTGCCTCGGGAGGGAGCTGTTAATTCTCTTTCATGAAGAACTTCAATCTGAATTGTCAAGCTGTTACTCCTAAAGGTAGAAAATGTTTTGTGTATAAATTCCTTTGACACCCGTGATGTCCCTGAACTTTAGAAGAGGGCTTTGCAATTTGGCTGACACTGACTTTTGTCTCAAAATTTAGTGCTGACTAGATTGTGGCAAAAAAAAAAAAAAAAAAAAAAAAAACAACTTTATCAACAGACAAATGCGTGTTGTCTTGTGAAAGCAATGAATGCTCTTGCAGTTGAGGCAGTTAAATGGTACCCTGGAGAACTGTTGTTTTCTCCCTGCTCTGCCTTCCTGCTATCACTAGGAAATTCCGTCATGAACAACAATTCCTGAGATAATGTCTGCAATTTGACATCTTCTGCATGACCAACGTGAAAAGCAAATCCAGTTCGTCAAAGACCTGAGCAAAACCAGTTTCATCTGAAGTCCCTGTGAACAATGATTAAGTTTTTAGTACTTTGGGAGAAAGTGAACAGACCCTACATATCTCGCAATGGGCCCTCAAAACTGCCAAATTCTTTCAAGCTGGACATCACTTCCTCAAAACAATCAGCAAAATGGGAAATAAACACTCATTTACTCATTGCATAGGATTTGCTGGACAATTGCAGGGCAGTTTGGTATGTTAATTAGAAACCACAGACAAGCCCGTGATAAAAATGAATAATTTTACTTTCAGAGATGCATTCAGTTAGTGCTCAGTAGGGAAGTGCTTGAGCTGCCTCTGGAATGCACGAAGTAAAAGATTACCAGTGAGCACTGTGCATCCCGAGCGATGGAGAGGTGTGGGAGTACGACAGTGTCCAGCTCGTGAGGCTAAGTATTACTTGTGCAGAAGAAGGCCAGCTAGGGTCACAGGGTATCTCTGTTTTTTTGGAGGTAGTTCTTAACTAGTCTTGGATCAAGCATAACTACTGTGGCGTTCTTTAATGCGGTTTGTGTGGGTGTAGTGACTGGCTAATGATTTCCGCAGAGATGTGTGAGCTGTCAGGCCAGGTTGTTCTGACACTTGGCTATATCAGAGCTGAAAGCTTCATGATTGCAACGCAACAGAGGCTGAGCTCTTTAGGACAGGACATGGATAGCAGTTACCACAGCACAGAAGGGTTTGATATAACTTGCCCGAGTGCATTTAGTCCGAGATGTGTTTCAGGTTTCGCAAATAAATGCAGAGCATTAGACCTACCCCAGTGTTGGCTGCAAACAGTCATATTCTTGTTGAGTCTTCTGCTTGGTGTCCTGGTCTGAGTTTCTGGGAGCCTACGCAGGAATCAGTTCTCCTGGGAAGTTCAGGGTTTCTTGATCACTGCTCGTTTGCCTGAGCTGCTGTAATACCAACTGAATGCTTTTTCTAATCTCTTGTAGATCTGCCACAGCAAAAGCGGAGAGATCAACCCTATGAAGGTAGCTAATCTGGTGAAGGCGTATGTGGAAAAATACAAACATATGAGGAAACACAAGAAGTCTGACGGTGAAGATGCACGTGAAGTGGAAAACTGAGAGTAAGCTGCAGCCAGAATGACTTGAATTGAACTTTATGAACTGAGAACATTATTCCAGAAGAAATAACAGATCTGCAGTAACATCTCATCAAAAACAAAATGCAGAGAAGCAAGATTATAATAGGATTTATCTGCTGAACCTACTTTTGAATTGTTTCCATGTGGGAATGAGCTTGGGTTTGTTGGTTGGTTTTTTTTTTGATTACCTACAGATGTAGAACTCAATAACAATCAGATGCCTCAGACCAGCAGAGTAATTCCAGGGGAAACACAGAAGAGATTAATGTTTGGGACTCCCGGATTGCTACCGTTTTCAGGGTTATTTTGATCACGTTTTTGGCCCGTGCACCTGTCTTGTTAAAAGTTTGCAACTGGACACCACTTTTCATATACAGTATATCGAGAGCTATATACTGTTTCCCTTGTGTTTATTTATCAAAATATGGATTGTCTTTAGAAACTTTTAATTTAATACTTGAAATGTGGTATTTTTAGCCAGCTCGATGATGAGCGAAGCTTTACTCGCTCTGTCATTTGGGGATTGCAGAAACGAGCTAACCTTTATAAATTGACTTCAGAAACACTGCTCAACCCGTGGTGTCTATTTACATCCTGTTGGAAATACCTTGTTAGTGAAAAGTTTAATTTTGGGGGTGGGAGATTATGTTGCACTTCTGTAAATAATGCACTGATGGCTGGTTTTGTGTCTGCCTTTCAGGAAAAATGAAACAAAAAGCAAACATTGTGAATTTTCAGTAACAAGCTTGAGGGACAAGGTTGAACTGATGTACAAAGCAGAAATGTGACAGAATTTATAAAGTTATTTTGAACGGTTTTAGTCCTGTAGCAGGTGTCATTTGTTTGCCTTACAGCTGCCTCTTTCCATGTCCATTCTGTATCAATGTGTACACAAAGGAACACTGTTCCTCCTATAACAGAGGAGGTCTGATTTTATTTTCAAGAAGCAGGGATGTCTTGCATGTGTAATGACTCTGTGTTGCTTTAAAAGCACTTTCAAAAGCACTCCTTGTTCACACACACTGCAAAGCAACCACTGTTTCAAATGATCATGCAGCAACTTAGAAATGTATTCAGCACCTTTGAACGTGACAAAAAGCACCTTTTTCCTTTTGCCTGCATTAAGAAGAGAGAAGACATTTAACAGGGAAGCTGGAGAGAAAAACAGTAAGTTACAACTTAGAAAACAACTTAAAAAGTAGCTTTTCTTTTCAAGGGGATCTGAATAGAGGTGGCCCATTAGATCAGACAGCAGTAACATTCGTAAAGTGCACTTAGAAACTGTCCTCTCTGAGGGTCTTGCTGCTCATCTCCAAATAGAAAACAGGCTCTTGGAGGTGATTTTTTATGAAGCAAGTAACTTGTCAGCTCTCTGATGAGCATGGGAAGAGCTCACAACTAGGAAGAACCCCCATCCATTGCTGCTGTTCCTGACTATTCAGCAAACTCTGATTGCTATCTTGAGCTTTGTCAGCATTCTGTAATTCTGACTGGTTCCAAGTATCTGGTGTGAGGTCGTGTGTTTGACTGTTTGAAACAAACAAACAAAACCCTCCACCAGTGCTGCCTGGCCTGGCACACCACTGCACTGCCATGATTTGCTATCTCGCTATCCCAGAGATGTGCTTAAGGACGAGCCCTGAGCAGTTTGGAGTTGGTCCTCCCTCCTCTGCTCTCTGAATGAAAGTGCAAATTGATCGGAGTATAAAGGGTTGACGACTTCTGGATTTCATTGAAAATTTTGGAATGAAGCCTCTTTTTCAGGGAGAAAAGTCTTAGGTTTAAAGTTAAACGTGTAGCCAGAATACATACCTCACACCGGTGGGTGTGGGATTGTAAACAGAAACACTTCTGATCGGTTTCTTGAGCAAATAAAGCCCAGACGCCTTTATGGCATTGCTGATACAAGAATGAGAGCGTTACCTACTCGTGTTTCCACTTAGGCTGAAAATCAGACATTTTGGGATTTATCAGAGGAACAATTCTGGAGGGATCAGCCCACACCTGACAAAAGGTTTGAATAACAAAGCTTGACCCAGTAACGGAAGCAACTATGTTGGTGACCAGGAAGATGACAACTGTCTGCTTTGTTCCTCAGGTGGATTCAAAGTGTTCAGTTCTTGGTTGGTACTAGTCTGAATTAGCTGCAAAGGTAGTAGCCAGGTGCAAGATATATCAGACGTGTATAGTCTAGGAACTCTTAAATTTCAATTACATCTGCTCCTGCCGTTGCCTGGAGGAGCATCGAAGCTGAAAAATACACGCTATGCAAGTGCTTTCCCCTGAAGGTCTGTGAGGAAGAATACTGGTTCCTTCATTCTGCCAACTGTGAAGAATAAATTCATGAGATTGCCTCTCCCGAGGGCTGACTTACTAAGAGTGACATACCTAAAAATGCCTCTTCGAGCACGTTACACAAAACAATTTTTCTAGTGTGCTGCATATTCTATGTGCATCTTTTTTTTTTTTTCCTGGTTGCCCTTCTTAGATCAGGTGCTGCCACCTGTTCAGTGGAAGAAATCTTATTTATTTGACACGTGCAATAACCTGTTAATGTCCTTCCCCTCCTCTACGCCAGTGGTAACACTAAAGCAAAAGAGAAGTTCCTTTAGCAAACACAAGGATTGTTGGAGGTTGACACAAGCCCTGCTCCGCCGCTGTCTTCATCCAGTAGGTGACCTTCAGGCATTCTTTATAGGAACGAGCTCTCTGGCTTTTGCAAGGCAGTGTTGAAAGAGGTCACTGTCCTGCCGGTAGGGGTGAAGGCCTGTCTTACGCAGAGCCCTCATCGCTGCATTTTAAGAGAAGAGTGTTCCTTTAGGGCTACGCTGGTTTGGATGGTGTACAGCACTCTGAGGCCAGGAGCTTGGGTGGTTCCTCGTTTCCGTGTGGGAAATGCTTCATAATTACCAAGCAGTGCAGGTAGGTGCCCTGGCCCTGCCATGAGGATTTAAAAGCAATGAAGTTGCTCTGCAATATAGCTGGTTTTCAGTCCAGTAAGAGAAGGCAAATAGGGGAGGGCATGAGGAAGAACTGCTCCGAGTCCTCTACATTACGGGCAGCTGAAAACAGGAGGCCAGGTTCCTCCTGTCATTTCTCGAGCGTGGTGATCAAGGGCTTGGTGTCTGCCCAGGCGTGCTCGAGTTGTTGGGAGCTGCTCTGGGCATGGATGGAGAAAGAGAGGGTGGGGTTCCCGTGCAGAGCCCGGGGAGGCGGGGAGCCACACAAGAGGAGGAAACGAAAGGGGGAGGCCGAGCAAACGGGAGGATCCAGCCGGTGCCGCGCTGCAGGGCCATGGCCCAGCCCAGAGCCTGTGAGTAGTTGCCCCGGCTCTTCGTGCTGCTCACGGGGCCCAGTTCAGACGGTGGTGGGAGCCCTTTGGCTTGTCTTTCTGGAAAAAGGAGAGAAGAGGTGTTCGGGAGCGGGTCAAAGCTTGCTTTCCAAGCGGGCTCGTGGCACGCTCCAGGTTTAGGTGGTGATGCTGAAAGCTCCTGAGCCCGGCATCTTGCGCAAGGGGGTGCCACGCGCGGCGTCATCCGGCAAGGAAGTGAAACAAGGGAGAGGAGAGCGAGTTCAGTTCTGTTTACTTCTAGTCCTGACCCCGGCTCTATTCTCACGTGCAAATCCCTCTGCTATAAGCACTCTCCTTTTGGGGCTGCTCTGGCCCGAGGCCTTCCGCAGTCCCCATCTCCTTTCTATCCCCTGGGAGACTCCATCTCTCCCTGTGTTATTGCCCAGCATCCTCGGGCTGGCAGCAGCGATTTGGGGAATCTCAGCCAGCATCTGGAGGGGGAGGATGTGAGAGAGGAAGTGTCTGAACTCACCAGCCCTGCCCTCAAAGCATCGCCTTGGCTGTGGTCTGGAGCTGGGGGCGGGTGGCAGCACAGGGGCGAGCTGGGCAGGTTACTCGGGGAGCAGCTCTCCGCCACGCGTCGGCTCTGCCCTGCTGAAATTAGGGTGGCTGCATCTGCCGCTGCAGCTCTCACAGTGCTTTAAGGGGAGCAAAGCTGTTACTGCAACCCTGGGGCTCCTGGCTGAGGTGCGGTGGGCACTGTTTCTTCTACTGCTTCCCCCATCTTCAGGCCCAGACAAGATCCTCTTGTCTCGGCTTTGTTCCCTCTCCTGAGTGGGACCAGGAGCTGCTCAAGCAGCAGACCGAGCCCGCAGCTGTGGTCACACTGCTCACACAGCTCTTTGCGTTTAGCCTCAGCTTTGCCTTGCTGGACAGAATGGTCTCAAATTTTGCCAAGCACAAGGTCTCAAGAGAGCAAACCATCTGCCCCTGTAAGGGTGAAGGGCTCTCTTCCAGCGGGCCAGTAGCTGCGTGGGGTCCTTACAAACCTTTCCTGTCCCATGTGCCCAGATCCGGAGCAGGACTGCTTGCGGGAGGTGACTCTCTCCACCCAGAGGCTGCGGGTGCTGCCTCCAGCAGTCCTGAGCAATCCCGCGCTGCAGAGCCTTGACCTTGACAGGAACAAACTCAGGAGCATCGCCGGCATTTCTAAGCTTTGCAACCTGAAGAAGCTCATACTGTCCAAGAACGAGATCGTGGACTTTCCCAATGAAATCCAGAGACTGGTCTGGTTAGAGAAGCTCGAACTGAACCAGAACCAAATCCGGGTCATCCCGGAGGGGATTTTCTCCCATCTCCCCAGACTTAAGCATTTGCGGCTGAACAACAACCGTCTTGGTGCTCTCCCCAGGGACCTGGCAGCCTGTCGAGGCAGCCTCCAGTACCTCAACATCTCCAACAACCTGTTTCGAACCTTCCCCCAGCCTGTCCTGCAGCTGGCGAGCCTACAGGAGCTCCACGTGCAGAATAATGCCCTTCGGCAGCTCCCCAAGGAGCTATTCCAGGGGCAGTCCCTGAAAATGTTCAAGGCCAACGGGAACCCGCTCAGGGAGCCACCCAGCGAAGTGTGCGCCGGTGGCATCCAGCAGATCCTGAATTACTTCAACCAGCTCCAACAGGGTTCGGGGCAGGAGGACAAGAGGGTCAAGACCATGTTCCTGGGGGCCTCTCTGGCCGGGAAATCCACCATCTGCAAAAGCCTGAAGCAGAGACAAACCAAACTGGTGCCCAAGGAAGAGAGAACGGTTGGGATAGAGATCAGCGAGTTCCGGATCGATGACTTCACTTTTCTCTTCTGGGACTTTGCTGGCCAGCTGGAGTATTACATGACTCACCACGTGTTCATCACCCCACAGGCTCTTGTCATCCTTGTCATCAACCTCCACAGGTAAGTTCTGAATTCAAGGCAGAGCAGGAGCAGACAAATGAGCCTCGGTTGGGTAAGCTTTTCCTTTCCATTTCCACAGTTCTTGCCGGTTCCATTGTACCTTGATAGCTGTTCTTTTCTCTGCTGGAGTAAATACATCTCCCTCTCCCCCTTTTTGGAGATCATGCTTTTAATTAAGCCACTAGATCTGGCATCACCTTACAAAAGCCCCCTGTTTTGAGAGGTTTAAGCATTAACTTGTCTTGTGACAAGTTGATCCCAATCTAAGTGGTCCCCAGCTTTGCTTTCTGCCTCAGAGATTCCTCTTCAAGGATTCAGTCTTCAAAGGTTCAGAGCATTAGATGTGAATTTGGGAATTTTTCTCTCTCTCCCTCCCCAGGTACCAAACTAACGATGACACTTTCAAGGACCTTGTGGGTTTCTGGATCAACAACCTGTCCATGCGAGTCCCAAACTCGGTGGTGCTTCCTGTGGGAACCCATGTGGACTGCTGCCGGGAGGGAGAGGTGGAGGAGAAGAGGGCTGACATCATGTCCAAGATCTCAGCCATGCTGGTGGAGAGAAAAAACAACCTTGCTCACTTCATCAACAACCTGGAGGACAGTGAGGAGCCTGAGTTTTATGTGGACCAGTGGGAAAGGCTGAAGGAGATGGAGAGCCACATGTTGACCGTAGGGCCAAGATTATCGTGGATTTGCTGCAGCTGTCAGGGGAGGGAGCTGGGCAAGCTCGCAGGGTTTGGGGTGCTTACACAGGCCCGTTTAGTGGGGTAGCTGATGCCGTGATGGTACCTCACAGTCTGCTTTCACCTCTCTCAGTACGCTGCTGGCGATGGTTGCCCACCGCTGCTGCACCAGAGTGTTCCCACAGCAGCTCCATGGGGCTAGGGTGGACAAGTTTTGTTTGCAAGCACCAAGGATATGGTTTAGTGGGGACTGTTAGGGTTAGGTTAGAGGTTGGACTCGATGATCTTGAGGTCTCTTCCAACCTAGAAATTCTGTGATTCTGTGATTCTGTGAAGGCGTGGGTGGGTGGTTTTCTGGGGCGGCTGCAGCACAGAGCAGGTGTCCTTCCCGTGGTGGGGACACCATGCCCAGCCACAAGGGATGCTCCCATCCCTTCTTCTGCCAGCCTGTTGCAGAGTGGCAGGGGAGGCCAGGCTGGACGTTGGGACGTGTCTGAAGCTGGGCCAGCAACAGCGTTGAGGCCAGATGCTCAGCACGCTGTCTGTTTGGGGTGGCAAACCCCCGAGGATGCACAGCTTCACTGGGCAACCAGGAGCGCTGCCTGGATTTCCTCGGCAGGGTGGCCGCCATTTTGTGTGGCCGTGGCCTCTGCCGGTCTTCCCTTTGGCAGGCGTGTGTGCTTTTTCTCTTCCAGATCCTAGACTTAGTTGCTGTCAACTGCACGGACCACCGCGACATCAGAAGGCTTGAAGCCACGATTCTGGAGCACGTGAGGAACGAGGAGCTCTTCCCCGAGGTGGTCCGAGTGCTGCCGCCTGTCTACCGGCAGGTGGAAGCCGCCATCGTGGATATCGCGCAGGGCGAGGAGGTGGCCGAGCACGGTGAGCGGCTCTGCTTTCCAAACCTACGTCTTGCCAAATTTATTTAATGCCCCTAGCCCCTTCCCTGTGTCTCCAGTGACAGGCCTAAGCAGGCAGCCCTGCTTTCTCACCCGCATTTCCAAAGCAAAAGAAAAAATTTTCCTCCACCACCAGCTCCTGGCATCCTGTCTGGCTCCCCCGCTGCCGCAGGGTTAGAGGATGAGGAGCAAACTCCTTTGTGTTGTGGAGATAAGCCAGATTTTGTTGCCCGTCACCCTGTGTTCTCTGAATGACTAAATGACACTGAGATTAAACTTGCCATCAGAGGTCTTCTAGGGGGAAACAAGCCATGCACTCAAACACTGAAAAAGGCAGAATCAGCCTCATTTTTCAGATGCTCGGCTGAGGTCCTGGCAGGCTGTCAGCACCTGCCAGCACTGAGGCAAGGCAAGGTCATGGGAGCTGGAGGGTGGCGGGCCAAAGCACTGCTGCTTCCTGTGTGGTGGCTTCGCTACACCGCCCCAAGGGACATGTGTGCAGACGGGGACGCTCCCCTGGCACTCTTTGTGAGCGACGGTGGAGCTGGTCGCCTCCCTGGGGACGTCTGTGCACACCTTTTGCACACCCTCTGAGCTTTGCTTCTCAGGCATCTGCTGTAGCACCGCAGCAGGACAGCCCAGGGCAGCCACAGGCACCGAGCATCGCTCTGGTCCTGGCTGCTGCCCTAGGGGGAGGCACGGCCTGTGTGACCGTGGGTACTGGTGGTGCTCCTTGGCTCTGCAAAGCCTCCGGCTGCTGGCTTGGCAGCTGTGGGCAGCGTGCTGAGCACCAGCGTCTCCCTCTAGGCATGATGGACCTCCAGTACCTGCTCAGCAAACTCTCCCTGCACGAGCACCTGGCCAGCCTGGACAGAGAGCTTCTCCAGGACATCCTGCGGTACCTCCACCGCATTGGGCTCATCGTGTGGTACGAGGAAATCAAGCACCTGGAAAGCACCGTCTTCCTGCAGCCCACCTTCCTCATCACTATGTTCAGGGTAAGCACGGGGATAAAGACCACGATCCCTGCGCGGCCCGAGCTCGGCGGCGCTCCTCCCGCTGCAGCCTCCCGCCTCCCTTTCTTCCTGCCCAGCTCCTTGTGAGGTACCGCCTGGTCCAGCAGCTGGAGAGCATCTCCGTGGACACGCTGATCGCAGAGCACGCCACCATCAGAGACAGGTCCAACTGGGTGTGGACCTTCAAGTCAAAGGCAATGCTGTGCCACCGGGCAGTGCGGGCTCTGGTGAAATACCAGCTCTGTTCGGAAGGGATGCAGGACGTCTTTGAGGAGATCATGGGGTACAAGCCCCACAGAGGGAGAGGGAAGCTCTTCAGCCTCCTGGAGCACTTTGAGCTCTGCCTGGAGGTGAGGCACGCCAAAGCTCTCGACCCACAGGCCTGTGAGTTCGTGCCTGGGAAGCCGTGGGAGACCACGCGGGGCCAAGGGGAGTCCTGGTACTTGTTCCCAACCTACCTGAACCAGACCGAAGAGGTCGCTGAGGTGTGGGGAGGAGATCACCCCGAGGACCTCCACATCCGCGCCTACTTCTCACCTGAAATACCTGAGGGTTTCTTTCAGAGGTAAGCAGTTGTTTCTGGCCCTGTGCTGAGGCTGGCTTTGGGGCTGGTTTGGTACAGAGTAGCTATAACAAGCTCTCAGCTGTGGCGACCATACCAGCTGGGGCACGAGGCCAGGACTCGGGAGACCAGGGTGGGACCTCAACTCTACCCCAGACTTGTGGGACCTTACACAAATCATTTTGATGTTTGCTGTCTAGATGTGAGCAAGGATAACGGTCCTTCTGCTTCACCTTTCATGCAGGGTGGTTTTTGGCAGGCCCCAGGGCCTGTCTCTGCCAATCCGGGCACTTGGAGATCTCCCAGTCCCACTACAGCAGAGAGCTGGGAAGGGTCCAGTTCCCACTGGGACAGTTCCAGTTTCCGGAAGGTCTCCTGGGGTTCTTGTATTCAGAGTTTTACCTGGTGGCCAAACATGGAAGCAGCTCTTGGCTTAAGGGGCTGCTTGAGCTTTTTGAGGTCCTCTTTCATCTTCTAGCTCGATTCTGGCTGACGTTGGCTCTGTATTTCTCAGGCCCACCAGGTGCCACACTTTCTCCGTGTGCGGGAGGAAGGAGATTAAAGCCCCAGGCAATCTTTCTGCAGGTTCCTGGTGAAAGCTTGTTCCTTCTACTCCACACACTGGGTGGCCAAGGTGACCTGCCTGCTCATATGCAACGGCAAGCCTCTGCTGATCAAAGAGAACAACCAGAGGGCATACAGCTATCTGGAGCTCCGAAGCAGAAAGCCAGCAGGAACGACGGGTAAGGATCCCTGTCCCCGTGCGGCACGTGCTGTGCTCGTGCCATGGCTCCCAACCAAAAACCTCTGCAGCAATTCCCCTTGAAGAGGGCTGGAAATTGGTTAAGGTGAAAAACAGCTGGCACACCGGTTCTGACAGACACAACCAGGCTGGAAATGACCCACGTTCGCCCAGGCCACCGCTCTGGGCGGTCGTAACTGTGACTTTCTCCTTCTGTCTGGAAGGATTCCAGTTTACCTGGGACTTCCTCATGGCCGTTGTGTTCATCGTCCAGAAGCTCTCAGAGGAGTGGCCAGGGCTGCACGTGTGCGTGAAGACGCCTTGCCGGACGGCTGGCTGTCCTGCGGAGCTGGTCTGGCCAGACATGGACGGCAAAAACGCTGTGTATGTATGTGCTGTCTCGCTGGAGCCCGATGGTTGCTGTTGCAGTGCCAGGGAGGCTGACCAGCTTTTAAAAGACGTGTCACACATTGCAATGCTGCCGGGTCCTGTGCTGCCCTTCTCCTGAGCCCGTGCCACACAGGGGGTTGCATTTAGTGGCATGAGAAACTCGAGCAAGGAAGGAAAGGAGAAAAAAGTTGAGACTTGGGGGCTTAGGGAAAAGTCACGTAACGTGCTCTCTGGCTTGGTCTGGGACAGGGCAGTGCCAGATTTCCCCCATTTCATAAGGAGCTGGGGGCTTGGGCACCCAGGAAGGCAGCCCCCATCCCACCAACCACAGGGCCCTATATTGGAGTGGGAAGAGGGACCCTCGCCCACCGCCTTGGCACCATCTTCCATGGGAAGTGCTGAAGACAGATCCCGCCCCTTCTTATTCTTGTGGCTTTTTCCTTTACAGGACAAAGGAAGAAGTTAAAACCTGCGGAACGTGTGGTCATCGGTTTGGAACAGAGCTGCTCTTACCAAAAGGTGAGCCCAGCGGCCCTGGGTTTGTGCTGGAAAAGCTGTGGGCAGAGGAAAGCACCTCTTGATGTGTCCTGACGTGGTCTGCACGGAAAGGGCGGTGCCACAGAACAGCCAGACGAGAAGCAGGGGGTTAAATGGGAGGTGTGGGGATAAAGGGGCGCATCTCCTGTCTCTAAACGGTGAGGAGCTTGTAGGGAAAATCCCATGCCCGGTGCCCGCTCACTTAGGGCTCTCTTCCTGGCTGCCCAACAGTGGTAGCAAGTAGACTTTGTGCAGTCTGGTGAGTTACAAACCCTTGTGGTACGGGGCGCCTCACCCCGTGGGCACGCCCTGGCCACCACGCCGACAGTGGCTGTGACAGCCAGGCCTGGGAACACCGGCTGTGCTGTCCCTTCCCTCTGCCCATCGTGCCTGGAAGCACGTCCCCCAACACCCAAACCACAGCAGATTTTCCTCTCTGAGTACACAGCAGCTGCTACTTGCTGTCCTGTCACCGGTGGGGCTCCCTGTTTATCTTTAGGGTTGAATAACTCAGTTGCTGGGCTGGTGGGAGCGGAGCTGCCTAACAGCTGCCGGTCCCCTCCTGCGTCCCCGCAGTGCCCACGCTCCCGGAGGTGCCCCCGGCACAGCCCGCCGTTCACTACTACGTGACCAGCTACGGCACCACCACCTTTGGACCCAGCAGCATCCACGTCAACCGGCAGGTAGGTGGGGGGCCGTGCGTGGCAGGTCCCCTGCCGTGTCCCCGTGCCAGCCTCCCAGGCAGCTCCTTCCAGCTGCCTGGTCCTGCGCCGCTCTCCCGTGCTTTGTGTTGCAGTGACTCTATTGTTTTTTCCAGAACATCTCAAGTGAGTAACCTCAAGCCAGCAGGGGGGAGCTTGTGGAAGACAGAAATATTACTTTTAAGGCAGAGACAAGCTGTCCTGAACACATTTTCTTCCTGGCTTGCAAGTCCTGTGTGCATCCCTGATGCATGGAAATAAATGCATAAATAAATGTGTCCTTCGTGCGTGGGAAGTCACCTCATCTACGGGGGACAGCGTGCTTACAGCTGTGGCCGTACGAGCCTAGTGTCAGCAGCTACGAGATAAAGCACAGCAGTAACTTGGTGCCCCAAAGGTTAATAATTTAGCTGCAAAGGCCACTTCTGGTTCTTGAGCTGCACATCGAGGAGCCTACTCCCTGCTGCCGGGGTTAGCCCCTGCATCAGTCCCTTTCCCAAAGGGGACGTGGTCACCTCCGTTGGGCTGCAGCTGGCCGCGGCCCTGCTGGGACAAAGCTGGCCCAGGGGCTTCAGGGGCATGAAGGGCTCGGGGGCAGATGTCTATGCAACACCAGCAGGCAGGAAGCACCTTTATATACACATATATTTAAACTTTTTTTAAAAACAAACAAACAAAAAACAGAAAAATAAATCTATAAATGACCACACTCTACAAAAACACGGGTTAACAGCTGCCTGTCCTGGCTGAGAAGGGCTGAGTGTCAGTTCCAGCACCCGGGTGGGGGCGGAGGAGGAGGGATCCCACCCCCGATGCCCCGCCGCTGCTGCAGGGTTAAAGTGCCGCACAGCCAGAGAAGAGGTTTTGCCAACCCCTTCTGGAGCTCTTCGAGCTGCTTTCTCTCGGAGGGTGGCACGTGGCCGGCCTGCATGGCCCCGTGTGTGCTCTGCTAATTCTCGGTCACCACCTGCGGCCAGAGCAGAGTTGCCAGACGTGCCCAGGGAGAGGAAGGCAGCCTGTTCCTGCTGTGCAGCGGTGGGATCAGCCCATCCAGGTGCAACAGCACCTGAAAGCGCTTTGCAAGCGCCACTGAAGAGGCCGGGGGTCAGGGGCGGGGGGTGTCAGTCTGTCTGCATGCTGTACTGCTCGATGAGCTCGTAGAGGCTGAAGGAGTCGGAGAGCTGCAGGCTGACGTTGCCGCTGTTGAGGGAGGAGGCTCCCTCCCGCTGCACCTGCTCGTACCAGTGCTCGCAGAACTTGGGCACCAGCTGGGGCAGAAAAGGGGCACCGTGTCCTGCAGGTGCCACGCTTCCCCGTGCGGCAGCCCTTGGGGGCCTGTCCCCCTGGAGCCGAGGAAGGAGGCACCCAGGGCACCCCATCTCCCCTGTCCCTGAGGGCCCCACTCCACACGTACCCAGCCACACATCGCCTGGCAGCCCCTAAGGGCTCCCCTCCCTGGCTTCCCACCACCCACAGCCCCCAAGGAACACCTCCCCAGGCTGCAGGGTGGCCATCCGCCCCCTCGGGGCTGCTCACCTTCACCAGGATGAGCTTGGACTCCTTGGGCTTGCAGTTGGAGAAGCACTGCCCGAAGCAGAGGAAGATGGTGAAGTCGGGGGACCGCTCCCTGCGGTTGTCGCGAAAGTCCCTGAGCTCTGCAAAGCAAAGGCAGGGCTTGGCTTTGGGCTGAGCCCGAGAGACGGCAGCAGGCACCGTGGGGACAAAAGGGACAGGAGGGTTTGGGTGGTGCCAAGCCCGGGGCCGCCCCCTTCCCACCACCTCAACCCTTCCTTCCCCACCTGTGCAAAACACGTTGAAGTCGAAGATGGGGGTCTCCTCGTCCCGGCACAGAAGGTTGGGCGGGGGTTTCCCGTTGTCGAGCTGCTGCGACAGGGCCCAGAAGACCCTGCACTTCTTCAGGCGGGTGGCGAAGAGCCTGCCGGCGCGCTGCTCCAGCCGCAGCCCCACGCTCAGCAGCAGCTTCTCAGTGTAGTGCTGCTGCTTGCTGTCGGCCAGGCCCTCGGGGCTGGGGAAGAGGACGCGCTGCCCTGGCTGCAGGGCCACCGCCGGGTCCAGGGACTGGTAGACCAGCAGGCACTGCCTGTCATTCACCACCTCCTGGTGGACCGTCTTCCCCCGGTAGTAGATGGTGACATCCAGGTGGGGGGGGGATCCCTGTGCCAAGCAGCGGTCAGCGGCGGCGGCCCCAGAAAACATCGCCCCGTTCCCTCCTCCAACCCCTCACCTGTGTCATCCGCTTGCGGCGGGGGGCTGGTGGCGGGGTGGAAGAGCAGCGCCTCGCCCGGGGACAGCACGGGGACGGCGGGCTCCTGCTCGGCGGGGTGCGTGTAGCACGGCAGCGGCACGGCCCCTGCGGCGGCACGGGGGCAGGGTCAGCCTCGCAATTTGGGGACCCCCCCCCAGCCACTTCTCACCCCATTACGGCGGTTTCCCGTGGCCGGAGCCCCGCAGCACCCACCTGGGATGGTTTGCTCCCCCAGCAGCATGTGGTCCGAGGGGCTGTAGGCACCCAGCGGGGGCTGCTCCGCCGCGGGTCCCCACTCCTGAAACGCCGTCGGGGGGGAGGCAGCCGCCTTGGCAGGGGCCGGGCTGGAGCAGAGCATCCTCGTTGTGCAGGACATCCCCTGAGGAGACAGCACGGTTGGGGACGGGGTCACCCCCAGCCCCTCTGCGCCTCCCCCTGTCCCCAGGCAGGGCCAGTCTCACCTGCGGGCGGCCAAGGGGACGGTGTGGGGCCGGGGGCGGAGATGTTGCAGTGCTGCAGCACCCACTGCAGCATGTCCAGGTCCTCCAGCATCAGCGACTGTGTGGTGGTAGCAGTGGCACTGTCTGGGGGGGGGCACGGCGAGGGGAGCTTTACCAGCCATGGTGAACCCAAATTTCAGCCCCTGCCAGCCAGCGGGACCCCATGGTGGCTCAGCCCTGGGAAAACCCACCCAAATCCCCCCCCACGCGAGCTGGGGGACTGGTGCCTACCTTGGGGGGCAATTTGTGGGGCCACATCGTGGTGGTTGAGCTCCAGCTGCAAAGGGAAGCAGGAGGGGGCTTTACTGGCTGGGCTTGGGGGATGGGGCGGGTGCTGGGCTCCAGTTCTGGAGCCCCCCAAGGATCTGGGGGATGGGGGCTGCTGGCCCTGGCTCCCTCCCCTCCTGCCATGCTGACCCCATTACCTGTGGCTGCTGCTGTGGCGGGGCGTCCGCCACGGGGCCCCCAAACCCTCTGTCCTGGCCATTCTGGGGGGCAGCTGGAAGGAGAATGAGGTGAGAGGGGTGCCCCGAGCTCATCCACCCCCTTCCCCAATTGCGCCTTGCGGGCCTGTGCTCACCTGAGTTGACGGTGAAGACCTTGTGGGGGTCGTCACTGTTCTTGGAGTGGTCCTCCAGCAGCGTGAACATGTGGGTGCTCCTCAGGGCGCAGCGGAAGTTGGTCTTCCACTTGGCCGGGTCCTCGGGGCTCCCCTCGTACCTGCCGCTGGCCTGCGCCCAGGCCTGGGGGGCACGGGGGTGAGCTCAGGGACCCCAGCCCTGGGGGCACACAGTCTGGGGGGGACGCCCGGCGCCCCCCTCCCCAGGTCCACCCATCTCACCCACCTTGGAGACCTCCCGGTCACTGCTGGCCTACAGCTGTCCCCCCCGCCTTGTGGTCAGCCCGTCCCCCCCATCTTGAGGAACCTGAGGTCGCCGCTGGTCACCCCCTGCCTACACAAGGGGTGAGGTGGGCAGGGGCCTCTGGAGGCCCTCTGGTCCAACCCTGCTCAAGCAGTGCCACCTAAGGCCAGTTATTCCCATTCCCACCCACCCTGAAGGCCCTGTGGTCACTGCTGGTGGCCTCCATCTCACCACCTTGTGGTCACTGCCTGTGGCCTCCATCTCACCTCCCTTGAAGGCTTTGGGGTGTCTGCACCCCCTCCCATCCAACCTCGGCAGCCCAGTGGCCACCTCTCCCCTCCATCCCACCCACCTTGAAGATCTCGATGTCGCTGCTGGTGACATCCTTCCTGGCGTTGTGCTTCCAGGGGATGCGGAAGACCCTGTGGGCCGGGTTGGTCCAGCAGAGCCCCTGGTACAAGCCGCTGTTGATGGCGTTCACCAGCCACGGCCCAAAGCGCAGCTTCTGGACATCCCTGCGGGACACGGGGCCGTCACTGCAGGGGCTCGGGGCTCGCTCGGGGCTCGCAGACCCCCTGCCCGGTGCTGGGCCCCCTGCCCGGTGGATGGAGGCTGCTGCTTACCCTTCGCTCTCCGCCGCTGCCATGGTGTCCCCGCTACCCTCGCCCACCTCCCGGAGCTCCCAGTGGTGGCAGGGCTGGCTGGGGGGTGCCGGTGCCTTCCCCCCCCCGACCCGCTGGTATCAGGGTTCCCTTCCGCGGGTGCCGGCTCTTATAGGAGCGGCAGCGGGAGCGGCTTTCCTGGAAATCACGTGGGGCTCCCGAAACTGAAACCGGCTGTTTGGGTGGTGTGGGGGGGGAGGGATGGGCGGCTGGATGGGGGTCACGGCACCGAGCTGCAACCCCTGGGTCTCCCTTTTACAGGGTCCCCCCCTTCCCCTCCCTGTCCCCGCTGTGCAGGGGGCTTGGCTCAGGATGGGGGTGCACGGCCCCCTCGAACCCCACTGGGATGGTGGGGGGGGGGGGTGAGCAGGAGCAGCCCCCAGCCCCATTGCGCCCACCCAAAAGCAATTAGTGCCCTCAGAAGTAATGATTGCACTGGCCAGTGCCGCGCTGTAGTATTTACAGCTCCACCCCTACAACAACAACAACAACAAAGCAAATCCAGGCTGAAAGCTGCACTTGTAAAAGCTGGACCCCCGGGGGCTGCAGGCCCGGAGGCGATGAGGGCTGGTGGGGGGGGCTTAGAGGGGGTGGGCAGGATCAGGCCCCGCTGTGCTGGGTCAGGGGGCCATAGGGTGCCTGGTGCCAGCTTGGCCTTGGTGACTCCTGGCCCTGGTTTCGGTTCCATGGCTGTGGTTTCCGCATCCGGCACGGTTGCCAGCCGCTCTCGCTCCCCACAGGCTGCTCCAGCCCCAAGAAGCCGAGGCAAGGGAGGGCAGCACCCCAAAATGCAGTAACGCAGCACCCAGGGCACAGCGGGGCCGGCCCCTGGGCGCCCCAAAACGCCTGGGTCTGGCTGGGAATCGGCTGCGCCCTCCGCCACCGGGGCTTTCCGGGTGCACCGGCATGGCACAGGCACGCAGGGCTCGACCTTGGGGCTGGAAACTCCCGTGCTCGAGTTTGTTTGCTCGGTATTTATTGCGAGGCTTCTTCTTTCGGGCTGCCTCGGTTTGCACGCTAAGGGCGTGAGGGGAGAAATGCAGCTCCCGGGGCGAAGACTCCCCACGCAGCCAGATAGTGCGGCCACATCACCGCAAAGCCTCCTGCCACCGCTGCCACCTCGCTTGGTGGAAATAAACCCTGTTAAACCGGGGTTTAACACAAAAAAAAGAGGGAAAAAAATAAACCAGGCCTGATGCCCTGCATCCCCTCAGGGACATTTCTGATGGCACTCTGTGAGGGTGCCCACCTGCAGGTGCTGCGGCCCCGCAAGCCCATGGGAGGGGGACGGAGGCAAATTCCCTGAGCTGGAAAGGGGAAGCAGCGCCCGGCCGGGCTGCAGCTGGTTTCCAGTAAGTGCCGGGGGCCCGTCACGGAAAAGAGCCCTCCCTGCACCTCTGGGACTGGGGAGGCCACAAACGAGAGGGGAAAATAGGGAATGGCAGCGGCTTAGGGCAGGCAGCATTAAGGCTGAGCACTCGCTGCTCCCTGAGCCCCGCCGAGCTCTGCGGGGAGCATTTAAAACCAAAAAGCCCCCGGGGGCAGACAGGCAAAGCCCTTACCCCAGGCCTCAAGTGCTGACATCTTGGGGCCCAAGCACCTGCTCTGGGCCTCCTTCTCCTTATGTTTCTTGCTTGTGAGGAGTTTTCCTTTCCAGGAACTTCTCCTTGTTGCTTACAAGGAAGTGCTGAACGGTTGCCAGGAAATTTCGCTTTGCTCCCCAATAATTTCTCCTCCTTCCTTGCCAGGATTTCCCCCTCTTGCACTGTACAAAGCTCCTCCGCTGTCCCTCCCTGTTGCGCTGCAGGAAATTTCCCCCTTACTTCCCAGGGACTCCTTCCTTGTCTTCCAGGAACATTCCCCGTGGCTTTGCAGGATATTTCCCTCCCATTGCTTTTTTGGGAAACTCCTCCATTGCTTCCTAGGATATTTCCTTGTTGATTTTCAGCAAATATTCATCTTCTTTTCTGGGAAGCTCCTCCCTTGCTTCCTAGCCTATTTTGCTCCAGGAAATTTCCCCTTCAAACTCAAAAAAATGTCACTTTCTAAGCATTTTCCCCCTACACTTTCCAATAATTTTATCAATTTTCCAAAAGGTTTTTGGTTGCTTTATTATTATTATTATTGTTATTATTATTATTATTTCAGAAAGACTTTATTTTATTTTTATAAGAAATGTCATCATTGCTTCCTAGGACTTTTTCCTCTTTGCTTCCCAGGAGGTACCCCATATGTTTTTCTGTATCCTCCAGGAATTCCCATTGTGTTTTTGAGAAAACGTCACTGTTAGCTCCCCCATTACTTTCTAGCAACACCACCTATTACTTTCTACAAAATTCCTGATGATTCCCAGGAAAAGTGCCCCTTTGTTTTGGCGAATTGCCCCCTAGAGCTTTCCAGGACATTCCTACCTCAAATTGCAGGAAATTTCCCCATCACCCTCCAGGATATTTTACTGTAGCTTTCAAGGATTTCTCTCTCGTTTCCCCAGAATTTTCCCTTTTGCTTTGCAGGATTTTCTTCCCATTGCCTTAGGACATTTCCTCCTCGCTTTCCAGAAGCTTCACTTCTTAGCACATTTCCCCCCTTTCCTCCAAGGCAGTTTTTCCTTGCCAAGATGAGGCAGTCAGCAGCAAAAAGATCCAGATCCAGCGCCAGGGCAGGGACAAGGTGACACAGGACAAGGTACGACCGAAAGGGGTCTGCCCAAGGGGAAATCCACGCTGGAGCAATGGGGTGAGCATGCTCCAGGTGCCAGCCCTGCACCAGCCATCGTCCCCTGCCCTGGGGACAAGTGTCACCTGCAGCGAGGGGAGCAGAGACCTGGCCAGGGTGGGTAGAGGAATGTTGTTCTAAGGGTGTTTGTTTGCTTTTATTTCTCAATGCTGAAAAAAAAACAACACAAACATTTAGAGGTTTGTATTAATACGTGATTAATTGACTGGAATTCCCCCAATGTAACCTGTATTTGGCTTTTGGTGACAGGTGACAGCCTGTGGGGTCACAGCCACTGCCACCTCCTGAGCCCCTCAGGTGCCCCCCAGCCCTCACCCCTCTGAAATGCTGGGTTCCAGGATGGGGAAAGCAGGGAGGAAAACAGCTCCGAGCTCCCCCAGACTTTCACCTGGATTTGGAAAACCATAAACGTCGGCCTCTCAGCAAGTGGGATTTGGGGTAGTTTGCTGCTTTCTGGTGTGCATCCCACCTCTCTTCCCTATTTTTGCAAAGCTTGCGCTCCTCCAAAGGAGTGCTCAGAAGCTCAGGCTGGCTTCTTTGGATTTCCCTGTGAGGCACAAGAGGAGCTGGAGGTTTCAGAAGGAGGGAGCGGTTTTACCAAGAGGTTTTTAAAAGCATCTAAAAGAAGGGGAACTTTCCCTCGACTTCAGCCCTGCACCTGCACCAAGCTTCCCCCCCAGCTGCCAACGCCCAGAGAGCACAAGGGGGGCTGTCTGAGCCAGGCCACCAGCTTCAAGGGACAATCCCCGCGCAGAAGGGCAAGCAGAAACCCCACTGCTTAAGATGCAGGGTTTCTCTGAGGGAACCCTCTTTGTAAATCACAAAGCAGCAAGGAAAAAAAAAAAAAAAAGAAAAAGAAAACCACAAATCTTTCGCTTTTAATCCACCCAGAGGAAATCCAGAGCAAGAGCAGCATCACGGCACTACACACACCACAGACATCTATCAGACTCAGAGATGATCTCTGCACAGATTCCTTCCCAGATACAAGGAAAAGTCATAAAAAAGGAAAGTGATTCACAGAAGCAAAGTGACAAGTAACAAATCAGCCACAGAACAACTTTTTTTCCTAAGAGAAAGGGGACACAGCCAGGAAGAAGGCCCTCAACGTACAGGTTCTGAAAAAAAGACTAACCCAAGGACGTTCAAACAGAGGCGGTTTTCTTTCAAACATTAAAAACATGGATTTTTTTTGTTAAATTAATTTAAATATACATCTGAAACACAAACACCAAGCAAGCGCCTGGAGAAAAAAAGTGAAAAGAAGGAATGACAAGTGGATTTGATGGGTTTAATTTAAACATCGAGGTCGGGTGGATTGCACCGAATGGAATAAATAATGGAGAAGATCACGCTGGGTTTGACGATCTTGCACTTAAGATAATTTAAGCTAGAATTAATAGCACAGCCCAAGAGAGTACTTAGCAAGGAAGTCCTCTGACAAGTGACTGGGCAGTATCCCTTTGACAGCGTGGGTTCTTAAGTGTGGATTTGCCCCCCTGCTACCCCGGAAGCGGGCAGGACGATGAGATTTTGTGGTCCGCAGGCCTCGATCCCGTAATCACGGAGGTACAAACAGCTCCTCAAAGCAAAACTAGACCTTGTGTTTTCACCCGGCAAGGTACAAACAAACGCACAGCCCTTACGGTGTGGCTCCTGGAGCTTGGGCCCTATGGAAACAGAATAGGTTCCTCCTTCTCTGCACCTGGGGCCAGGCCAGAAAATGTGCACAGCTCACCGCGCACCCCCTGCGGCCACCACTTGATGCCTTGGGGCGGGGAGGCTGAAGGAATGTAAGTGGTTTCTTTTTGCTTGGTTGGTTTTCCCTCCCCACAACCCCTGCTTAGATTAAAAAAAAAAAAAAAAAAAAAAAAAAAGTTGATCCCAAGTTCCTCTCCCTCCCCTGCCTGCAGCCAAGCAGGGAAGCACCCTCAGACACCCATATGATCCCACGGACATGTTCCCTGCAGAGCAGCCATCTCAGCTCTGCGTCTCGCTGATGTGCCTGTGACACCTAGCTGGGAGGGAAGTCCCTTTGCTTTAAAACACAAAGAATTACAAAACACTAGCAACGAGCCCCTTTCCCTTCCTCCGATCTCCAAAAGATTCACCCAAGTCTAACTCAATTTTGAGCAAGGGAGAGGGAAGGGGCGGAGGTTTCCAGGCCGAGGAAGTTGCCAGCTCTGGCATCCCCTCCTGCCGCACCTCCAGCAGCGCTGGGCCCCCTGTGCAAAGCACCTGCCCCCCATTGGGGCCCAGCACAGCCAAGGAGGAGCTGAGGGGACACAGGACACTGCTGCCCCTCCAGCTCCTCCTCAGCCAGCTGCAGCCTACAGGAAGGAAGAGGGAGCTGAGGGGGATGAGGGCTCAGGTTATTATTTTCCCATCCCTCTTCCTTCCAAGCAATGGGAGGAGCCGTAGGGGTCTGCAAGCCCAGTCTGTGCTTACCAGTGTCCTTAAGAATGACAATTAAAAACAAACCACAAAAAATAAGGAAAAAAAAGAACAATAATTAGGTATTGTCCGTGGAAGGAGCAGGAGGGGGCAGGTTCCAGGTGAAGACAGAAAAGGGACTCTCTCCCTCCCCATGTTTGCTCGTCTGGAGACCACCTCCGCTCAGCGCTCCCGCGCGAACCCTTTGTGCTGTTGCTCTGACACCAATCGACATGGACGACGGACACGGGGATGAATTCGGCTCGGCAGAGGATGGGCAGGCACACGCAGGCATGCCGGGGCTAGGCCCGGTGCTTCGGGAGCATGTCCAGGAGGAACTCGGCGATGCCGATGAAGTAGACGACTTGTGCGATGCCGAAGAGAGGGGCGATGACCAGGGCTCGGCAGTACGCCCCTTTCAGGAAGGCCGTGGGTCCTTCCTTCTGCCAGATCTTCCTGGGGAGAGACAGCACAGCTAGGTGTCCATCCCGTCCCTCCACACGCTAGGACAGCCTCTGGCTTTCCGCCTCCCCCGCTACTAAACCCAAGCCTCCACACATCACCTACCACTCCCCACGTGGCCTTGCAGGAACGGGCCCCGTTCGCCCCTCCAGCCAGGAGCAGAGGTGCCTGCCCAGCTCTGGATATAAAACTAAGAGAACCCACAGCTGCAGCCAGAGTTTGGAGCACTCCCGAGGGGGATACGAGGCTGAATGCTGTCGGATTTTCAAAGAGGGCCTTGGGCGACACAGCCACCCCAGTGCCTCCCTTTGCAAAATTACAAGCTCGCTGTTGTGACGGTTGGGGTTCTGACAGAAGAGGGCCCTTTGCTATGTTTATATTGCCTAAAATAGGAGCAAGTTCCCTTTTATACACCTATTTATATGGCCAGTATATGTCTGGTCTCATGTAGATGTTTATATACATATACACAGATATATGCATCTATACACAGGTATCTACGCACGCATTTATCTGTTTATTTATCCATCTGTATCTAGATAGATAGAGGGAACCTGCAGTGGGGAAGCAGCTGGCTGGGTCTAGCAGTGGCACCAGCAGGTGCCATCCGTTCCATGATCTGTCCCACAAGGACTCTTACTTGGTGCAGTCCAGGATTCCTGAGTAGGTGTCCTCGTTTACTCCTCTCTGCAAGGACTGCAGCCGTGTTTTGATCACTGGGGAGAAAGAGGAGAGAGAGCGGTGAGCGAGTGGCTGCCCTTCCACCTGCAGTCACTGGTTGCACAGCAGGCAGGAGCCAAACCTGCCAGCGATGTCTTTAAGACAGCCAAAAGGAGATCACTAGGAACAGAAACCATTTTGATACATTTATCAGCAAAATGGGGAAAAGCAAACCGATTCCTTCACAAACGGACAAAAGAAAAACACAACTACCCAAAAGCTAACCAGCCCCTTCCCCTCACTGTCACCAAGGAAGGCTTCCAAAGCTGACCTAGCTTTAACTAATTCCAGGTCGGTATTTGTATACAAAATGGTAGCTCCTTTTCAAATACTCAGCTCCTTCTGGAAGAGCAGACCAAAGAATCAAAAATACATGGTGCCGCTCTTAGATTTCTTCCCACCATGGAGCGTGTGATGTTGGGAAGAAGAGTTGCCTCCTGGTGTCTTTCACAGCAGAGACACCAAGAGGTGCCATTTAAGGCAGACGTTGTGGAGCAGGAGGAAATGCAACAGGTCTGAGGCTTGCCCACGACCTTTGGACGGTGTGTAAGCGGTTGGCATGCCATCGCCGCACGTGGCAACGTGCCTTGTCAGGGGCACGTCCTGCAAAGAACAGCTGAAACGAACGGCATCCTGCTTCACCTGGCGAGCACTGCAAACCCCTGTGTAAACAGCGGCCAAGGTCATTGCTCCGCTGCAGGGAGCGCCTCCAGGTGCTGGAGGCAGCCCGGGCAGCAGAGCTCCCTCCCCAGACCTCCCTCCAGGCTCGCGGTGTGAAGAGCCAGGCCTGGACACCCTCCTCTTCACCTCGGCAACCCGAGGGCCTCTGGCTGCTGCCCTGCGGCTCCAGGCCGCCAGCGGAGGACTCACCATCGCACGGGTTGACAGCCACCGCGGCCGTGCTGCCGGCCACGCAGCCGGAGAGGAAGGAGACGTAGAACGGGGCCTTGACGTTGGGGTCCTTCTGGCCCAGCTTGTTCAGGTTTGCAAAGAGCGGGAAGTAAACGATGGAGAACGGCACGTCCCTGGGGGGAGGGAGGAAAGGAGGAGGACAAGGATAAGCAAAATCAACGTGAGAAACTCAGTGAAACCCAGCAGGGTTAAAGCTGACTGCGTGGGGTAAACCAGCTTCCCGTGAGGCACGCAGGGAGCCCAATGAGGCCACCCTGCACCCAGCGTCCTACCGTAGGAGGGTGGCCCCCAGGCCCTTGTAGAGCCCCGCGATGCCTTTGCTCCGCAGCAGCTCCCTGGTTATCTGCGTGGCTGTGGGCCGCGCTTCCACCACCGGCTCCGCCGCCCCCGCCGCCGAGGAGGAGGAGAGCTGGGCCTGCGCTGCCATCAGCTTCTTCTGGGCCGCTGAGGAGAAGCAGAGAGAGCGCCGCTCTGCAAGGAGCTCACCACTACGTACACCACCCGCGTTGGCACACGCAGCCCGGCTCCTTCCAGGAGCCCTTTCAAACCCTGATGCATTTCTGCTCTTCGGCCAGGAGGTGGAGAGCACATCGACCTGTCGGCGGTGCTCCGGCCTCGCCACAGAGAACAGGCTGTTCGGGGCGGCCAGAGCCTCTGCTGAGCCCTCAAACCGCGGCTTAATTCCTTCAAACATTTCCAAATGCTACACACAAAGAGGATAAGGTCTGCATGACAAACAGCAAGCAGGGGAAAGAGAAATAAAGCTGTGATTATTCGGAGCCTGACCCCCAACTTCTTCCAAACCCAGCTCGCCTGGAGAACTTCTATGGACCGGTCCAGCCACAACTGCTGCTCTTGTCAGGAGGAAAATAAAGAGCAAGAGCAGAGAAAAATCATCTGCTACGGACCCTTGGAAGCTGTTAGGGTGGTGTTATTGCACAGGGGGCAAACGAGAGAGAAAAGACACCAAAAACCACGGAGACTGATGAAGTACCGTAGAACAACGGAGGACGCTAACCCCTTGGTGGTGCAGAAGGACTAAGAAGTCTTAATCGCACACAAGCTGAGCACCCAGCCACCTCTCCTGTCTCTCTCCATCCACCAGCAGCATTTGCTGTTTCACTCGCCAAGCCCTGAGCAGAAAATACCACCTTCTGGAGCCAGAAGGGCCTCTGCAAGTGGGGGAGGAAAGGAGTTGGAAAGAGAAGGAGAGATTTCCACCACGACCTGAGACACTTCTGACTCGGGAGGGCGGGAGGACGGAGGAGGGTTTTCCTGGCTCGCTCCCTCCTCTTCTCCCCGCCTGAGCAGTGCGGACGGAGGACAAGCACACGCACCGATTCGTCCTGCATCCTGCAGCTGGATTTTGAGCATCTCCATGGGAGTGGTGACGATCACCTGGCAGGTGCCTGCGCCGCAGCCCGCCAGCATCTCCCTCAGCAGCGTCAGCTTCTTCCTGCCCAAAGGAAGAGAGAGCCAGTCAAGGAGGTGGCAGGTATTCAGAGAGAGCCACAAGCCCACCCTGACCAGCCCCTGAACCCTAGGCGCCAAGGCTGCACGTCGTCACGCCGCGCCGTCAGGGCACGGCCCTCAGAAAGGGGCCTGAAGGGAGATAAGCAGCTTTCCTCCTGCCAGCCTCATCCTCTGAACGCTGACAGCATCCCCACAGACAAAGGCCACAGGCCGAGGAACAGGGCGAAACAATCCAAATTACTGCTTTCGACTTCTCCGACAGAAGCAGAGTGTGTGAAAAGTGCATCTGAGAGTCAAGGAGGCAGCTCCCTGTGGTTTGGCACCTCTTCACCTCGCTGCCCTTTCCCAACCTGTGTCCCGAAGGCAGAAACAGCAGCTTTGGTTGGCACCAAATGGTTGGCCCCTGCCTGAGGGACGAGGGATGGGGCAGACCCCCGGCACTGCAGCTCTGTGCATTTCTGTCCCGGAGAGCTGGGGGCACCAGGGGCATGTTCTCGCCTTACAGAACGTAGCTGTCCCCCTCCCGGAGCCATGGAACACCCCAGCTGAGACTAAAAGAGGAACTCAGAATGCAAATGCTCAGAAAGAGTCATTTTTCAGAAACTGAGGAGTTCTCACCCTATAAAAATCTCACTCCCTGGCACCAGAAATCACTGA
This sequence comes from Heteronetta atricapilla, assembly GCA_011075105.1. Classification (NCBI taxonomy): domain Eukaryota; kingdom Metazoa; phylum Chordata; class Aves; order Anseriformes; family Anatidae; genus Heteronetta; species Heteronetta atricapilla. The sequence continues at coordinate 54,043 of JAACYQ010025615.1, forward strand.
CTTCATTAAAAAAAAAAAAAGTGCTTAGGATCTGTTCCTTTTTTAAAAGAGGAAAAAAAAAGCATAGATAAATCACACAGACAGAGGAAACAAGCTCTTTTGTTGTTGTTTTAAATGTGAGGCAAGCCCTCTTGCTGTGGCAAAGGCAATCTGCTAGCATTACACCCTATCCCCTTGCAAAACCAAGCCAGGGGTTTCATACGCGTGCACACGCAGCACAGCTGCAGCGCTGCGTGCCACAAGTTTCAGTTCCAGCCCTATAGGAAAGGGAGGGGAAATGCCTTTGAGCCTCCGTTGGGTAAGAGGGAAGCACAGGTTTAGAGCCTGTGACTCTTTCCTAACACCCCAGGAGCGTGTTATTGATGATGACACGCACGAGCCTGAACCTTCGGATGAATCCCACGGGTGGAAACTGCTGGGTCTGAGCGCGACGAGCAGCGTCTGGACTGCTCCTGGGAGCTGTCAGCGCCGCGTGCCGAGCAGCACACAGCATGAGGGATTTGCTCGGTGTCCCCCAGGCTGGGCACGCTGCTCTGCTCCGCTCCCGGGCTGCCTCCAGCCCCGCTCACGCTGCTGCGGGGCACCCCAGGACACGGCGGGACCGCCGGGAGGGCGACGGCGCACTGCGATCCTGCCGCCTGCCGCGTCCGCTGCGCCCGCTCCTCCAGCTTCATCTTCCCCAGGCGGGGCATCAGAGCAAGGGATTAGAGGCACAAAGCCACAGCAGGGATTACCAGTCCCTAAATATAGAGCTCTCCTTTGACGCCAAAGGAAGAAACATTTCATCGCACTCCCTTTCCAAATTCGCCCGTAGAGTCGAGTCCCCCTCCCTGCCCGGCGAGGCGGAGCATCTCCCACTCCAGCAAGAGCCCTGGAGCACACAGCTCCTGCCTTTCATCCACGGGAACAGCTTTGATACCCAGTTCAAAAGATCAGGAAGCCGTGCCCTGCGTGTTTCTCTGCAGACCAGCATCCCAGCCCACAGAAGGCAGCCCGGCTCGGCTGAGCGCCAGGGAGCTGCGCCAGTGCGACCCGGTGAAGGATTGGCGTGCGTGGGTGCAGCTGAGAGAGATGCTAAACAAGTACATCAAAAGCAGCTAGAAAAAGGGCTCTCGGCGTTTCCTTTGCATCTCCTGGGAACCTGGGGAGAGCCCAGGAAAAAACACAACAGGCCAAGATAAGCAAATCTTTGTCAAGAGGTTTAAAATTTACCATGCAAGAGTCAAACTTCCATCGCGAAACTTCACCCGTCTGCACATAAAATGAGTTGGAAAAGCGATCGTTTCTGGGTGACAGCAGGGGTTTCAGCTTTATGGCACCACAGGCCTTGGCCTCGGTGCCTCAGAAAGTGGCACGTCTCAGCCAACTCCAAAAGCCCCAGCCCCAGCAAGGAACTGGTCCTACAGACGCAGGACTCATCTTCTATCCCAGCAAGAGGGTGAGAAATCTAACAAATCCACGTTCAATATGAAGTCAAGTTTCAAACTAGAGCTGAAAAATAAGACAAAGTCAAAAAGCAGAAACCAAAGATTTTTAGGGCTTTTCAAGAGGAACGCATCTGTCCAAAGGCAGGATCTCTGAAAGCATCAGTATGTCGATATGAAAGGGCAGCAGACTAGGATTTTTTTCCAAAATTCCTGAAAATTCTTGCCCGTGTAGGAGTTGCCGGTGACGAGGGAGGGACCCCAAGCAGCCCTGGCGGGCTGAGCATGACAAGGCTTCCAAAGGCAGGAAGAGCCTGACCCACGCAACGCCCACAGCAGAGCTACCCGTTTCCATTTGCTACCCAAGGGGTTACGGTCCCCAGCCCATCTCCCTCCCCTCTCCCACTCCTCCTGCCAGCTCGGGAATGCCTCGGAGAAGCCAAGCGGAGCAGTGCCGTGGGGCGGATCCGCCCGGGGAAGGCCACCAGGTAACGCCTCGCGCTGGCCAACGCTGCGGCAGGCACGCTCCAACCTCCCTCCGGGCGCTCCGTGCTGCAGGTATGGGCTGACCCCGCGGGGAAGGGGTGTGCTGCACCTGCTGGATCGGGTTCGCTCTGGCAGGAGATCCCCCAAGAGTTTGAACCCAACGCGAGTACCTGTGGAAGCGAACGACGGGCAGCGCAACGCTTCGGGGCAAGCTGAGCGTGGGCACAGCCCCGTGTTTTGCCCCAGGGCGGGCACCTGGGACTTCAACAAGGACCGTGCTCCTGTCGGGGGTGCCTGCTGTGATTAAACAACCCGCCCCCAGCTCCCTCCAGGTAACAGGGCCAAGTGCACTTACTTGCTGGCTGACCTTTGGTGACTGATTTCAGTCCACTGTAACTCCCCGTGCCTCTGTGTTCTAAATAGAAGAGCATCCCCAAAATAGCTATCCCTGAATAGACACGGTAAGATTATCAGCTCTTAACTTGCTCGTTCTCTTAAGGAAGGGCTGGATCCTCCCACCTACAAGTCCCAGTGGGTTGGATGAGGGTTATCTGCAGTAAAGAAGTGTCTGGACGTCCAGAGGATAACTAAAGGAGAGACTGCCTTGGCCCACGAGAGGGGGCAAGATGACACAGCAGCTCAGCAGCAGGACTAATGGCAGCATCCTTCCTCCTTCCTAAGTCAAAAGCCTCTCTCTGAAGTCTGTCTACGTGTATTTCGCAGCTTAAGGATCAGCCAGGCCATACAATGGCTGCTTACACAGATGCCACTGAAGAGATGGTCTGAGTATTTCAGGAGAGCCTAAAAAAAGAGCATATGGAGGAAGGAGCCCTGGGGAGCCTGTAAGGGAATAGAGAACAAGTTCCAGTCTCCGCATCTGCTTGGGAGAGCAGGAAAAGAGCCTTGTCTCTTGTCTCTCTTGGCTACTTCTCTTCACTAAGCAGAGCTAGAAAAGAAGAGGGACAGAAAGGAAGAAAAATTGCTGACATTGGCAAAGAAACAACGCAATTGTGCCAGTCTTCCTAGGAACCTGCGCTGCTCAGTCAGCAGATTGCCGGCAAACTTGCTCCACAACAGCAAATAAAGCGAAGGCAAAGATTAAAGATGGCAGGAGAGGTTAGGGAATACATAATAACACACCTTGAAGAGGAGCAGCAGGAAACATCCAGGAACACTGCAGAGTTTTTATGAGCAAGAAATCCCTTTTATAAGAAGACCTGAGACACTTCTTACCGCAGCCAAGGCAGGGTATTTAACCGCGAGCCTTAGAAATGAGCAACAAAACCTGGCAAACACGTGGCAAACAACAGCTGTCTGGCACTCAAGGCTTGGGAGATAAACATGAAACCTTATAGGACACTTTAAAGGGACCGGTGCTTAGGCAGTGCTTAACACCCAAATCCAAAGGGGACCAAAAAAAAACTATGGGCAGCACTTGCACCTATAGAAGAGTTTAGGGGTCTCTCGATATGGCCAGCTTCAGAAAGCAGAGAAAGCTCTTCTCTGTTTCCTGAAGCCTAAAGGTAGGAAGTTTCCCCTCTCTCTCCATCCTGCCTTCCCCAGAGGTAGGGAGCAGCCAGCACAGAGCACGGCAGGAATGAGGACCCGTGAAGACTCTTCTGTGGGTCTCTCCTTGTTGTCCTTGTTGTCCTGGGAATTGCAGAGACCCTACGGCCAAAATGGTCACGAGACAAGGCAACGTTAGCAAGGAAGGGGCTTTCCAGCGCTCACAAAACTCGCCCCAGCCTCCTTGGTCCGAAATGATGAGGACAGCACGGGCAGGCGAGCGCAGTAAGTTTTGCTTCCTCTGGAAACGAGAAGTGTTAGCAGCAGGCTGTCACACTGGCCTCAACATCAAAATAGAAACGGGAAAAGAAGCAGAAATTAAGTCTCCTAGCCTCTGAACACACATTTCTGGTACCAAAAGAAGTAGCAAAGCACCGGAAAAGCCCACCCGAGTTGATCCCAGGGTGGAGAGGCCTGCAGGAACAGCCTTGGGGAGACAGGTAACCGACAGGGGCTGGGGTCCCACCTGCAGTCCTGCAGCCCCAGTGTTCCACCTCCTGAAGCATCCAAGAGCACAGCCAGGAAAAAAAAAGGGAGTCTAGCACAGACCTGCAGCGATGCATCCCCAAAATACTCCTTCAGCAATTCGCAGCCAGGAGCTTCCTACATCACAGGTGTTTTCCATCTGGCCTCTTGGAAACAGGCTTTGAGCCACTTTCTTCTTCTAGCAGTTGAAAAGCAGGTTCATTTCAACACAAACTTTTTCAAAAGGAAAAAAAAAACCAAGGCACGCTAAAAGTTGCTGCATGTCTTGAGGCTATTTTGAGTCATGCTGGATTTGCCACATTTTCTGCTGCCCACACGTGCTTCTTCCACTTGCACGTGGAGGACACACTCAGCAAAAGTACTGATAAAACCTGCACGTTTTATCAGACACGGATCTGATAAACAACACATTTCAAGCAAGACAAGTGCTAAAAGCTTAGCAATGAAGGCATTCCATGTCAAATAGATCTAGGAGACTTTTGCAGCTCTCTAAGTCAGAAAAGCATCAGACCTGGCGGCAATCACATCCTTTAGGATGCTGGTCTAAGAGCACGGCCTGCTGTGAATGTACAGCCTGCCTTGTGCAAAAAGGTCTTTGGTGAAGCTCAACCAAGATCTTGGTGGCCATAAAAACCCACTCACTGTGAAAAACCGGTACTTACACTGAGCCAAACTCCCTCAGCTGTACTTCACACCATTTAACCATAATTATATACCCATAAATGAAGCCATATCCATAAATTGACACACCAAGCAGCTTCGGTCTTCACCTCTCTACCCCCAGGCTATTTTGTTGTTCTTGCCTGGGCTTTGGTTCAGTTGTGAAATAGGTATCCCTGCCTCGAGGTGTGTTAGCAGGTACATAACCTACTTTACCCTGAGTAGGAGGAGAGGCGTTAGGATGCTAATCCTGCCCTGTCTTCTACCAAAACCAGCCAGGGAGGCAGGGACAGAAGTATCTCAAGGGAAAAACCTGCTGACTGCAAAGAGCTTGCAAGAGCAAGGCAAACCCAGGGCAGGCACGCAGTTTGGTGACCCAGGGAAGTGTCCCCTCACTGTCACTCCTATGCCATACATGCTGCCTAGGGGAACAGACCCTGGGGACTGCCAGAGGCAAGGCGGCACACAGCCACCACATCACAGCTGGGCACAAGCCCTTCAGCAGGTTACGTCTTCAATCCCCAGGCCTGGGATTTCCTTGCAAGGAGCAAAAGGATCCCAGGACAAGCAGCTGCCTTGCAGTTTCTAGGGGGCCTTTATGCTCCCTGGTAGTGCTACAGCCTTTTCAGTCCACCTCTGCTCCCCCTGCACTAAGCCAGGTCACAGCATGCACCACACCTTCCACCTGGATCCCAGTTTCAGGGCCACAGTAGATGGCCTGTCTGAAGCCCTGTCCTCAGCTCCCTGTGGACACGGCACTGTCCCGCTTACCCAAACACCAGCTCCAAGCCTGCCTAAGCACCGAGAGCCAGACACACGCTGGCCTTGTAAGGAAGCCTCTCCCTTCCCTGGGGCAGGACATTAACTGCCGGGCACGTCGTATTTTAAGGGCTGAAGCATCACAGCAGTGAGTGCTCTTCCAGGATGCTGACTGCGTCACGGATTTGTTCTGGTTTCTTCCACAGGCCGATCTCTCGGTGCTGGCACAAGGCGCGCAGAGCAGCTTGGCACTCTCTCTCCCTGCACAACCTTTTTAAACTCGCTTCACAAACGGTGGCAAAGAGCTAGCTGTGCTCCTGGCTGCGCAGCACGTCAGGGCCCGCCGTGCTGCGTGCTGCAGGGATCAGACCCGGCACTTGGAATAAGCCAGCAGCGAGGAGGACATCATCACCTCCCACCCTCTGCGCAGGGTACACAGGGATGGATGCTATTTGAAGAGGCAGACAATCGCAAGCAGCTGCGAGCCGATGAGTCACACAGACATAGTGCAAGTGCTGCTGAAAAAGACTGCAGAACAAAAAGGGAGGTGCATGTAGGGCCCAGATCCTCAGCTCGTGTCAACCTGCAAGCTCCCCTGAAGTGGTTGAGCCCCTCTGACCTGCAGCAGTGGAGGCTGGCACAGCACGGCACAGGAATGTGTTAAACCAAGTGACTGTGGCAGAGCTCTGCGTTTGCAGGGAGGCTCTTCCCCATCCCTGCTGGGGTAAGTTAGGCTCACATCCTAGGCAGGCTGTTTTCTAACCCTGTCACGGAGGAGTTGAGGCAGTGCCCTTGCTGGACCCTTCACTGGCTGTTCCCGGGTTCATTCATCACCTCTTCTCACCTCCCTGAAATTATTTTCAAGCTACAAAAGGACGAGAGGGTGCTAAGTTTGGGGTCTACAGAATTTGGGTTGCCATCTGTTTAAGCTACAGTCACTGAAGAGCCAGAAAGAGCAGAACAGCGCCCAACGGGACGCTGAGGACAAGGGGCCTCCCAGCAGCTGTCTGAGCAGCCATCCCACTGGGTTCCTCTCAAACACTCTGCTTACACACCCTGGATCTGTTAACCTTGACTAAGATCTAGGACTATTTTTAGAAGCTCGAATAAAAAGCAGTCATCCACTGAAGTGCTTTTCACTTCCAGTTTTAGACATTACATCCTTTGCTCAAACGCAATCGCCGGCTGAGCTGCTCAAGGTCAGCACATCACCCCGTTCCACCTCTGCCCAGACACCTCACGAGCCTTGTGCCCAAGGCTAGTGTCCTTTCAGTCGGATGCTAAAGGTCTGCGCCCCCTGCTCACCCATCTTTGGAGAGGTGATGCCGGAAGAAATCGTTGGCTGCCAGCTTGATAGCCTTCTCTGGTGTCACTAGAGTCAGGTTCACCGCAGCTCCTAGGAGAGGAAGAGAGGAAAAGTCCATTGGAGAATGCAAACGAAGGGCTGAACAGTTAACTGGATCACTCAGGAATATTTTGCAGCCCCTGCTAAGAAACAAGGCTGGATGTGAGAGAGCTCCCGATGCACCAACAGGATTTCACCACACAAAACACCTCTGGAGAGGAATAGGGTCCCTGCCTCCCAACACGCTGAAGTTTGGAAGAACTGTGACACGTCTCTACTCCGTCTGTAACGTGCTTGTTGTGATTTCCTTAGCTTCAGCACTACCCCACCACGCATCCATTGCCCCCATCCAAGGGTGCATTGCTATTCAGAAGGGTGGAGGATCAGGCCTTTGGGAAAGGAGTACTAGCTGGATTAAAACCCGGTCCCAGCTCCTTTGCAAATACTTTGTGGTACTGGGAAGCACAGCTCTCCCCTTCTTGTGTGTGCCGCTGCCTCCTTGCTGAAGGCCACCAGTTCCTCTGCAGAGGCTCCCGCCAGCTCTGCACCGACTCTTGGGGTCTGATGATCCCATCTGTACATCACCACTGGGTGTCACCCTCAGAGCAGCTGCTCCGTGGGGCCGCTGAGCTTTTTGTCCCCACGAGCTGAGCCCTGCTGTGCAGAAATTCCCCCTCCGAGCACCACGGCTGGGCTCACTGGGGACCAGGGGCACGCACCATCCTTCGCTCCCCCCACCCGCTGAGCTCCCTTTTGTCCGGAGCACCAAGCCCCAAATCCCTGCATTGTGCCTGCCACAATGAACAGCCTGCACGGCCTGGCTGCCCGCTGGGGCCACGGAGCCAGGCGTTGGTGACATACAACAGCAGGGCATGCAGCGTGCGAGCTGCCCTGGGGGCAGCGGGCCGCCTGGCTAGTCCCGTCTGAGCACAAGGGGCTTTGCACCGTCAGGTTAGCGTTCCCGTATTCTCCTCGCTTTCAGTCTTACGGCTCAAAAAGTCCTGCAGCGGATGACTACGATTCCCCTGCCCACGCTGAAGATGCTGAGCTCCAGGTATCTTGGAAAGCAAAGGAGAGCTTTGCTCAGTACTCGCAAACAGCCTCAACACAGGCTCCGGGGGACTTTTCCACGGGAGCATGGCACGGGCATCCTTGAGCCCATCTCCTCTGCTCAGAGGACACATCTCCACCGTGCGGGAAGTCACAGCAAGAGAACGGCCGTGCCTGGGCACTGCCACACGGCTCTCCCTCTCTGCCAACCACAGCCAGCTTCTGCAGAAAATACGGAGCAATGCTGCGTGGCAGCAAGCGAAAAACACAGAAAAGACAAAAGCTAAATGAAGCCGGGTTTTCTCCTCCATCTCTGATATTATCAGCAAAGCTGCTTAGCAGAGAACGGATAATCCCTGCCCTCAATAATCCACAGCAGCATCGAGCCACTGGAGGAGGAGAAATGAGATACTTCAGCTCTTGGCTGTCTGCTTTCCAAGGTGTTTTCTACCTCTTCAAAAAACCTCATAGCTCTTCCATTTAGCTATGCCAACAACTGTGTGTTCCTAATTAAAAGCTAATCTTGGCCTATAGGCAACGCTGCGTGGACCTGAAGCAATGGCAGGCAACCAGAACGCGAAATAAATTGCAATCATTAAGAAGAATATATTTTGGAAAGAAGTAGGGAAGCACCACAAAGAATGAAATCAGGGAGGTAGAGGTGAGAACAGTTAGCTGTGTGCCAGCAGAGCCTGCAAGTGCCCTTTGCTGCCTGAGCCTCGGGTTTTGTTATTAACCACATTTTTCATGGAAGCCCTGCAGAACAGGAGGGGCCTTGAGTCAGTCTTCTGATGCTCTTGTTTATGTTCCCTAAATTGAGCTGATTCTCAACAGGGGAGAAGGGCACACCTCACCTTGCTGTACCGCCTCATGGAAAAATACAGCTCGTGGTTCCTCGGGTTAGAAAACGGAGGCAGCTCCGCACTGAGGACATCAGAAACAAAACAGAACTGAGCAAGACGGGGAGCGAACGGGCAGAACCGGGGCGATATAAAGATAATTACCCCAAATATCAGTAGGATACGCCGAAGCCTGGAAAACTTAGCATGACCCTGGCAGTCCAGGGTAATTTTGGCAGGCAGCGTGTGAACGGGGGGGTGACACGGCAGATACTATTAGCAGAGGCCAGGGAGGGCTGACACGCTACTGTAGCACCGTGCTATGAATATATTCAGCCAAGGTGCAGCTAAACACCACACGTCACCCACTGCAAAGGGCATTTCCCCGCCTGGCCTGGGCTGGGGGCTCCTGCCAGCTAGGCTAAACGGCTGCTCTCGAAATAGCTGTGGGACTTGTCTTGCACACCAGGCAATTCGCTGTGGGCTATTCCTACAGAGCAGGGAGCCTCTGCCCACACGTACCCTGTGTAGGTATCACACGGTGACCTGCAGAAGAGCAGCCTACAAGCTCAAACCTCACTGCTGAAGAAGCTTTGGATCGCAGGCACGAGGCCTGAAGTCACCCCATGAGAATGGCTGGGCCCCAGCAGCCCCTCTGTGTCCTTCGACCAAGGACAAGGAAGGGGCACTGAGCAGTTCCACCGTCTGATTTCCATCTCCCACTGCCTGCAAGGCTGAGCCATCTCTTTACCTTCTTCCCAGAAAAGCACTTGTGCTTTTCACGAACCCTGGCTGTGTTTTACCTCCTCTGAGAAGGAGGGAAGGGCTCCTCATGTCAGCTCACTCACCATAGCATCCTGGCCGTGCAGAAATATCTACGAATTTCAGAAAGGAGCTGGAGCTATTCATTAAACCCTTACCCAAAGCCAGCTCCCCATTTAATCGTCAGAGGCTTGAGCCACTGTCAGCTCTCCCAACAGGGCAGGACAAGGTTAGTGAGACACGGCCCACGCCAACCAGCCTCGTAACAGCTCCTAAACAGGAGGGAAAAGCAAGTGCTATGCAGAACCCTCTGTCCTCTTTGAGATTTCTGCCTGGGAGTGAGATGTGGCCTGGAGATGCAGATCCCTGCCCTTGACAGGACTGAGCGGTCTCTCCCAAAAGCCCCGACAACCCTACCACCTCCCCAGAAGTTCCCAGGAACAACGTCTTCCTTCCGCTCCCCAGCAAGCAGCCTGCAGCCGGATTTTTATGGACAAAGCCAATGCAGGCTTTGGTCCTGGCTGGGAACCCAGGAGCAGCCCGCTTCTGGGACGAGGCAAGGGGGAAGGCGCTGTGCTGGCACTCCACACACAGCTTGCCAGGGTTCCTCGGGGTTATTTGCCTCGCCGCCTGCCCCCAGGAGAGCTGCCCCAAAGCAGCCAATCCATCCCCAGCATCCACCCCACTCCCCCGAAACGCCCACTGGCAAGTTGGGCAAGAGATGCTGCTGCCTCAGCAGCCGGTGCCACGTCCCATGTCCCACGTCCCACGTCCCATGTCCCATGCTGGGTGGCCGCAGCGCCTGTGTTTCCCCGGGAGCTGCGGAGGATCTGCCAACAGCAAGGCTCCAGCATCTCCAGAATCCCGCCTGAGAAGGAAGTGAGGACTCATTTAAATCAAAGCAGTACTTTAACTGGGCTTTATCCATGAGTGAGTGCCACAAAGAATGCTATCCGAGTGCCTCGGGGACAAAAAATGCGTATTCAGGCAATTGAATACCAGTGTATAAAGCGAAGCAGAGATCACGGTCAGCTAGGCTAGCGGAGGAACTCACTGCTGCAAGCGTCAGCCGAAGCCAAGGAGCCAGGAGACTTACAGCAGGTTAGCACACAGGGGGAGAACAGCTGGAGACCAATCCTTCGTGAGCCAATGAGACAACCTCTGATTTTTGTACAGCTCCAAGGGAATTTTTTTCTGGGAGTAGTTTTTTGTTTGTTTCTTTGTTTTTTAACCACAGCTTGCCTTAATACTCCAGCAAAGCCCTGAGGCACGCTTGAGCCAGCCAGGTTGGGACACAAGCTACCAACTAGATGGGACAGCAGGCCTGGCCACGCTGGGAGAAGGCATCTTCCTCCCACGGCAGAGCTTCCAGTGCAGAAGCCGTGCTGTGCTAGAGGAGCGAGGTGCCTGCCTCAGCTTTTCTTACCTCTGTACATGCCGAAGTAGCCTTCCGAGCGTATTGTCTTAATGAGGCAGTCAGACCTGCGAACAGAACAGAGAGAGATAAACCACGGGAGCCCAAAGGCATCAGAACAAATCTCTCGGAGTGGTTTTCGTTTCCAACCTGTCAGCAAAACCCCGAGCCGGGAAAGGCCCGGCGTCAGGCGCTGAATGCCCCATTGTTCAGCCCCGAGCCCGACTTCAGCCCCTAATTCAGCGGGGCTTTGAAACCCCCGCCTCACCCCGCACGTGCTGTCTGCTTTCTAGACACACAAAAGGGAAAAAAATGCCGCTGCGAGGGCTGTTTATCCACGGTCCCCCACGGCAAATGCACACGAGATGCCCTAACAATCAGATCCCCGTGCGCGTGTTTTTCAATCCGGCTCGACAGAGGGAAGCAGGGAGGGGGCCCAGCCCGCCTACCGCTCCACTTACTCCACGAAATCTGACACAGGGCATACAAACACTGCGTGACCTGAGCGCTCAGCCATCCGTGACCTCCCACTCGGCCGAAAGCGCGGACTTTTAGCACGCTGCCTCCCACGGCAGGCAGCGAGCGCTCGGGCTCTCGCCTGGGGAGACAGCGGCTGGGAGCCACGGAGGTCAGCTCCCAGGGGAAAACCGCCACCTTCTGCGTTCCCTTTTAACCTAACAGCTCGGCAGGGCGTCGGAATTGCTTAAAGCCCTTTGAAAGCATGCAGTGTCTAGGAAATCCAGGTCCTCCACGGCGGCATGAAACCTGGGCTCTGGCTGAAGGTTGCTCTGGAGTCTCTGGGAGGGGTCGGGTGCTTGCTGTGGCCGTAGCAAGAGAGGTGTGCACGCATGCATGCACGTGTAAATTATTCAGGAGAGAAAGGCTTTTTAAGGAGTAGTAAGGGAAACGTAGCTGATTAAAACAGGAATAGGTTTCTGAGAGACTTGGCAGGATAAGGAGGAAGGTTCACGTCCACTCTGCAGTAATGCTGAGGTGGGAGAGAACGAAATACAGATTTCTCTCCAGGGCTTTTTTGCCTGCTTTGGCCAAGATGGTTTCTAGGGTAACACACTATTCACAATGCTGCCAGCCGAGGCACTGAGTTTCCCTGCTGTCCAATACCGTACCCCACATCCCTCGGGGCCCTGTCTGTCCCACTCCTGCAGATTGCACGTACCCGTCTTTTTCCTGGGATAGCCACATCCATGTGAAGCCCCAGGACTCGGGGTACCTCTCACCTGAAACCCCTCGGGCTCTTCCAGCTGGAAGCAAGGCACTTTCCCCAGGCCAACGGTGCTGCTTTGAGCAGGCCACGGCAGGGAGGGGAGCGGGGAGAGCTGCCTCCACACCAGGCGACCTGTCACCTGTCTGGAAGGCCTGAGCATCACTCCCAGCCCCCTGAGCCGCAGCAGGGGCACGGAGCCAAGCCTTGCTCCCTTCCTCTCCCCTGGAAAAAGGAGCTAGGTGCCAGCTAGAAGTGTATGGGACAATGTGTGCGGCAGCACAGCCAAAAGCTCAGCTCTCTCTGGTCCCTCAGGGCTGCTTCCGAGTGTCTTTGGCTCTTTCAAGGGAAGATTTATATGATTTATTTCATCAGCCAGTCCCACGTTCCCCTGATGCTAAAGGTCTTTGGAGCTGAGCAGAACCGAACTCCTGCATAATTACAAGTCACCAGATAGAGCAAGGAGGCCCAGAGACTAAAATGGTCAAGGCAGAGAGCTTTTCCTCCATATTCCCACTCTGCTCCAAAATCTCCTGGGCAGGGAAGAGGAAAATAACTGGTGTGGAAGAGCAGGGAGCCAGTGGCACTGCTTCTGAACAAAATGGCAGGAGGATAGGACGCACATCTTCAGTCCCAGACCCCTCTCTCCCCTCAATGACACCATCAGTTTTTGAAAAGCAAGGCCTGCCTCTGGTTCCTGAGCTAAAGCATCTTGTGCTAAGGGCAACTCACACCCCCACAGCAGACACACGGCCCTAAGCATCTCACAAACCACAGGTGGATTTGGAGGGCTGAATGCATTTGTGCCTTCTTTTCCTACAGCCTGCAGCACGATTTTTTGGACACGAGACTGACGGGGAACTCCAATACCCCACCACCCCCATGCCCTCTACAACCTGTGAGACTTCAGAAGGGCTGCAGTGCGGTGCTCTAGCCCAGGAATGAGTTACCCTTTCCTTTTCAAAGCTGACAGCAAAGGAAAGGATTGTTACCTCTAATATGACAGTCACAGAAGTGGAAGAGAGCCAGAGATTCCCTCGTGCACCCGGCTGTGGCTCGGCAGAGAAGCGAACCAGGGTGCTTGTGCTTTGGTCCTGAGCCCCCCCTGCCCTCTTGGCCGGTGCTGACAAGCAGAGAACACGCTGCTCCCAAGCGAGGGACACAAATAGACGCGCCCTCTGCAGAGATCTCACCTGCTGGGCTCAGCAGCCGCAGTACCTGCTCTATTTGTTCTAGCACAGCTTGCCCTGAGATGGTCCCCTGGCTTTCCCGGGGAAAGCCGAGTTCCTAGAAATGCTGAGCTCACCTGGCAGAGGTAACAAGGTAGAAGGATTCCCCACCAGAAGCCCCGGGGGCAGCTGCCCGTGGACGCAGTACTCACATGCTGGTGTACATCCGCTGGCCATTCTGCTGGTTCTGCAGGCGAGTTTTTGCCAGGTCAATGGGAAACACGCAGGTGACCCCGATCAGCCCAGCTATCCCTCCATTGATCAGCTTGGCAGGTAAACTGCGAGGGGACAAGGCACAGAAACAAACGTCTTAGTGCTGGGACAAGGCCAGGGGAGGGAAAGAGGAAAGAACGTGGCTCTTCTGTGAGATCTGATAATTAACACTTCGCTGCGTGACGAGGCTGCGGACCTGAAACACATGGAGCAAAAGCAAGGCAAAGCTCAGCCCTTGGGTACAGAAAGGAGGAGAGGAGGGGAGCACACAGCACCAGGACAAACTGCTGCTCGGTGAAGTAGGAGCCAAGCAGCTAAGCCATGCATCGCTAAGAGCAAGGAGAAACCCCGTCTCGCTGTTCCCCTACCTTCCAGGCAAGGCAAAGCACCCTTTAAGCTCCTCCTTTAAGCCACACGGGGGAACAGGATGGGACATCGCCAGGATCTGACCTGGTCCCTAGTCTCAGGGATGTCTGTGAAACCTCAGTCACTGACGGTGGGACAGGGAAGGAGAAGTGGTGCTCCCCAAATCCATCCCTTCTCCTTGCCTCTTTCCCTGCCCAACGAGCTGCTGAGCACCAAACCCCAGCGAGCTGTGCTGGGAGGCATCCAGAACTCATCCCTGGAAGGAGGAGCTGGGGTCCAGGTAAAGCCCTTACTTGGCTCATGAGAATGCTGCCCACGAGGAGAGCTGAGCCCCAGGCTGAGGGCTGCACAGGCACAAGGTTAAAAACTGCATTCACGCCAGCCCTGAACCTCACGAAACACAGGATTAGATCCAAGTGCCAGGGAGATCCACGAGGCTGTTTCCAGACCCACCGCCGGGAAGGAAAAGACCGCGGTGCAGAGGCACTCGGCAGGCCGGCCCAGCACACCCCAATGTGAGCTCGTCCTCCTCAGGGACATCAAATCCCGGCCGGGTGCATGTGCTTCAAAGACACGGGGCTTTTTGCCCTCGCCTCCCTGTTCCCAGGGGGAATTCCTGGAATCTGCAAGCGGCAGGGAGTGAGCAGCAGAGCAGCGAAACACAAGTTCCCAGCAAATTGAATTACTCCAAACGGCCGGCACGGCACTTACATGCTCGATAAACCACCACGCACAGAGACAAAGGAAGCCTGTCTGAGTCAGCTCCCTCCAATAAAGCAGGGGATATGGCTCCCCGAGCACAGGATGTGTCGGATATTAAACCCACAGCTGGCAGCAGCCCTGGATTGCAGCTGGGCAAGCGGAATACATCGCGCAACACGATGACCTGCGAAACTCAGGGCGTGGAGACGCCAGGCTGCTGCTTGAGATCTCGCTGGGGAGAGCAGACAAAAGAGGGATGGGACAAGAGAAGTCTTGCCCGCAAGTGCTGAGCAGGAACCTGACACTCCAGGAAATTCCTTCCTGCTCTCTGGCAGCGAGAGCTCCTTCCTCCTCCCCGACGCGACGTGCACGCGCAGCCCGGGGCTGGCACAGCTGGAAGAAGAGGTGCCAAGGACGGGCAGGCAGACCCAGGTTCAGCCCACATCCAGGAGCAAGACGGTGCTGACTGAGATTAAATCAAGCACGGCGTGTTCGAAAGCCAGGCCCAAGTCAGTGCATGAGCTCAGCGCTAGGCCAGACTAAGATCTCACCAGCCTGAGACTCTGCTGCCTCAGGGATCTCTGCACCACGGCTGGAGAACGGAATAGATGTGCCTGCAAACTGCTGTGCTCATTTTGTCTCAGGACATGGGAAAATTTCAAGCAAGCTTCACAGCATTCTCCTCATCTAACCCCCTGTTACATTGCAAGGGGAAGTTACAGACCAAATAGAAATGCATCAGGATGGAAGCTCCATTGGACAGGAGGGTATTTCAAGAGAGGATCACATCAGCCTCCCCAGATTCAGCTCTGAAGTCACTGCTGGCAGGTTACAAATGCTACCCATGCCTCTTTCCAGCCTCAGTGCTCTCACCACTTCTCTAAGTGTCTCCGAGACACTCGGGGCAGGCAGATGCCTGCTCTCAGCCTGTTCCAACAGTGAAATCCTCCCAGGGTTTACATCAGGTGGCAGTGAGGCACAGCTCATGGCAAACATCTTGCCTGCTGGCACACTGGGTGCAAAAGATTCACTGATTTCAGCACAGACCCCAGCACAAAAGGGGGATAGTTTGATAAACGTGGGCAAGCCAAACACCTGGAGCAACACGGGCTGCAGGGCTGCACAGAGCTCCTCGCCCTAGCTGTGGATGAGAAATCCTTGCTCAAGCCTCCCGCCGCATCTGCACCCGGGCGTGCAGGTTCCCCTGTGAGCACTGCAGAGGGAGACCGGTGCAGACAGCGTGTGGTGGTGTCTGGTGAAACCCTCAGATAAAGTTACACGAGCACAGCTGCGGAAATGCAGTGCCCTTGATCTCACCTTGCAGCAAAGTGCTGCTGTGGCTTTTGGTCTTTTGGTGTTAAGCTCATTTTGCTTTAGCATGACGACAGGATGACAGACCTGTGCTGCAAGGGCGGAGGTGTTCGGTGTGTTATCCAAGCTTAGAAGGATGTCCTCAGCTTGGCTGGCTGTGACTGCCACAGACTCGCGGTCCCACAGATGGCAGGGATGACCTGAGCAGGAAAAGGTAAAGGAATCGGGGCACAGAGAGAAACCTGAAACCAAGATCAGACAGAGCTGGGCACCGCAGCTGAAGCAAAAGCTTTTCTCTTTACGACTGAGTCACTCCATGTTTTACCTTGGTGCTCTCTGCTCTCTCCCAGGACGACTACCCCGTGCTCTCTCTCCTTTTTATCTTCTACACGGCCCCTGCCTCTCACGGCCCACGTGCACAGTGCTTAGTGAGATGGAGCTAACATAGGCTGGCAAGTGAATGGGACTTGCTCGGTTTCGCACTAGAAGGGATAGAGAAACATCCCGGTTCTCCCAGTGCTCCCTTCCACCTGAGCCCTTGCATCTGCTTTCGGTGCTCTGCTGAGGCTACCAGGGACATAAACACCCGTCAGGCTTCACGGCGGTGAATCTCAGCGTGCCCTTTGTTGGCATAAGAGAATGCCAAGTGCTCTCCAGATTGGGTAACTGATGACAGGCAAATCTAGGCACATGAACAGTGCTGTCTCGTTATCAGTGCAGCTCAGGACTGCCTTCATTTGCAGGAGGAAGGTGGGCAGGAAGATATCCTAATCATGGCAAACCCTAAGAAGGGGCAGCCCTCTGTCCTTAAGCCTTCAGCTGTTACCAAATCCCGGTCCTCTGTCACTGATCCAGGCTACCTACTTCCCTCCTGTCCTGGGCTAATAACCTGGAAAGGCAAATATCAGGAAAAGGCGACAAAAAAAAACACCCATCCAACATAACAAGAGGAATCCAGTGGCAGACAGGAGTCATTCATCTTGGACAACTTCACAAGCAGCAGGAGGTTCAACCCAGCTGTAGCACTGGCACAGATCTTAGTGAGCTAAGGGGACGATGGTGTCCTTTGCGAAAACACATCCCAGTTCATCTCCAGACAGGACTCAGATCCAGCCTTTGCATACGCTGGGACCAACGCTCTTAAGCTCCTGCTGTGCACTTAAGTGCCACCAGTTATTGTTGGTGCTTCATGTCCCTGCAATCACTCAAGCATGGAGCGGCTTTAGAAGAAGGGCGCCAGGCTGCATCTCCGCGGACTTTGTTCTGACAAGCACTGGATCCGCAGCTGGTCAAGGAGCTGGCTTTGCTCCTTCATGTCAGCAGCTGAAGTCAGCAGGTCAAGCTGACCTTTGGAAGAGGAAGCAAAAAGCAATGGGCTCACAAAAGGTCAAAAGCAGAGGAGAGAAATAAAAAGCAGTGAGACAAATAGCTTCAGAAAGCAGAGATGCAACAACATGGCAAAGGCACAAACTAAGGGAAGGCTGAGGAGAAATAAGAGATGAAAGAAAAAAAAAAGAAGGAAAGGAAGGAACAGAGGAGTCAAAGCTGTTTAAGGTCAGAAGAGATGCTCAGGTGTTTTTCTCCAACCTCCTGTAGCACAAAAGGGATTGAGTTTGAAATACTTCAACAGAAATCTCCAAAGCACAGCCAGCAACTTAACATTTTTTTAAAAGAGTTACCTGATCTGTTTATCAGCCATTTAATTCCAACTTGATCTCGTTAAGAAATGGATTTGTTCCTTCAAACCGTTCTTTAGTTTCTTTTTCAGTCACTTCTTTTCCAGTTTGGTTTCTTCCTGGGAAAGGAGAGAAAGACACCAAAGAGACAAGGTTGAGAACGGGCACTGCTCTTCTTGAAGCCTGGGTCCTACTTGGCAGGGTGAGACAGGCTGAGGAAGAAGAGAGGTAAGAGAGCACCTCGTCTCCTTTGATAGAGGAGACTGAGCTGCTGACTGGGCTCCCGAGGGAGCTGTATAAAAATACATCTCCGTATATATAAATATAGATGCACAACTGGAAGGAAGAGCTGCCAGAGTCATCAGGCTCCAGCAGCATGTGGGGAAGAGCCGCAGCAAGGCAGTGCCCGAGCTCTGCCTGGCATCCAGGAGAGAGGTGCTCATCGCCCACAAGCACCAGGACCCCCAAGCCCAGCCCTCTACAGGTCCACGCAGCCACCCCAAGAGGATCAAATGCCACGGAGAGACCCATTTGGCCCTTCCCTCCAGCGCACAGGCACTCCACTTCTAAAGGACAGAAGCAGAGGAAATATCTCTGCCCTTTGCCTCGGGATCGAAATTTGCCCCTTGACTGCAGATGATTTTCTAAGCCCCCAGGATTTCACTTTCAGCAAGGTGGCTTTCAGGCTGACCCTGCTTCTGCTCTGCAGATGCAACCGGAGGGCAAGAGGCGCTCCTGAGGGTAAAAGCTCACCAAAAGCCTAACCCCGAGGCAGGGGGAAGATTACACACACGGTTCAGCGCTGGTCTGCACCACTCTGTTATGCCCAAGTGTCACGGACGGGGCAGAGGGAGAGCGCTTGGTACGGCCCCACGATCTGGCTGTGTGGGACTAAAGCTGCCTTTGGCAGCCCCAAATCCAGGCACAGCCACGAGCGACCAGCACGCAGCTTGCTCAGGAAAGGGGCTCCTCTCCAAAACACTGCACGCCAAGCCCACCTGCTACATAATGTTACCTTCCTTCTCTTCCACTGTCCCTCCCCAGAAAGTTTACCTGATCCTTACCTGACTAATCTGAGGAAGCAGGGCTTATAAACGTCCAGAGATGGGTAAAGCCTGGACTTTCCGAGTGAAAACTGCTTGCACCTTTCTCTGTGTGCACTGTCACGTCTCCCAGAGCAATTTCCTTCAGGTTCGTTTAATCTGATCCCCCATCGCTTTAACCAGAACAAGACCAAAATACAAAAACAAACACGGGGAGGCCAGCTCCAGCTGAAAGCCTGTTATCCCGGCGGAAATAAGCCCTGGACCATGAAAGCTGGGTTGATAACATCTACCCCCTCAGCAGGATGTTTGTGCTTACTGAGGCGGCAGCTCCGACAAAACGCGCTGGGCGATCCCGACAGCCCGTGCCAGGCTCGGGTGCGCTCCACCTGAGGACTGCTTATCCAGCACCCGGCACAGCAGAGGCCTCAGCGTCCGTGGGCAGGGGATCGTAATGCATCGAGGGATTTTAACGCACCCGGGTGGAAAGCTTGGTTGCGCTCTGTTTAAGTGCAGCTCCAGCAAAACAAGCCCAGCGTGACTGCGAACTCTACCTGAGCACTCTCCTGTAGCCTACAGGACTCCCCGAGCCTTTAAAGGGTGGTGCAGCATGAAGCCCTCGGCGCCCTGCCGAGGAAACTCCTGGGCAGACCCCAGACCCTCCCAGGGCAGGACGAGAACTGCTGCAACCCGAGAGGAGCAAAACCATCGGCTGGGAGGAGAATGCTGCTCATCTTACGGGATGATTAAAAAAGAAACCCAGGATATCGTGCTTTTATCCTAGGAAGGAGAGGGGCACGAGGAGCCTGGAGGATCTGGTACAGGCGGGCCGGGGCAATGAGAGCCATCAGAGGCCTGCCTTCGAGTGGGAGAGGCTGGGAAACCCTAGCGGAAGGGGGTCCCTCATCCGTACGTGCCGTAATTACAGCAAGGAGAGCTGTGCAGGCGATGAGTTACGTGGCGGTAATTCCTTCCTGGAGTGCTGTTAGCACAGCTAGGCGTGGATTAATGCCCCATTACTCGCACACCACGATGTCCCTTCTCCATTTATTACAATGATCAGGCAAATTAGTTGTAGAGCGACGTGCCCGGGGAAGCACCTCCGTGCCAGGCAGAGCAGCGCCGTGACAGCCCACGCTGCTGTGCAGACAGCCTGGGAGCCCACTCGACCCTGTCTCTCCCTTTCCCAGCTCCCAAAAACACAGCTCCCGAGTGGGACGGAGGACCAGACCGAGGGTACCACAACACAGACTTGGCCAGCTCTGGATGCACCCGGTCCTGGCAGCTTCTGTCACCGCAGCAATGCCCCCGTTCTGCTCCCCGCCCTAGCTACGCATCCCATGCTCATCCCGTAAGGTCTCCTCCAGGTGGCCAGCTCTGCAGCCCTCAGACCTGCTGCTGGGGCTGGACTATGAACCTTTGTGTCTCCTCGCCTTATCACTCGAAGGAAAAGTGCTTACTCCGGTAAGCATCCCATAATTATACCATAATTAGAGGATTTACAGCCCAGGCGGGGGCACGGACGGGAGGATCTTCCCCCTCTGCTTCTCTCTAGGCAGGTGGCACGGGAAGCTGCAGGCGGCTGTCCTCTGCCTGGCCAAGACTCCCGGGGTCACAGAGGGGAGGGAGGAGGCAGAGCCAGCAGGGAAGGGCGCTGCACCTCTGTCCCCGCGGCCCTGTCCTGCTCTCTCCCTGCCGGGCCGAGACATGCCCATTTATCTGAGCGCACACAGGCTGCCGTTTGGACGGGAGACCTTCAGCCAACGTTATCTGGCGCTGCTGCCGAAAGAAGCAGCCCTGTCCTCTCCCAGACATGTGTTCCCGTCCCCGCTCCCGTGCCAGCACAAACATTTGTGCAGGGCGGTCAGGCAGGGATGACAGAACTCGAGGCCAGCACATGCCGGAGCTGTCACTGAAAGCAAACACTTGAACTACAACCTTGACTTGAAAATAAACAGCAGAAGGGGAAAACAGGACTCCCTGCCACGCGTTCCCATTTGTCTCGAGAGCAGACAAAACCTGGCGCCCCAGCCAGAAAAGCCAAGGGCAAGGAACGGGGGCTCCGAGGGCAAGAGGAGGCGTTCCTTGTGGAGAGAGGACACAGCAACGTGGCCGATCGCTGTCGAGGGAGGAGGTAAAAAGCCATCGGCCACTGGCTCCTGGCAGCCCGGGCAGGCCGGATGCAGAGGCATCAGGGAGAGGAAGTGACCAGCTTCAGCCAGCTTCCAGCTGGGAGTCCCTCCCCGCGATCCCAACGGGCTGAGACTCACCTTACCTTTACAGGACGCCTGCCAGCCCTCAGCATTGTGGCACCGAAGCCTCAGTACCCCCCAGATGCCCTCCGCAGCAGCTGCCCGTTGGGATGCACGCAGACCCCACCTGCACAGCCACCGGGGCTCTGCGGCTGCTGGCTCTCCCACTCGGTGCTCCGCCACACGCCGCGAGCTGCGGGGAGAGGAGAGCCCCTCCGCGACCAGCACGCCGCCTTCCTTCACGCTGCAAGCAAGATTTTAGGAACACAAATCGACCCGCAAATATGCTCTGAGAGAAGCTGCTTTCTAGATGCGTGCCGGGCGCAGAACACACCAGGGAACCGGCACCGGGACGTCTCACCCGTGGGGATGCCGCTGACTTGGCTCTCACTTGCCCACAGCCCCCCAAAAGCAGGGCCGGGCCGAATTTCCCTGCGGCCCCAAGCACGGCATCGGTCCCCGGTAACACGCAGCAGCTCCCACGCCGCGGGCTGCTCCCTGCCCACCAGGGGCACGGCTCTCCGGCTGCGCGGCCCCTCCGTGCCGCGGAAGCCCCGGCGCTGCAGGTGCAAACTCACTCACCTCGTGGCCAAAGGGAGCCCGCAGCCGGCCCGTCCACGCCGAGCCCTCGGAGTGCCAAGCCCGGGGCAGGTCCCCCCTTGGCTCAGGTGAAAGCAGGACAAAGTCCCCGCGGGGAGGTGCCGCGGGCCCGCCTGCCCCATTGGCTGCCCGCACGGTGGAGGGGGCAGAAGGAACGGAAGAGCAGCAAACTCTGCCCCAGTACCTGGCCTCCGTGCTCCCTGCTAACTCACCCATCGGTCCGGGCAGCATTACCATCCCCGTGCTGCCCTCACGGGGACAGAGAGATGCCTCAAGACACCTCCATCGTGCCGCAAAGAAATTGGCTAGTTTCCTGGGGATGCGGAACAGGCCTCAGGATGAGGACACAGCACAGAGGGGTTTGGCTTTGCCAACACAAGAAGAGGCAGAATAGATTAACCTGGATGTCCCCAGAGGGGAACAAGAACTCCTGATTAGCAGCAAAGGCTCCTGAACTCTCATTCCAGCTCGTTTGCTGACTTGCTCTTTGCCTTCAGACAGGATTTCCAACCGCAGCCAGCAGGCTGAGGAACACCCTGTTCTCCCGACAACGTTTCAGCCAGCAGCCAGAGGGACACAAGCCCTTTCCACGCGTCTCTTACTGGGAAATGGTTAGTGACACGGCGAGACAAGGCCAGAGCAGAAATTCAGGCCCGGCATTTTGCTGAAATACAGCAGTAGGCTCCAGCCTGTGGTCAGCAGAGACCTGCAAACCCACGCCCTGATTCACGGGGATCTTGAAAAAAGTAGCTAGGGAGCAACTACTCCGTACGCAGACGCAATAAACAAGCTACGGGGAAGCTCCCAGAGCCAATGGTTGCTGAAATTAAGTTTACAACTCATTTTGCAGCTGGAGCAGCAAGTGGAAGCAGAAGCTGACTGACTGATACTGGAGCAGCCAGACACGGCCACGCTGGTATTCAGGCGAGTTCACAGCTCGGACATCTTGAGATGACAGAAGTGCTTGCTTGTTGCCAGTGATCCCCCTTCCAAGTGCTGCTTGAGAAATCGCGTAGTCACGCATCGAACTGGTGTGATTCAAACCTGTTTTCAACCCGTCTCACTCCGGAGCAGTTCCCCATGCCAGTTTTGATGAAATTACAGCTTCGGAGAAACACGGTGTTAGCTGGAGAAAGAGCACAAACTAACCGAGAAGATCAGAGACGGAGCAGGGAAAAGAAACAAGAACTTGTACGAAATCTGTCCTTTTCACTGTTCTGTGGTGGCCTTGTCTGTAAAGAAAAGGCAGACCCGGAGCCTGATGGCACAGCCAGACCACTCCTCTGGTCTGGAAGGACTTGCTGCGCCCTGGGAAACGAAGCGGTGCAAAGCCCTCGCTTGGGTGCTCTGCCAAGAGACGGGCAGAGTAGAAAAAAGGTACAAAGCAGTAACTAAGAACTACCAACCAAGGAGCCCAAGGGAAAATGAGTGTTGGATTCAAGCTCGCTCAGTAGGAATGAGGCAAACAGGGCAGAGCTGAGGACCTGGGGTGTGAAAGGACCCATTCATTCCCCACGGGCAACAAAACCCGGGCTCCTGGCTCTCAGCAGATTGCTCTCCTCTGAAACAACAGGCCTTCAGCAGCCCTGCTGGGAAAAAAAAAAAAAAAAAGCATATTTTCTGGCCAGTTTGTGGCATTACCTCATCAGAGCACCACCTACACACCCACGGAGCTGTTCCCGTCCGATGCCTTGCAGCGCGTCCTCCTGGGCTGGTGCCAGACGCGAGGCTGCAGAGGGCCCGCACGGCAAGGGCTGTAAGTTCAGCTCTGTCCCCTCCAGCCCCAGCAGCCAGCGAGGGGCTCCTGGGTCAGTGCCGACACACGGCGGCTCCCGCAGCACGACGGAAGATGGATGAAGTTGTCATGTTGAACTCAGCCAGGTCGAGACTGCTCCTTCCTTCTCCAAACTCACCCGAGCCAGGGAGCAGACAGAGAAGGGAGGGGAAAAGGCAGCCGACCTGCTGCAGACGGCCTCTTGTGCATCCCCGTCACTCCACGGAGATCTCACATTTCTGCTTTTCCTGTCGTGTCCCCCAGGACGGCCAGGTCCTCAGACAACAGCCAGAAGAGCTCCTTCTCTCTGCTGGAGCCTGGGCCTTGGACCCCGCCAGCTGCAGTGAGAGGGAGCATTACTGCAAGCACTCACCCTGCTAAAATCTGTCCAATTTCACGGGGTTCCCTTGCCCATCTGCCCGTAACAGCCTCGTCTGCTCACTGGTGCTCCTGCACAAGCTCACGGTGACGGGGCACAGCTCAGGTCTCGACAGCCCGAGCTCACCGGTTCTTGGCAAAGGGGTGAAACAGCAAAGGAGGCAAAGTAAGAAGAGGGAGGGAGAGCTGGATACCTACATCTCTGCTCCAACAGCTGTCTGCAGACAAAAAGGACAAAAGGCCGTGCAAGCACGTCAGCTGCCCTGAGCACCGCTTCTCCTGCTCAGCCTTCCCACTCCTGCTCGCTGCAGAGAACGTGGCCCGTAATTACTGCAGGCAGGGGAGGAGAAGACACGCAGGGAGCCTCCTCTGCACGTGTGCTGATCTCAGGTGAAAGGAGCCCCCAAACCGTGTAACTCACTGCTTGTAGAAACAGCCCAGGCTCTCAGGATCCCGTGCGCAGGACTGCGGGAGCAGAGCTCCACACCATCGCCCTGGGCTTGCAGGCTGCGTCACGCCGGGGTGGCGGAGCACAGAGCGGTGTCTGCTCCCCCAGAACCTGCACCCCTGCTCCTAGCTGGGCTCTGCGGGACTGCAGGGAGGCTGGCTTGGGAGCGGAGAGCTTCCTTCCCCGTACCGCGCCTGCTGCTAATTCCCCTCGCAGCCCTGCTCGTTCATACAGACACAACACAATAAAAGAGAACCGCACACACACGGATGCCTTGCCCAAATTCCCTCCATCCTGCCCGATCCTGAGTCACCGCCAGCCGTTAACTGTTGCCATGCACTGAGGAGGACACGGTTATTAAATTAATAGGGGCTGCTTAACCTGGCTACAAATATACACGAGTTCTTTGTGCCTTAGTGAGCTAATAAGGCATGTGCTAATTACATTAATTCAAACAAGCCCAGCGTGCCCCGAGGGCAAAATGAGAGAAGGGTGCAACAAACCCAGGCTCTTTCGTAATAGCTGTGCGAGAGGGGAAGGTACTTGCCTTGACAAGGCTTTAGGAGGAGCAGCACAGGAGCGCTGTGGCTCGCGCCCTACAGCGGGCTGGGCCCGGCTGCCTGGTGATCGGGCAACAAGCCCGGCTCCTTCCCCCAGCCCCGGGTGCAACGAGGGAAACGGGATCCCCTCTGCAAAGGGCCAGCTGGCTCGGCCCTTCGTCCCTCCGTCAGCGCGGCGCAGAGCGTGTCACCGGCCTCGGGGTGACAGCGTGCCATTCGGGGGCCCCCTGCAGCGGGGCCAGGTGTCAGAACAGAAACGGATCCTTCCGAAAGGGGAAGAGGCAGGGGAGGAGTGCGCTGGGGAGAAGGGGAAGGAGGGCAGGAAGGGCAGATGCACGATCCTGGCCAGGCTGGGCTGTGCTCAGAAAGCAGCCCCCCCCGCTCGCCAGCCCCGAGAAGCAGGTCCCTCACCTCTGCCAT
>JAACYQ010025616.1:0-79012 GCA_011075105.1 Heteronetta atricapilla
GGGGGACATGATGGCTCTGAGGGGGGACACGATGGCTCTGGTGTGGACATGATGGCTCTAAAGGGGGACGCAATGACACTGAGGGGGACACGATGGCTCTGAGGGGGACATGATGGCACTGAGGAGTACAGACCCTCACAGTGCGCCATCACGACCCCAGAATACACCACCGAGCCTGCCCTCAGCCCGGCAGGCCCCCGCCGCTTTCCAGCCCAGACATCTTTCCCACAGGGACGGGCGGTGAAGCTCCATTTTCTCCAGTCCCCCTGAAAGGCCGCTCTCTCCAAACCGTTCCGCACCCGGCAGCGCCCATACGCGCACAGTTCACGCTTGGGCACCCATCACCAGCCCTGCTGCGTGGCACCTTCCCCAAAAACGCCTCCCAAAAAAGCCCCCCCACCCCCCCAACCCTCCGGAGGTTTGCAACGTGTCGCCCTCACGTAATGACCTTCGTGCCCAAAATTTGCGAGCGCCTTAACGAGGATTTGCTGAGCGGCAGAGATAGATAGGGCTCTCCGGGTGGGTGTGCCGGTGTCCCGCGGAGGTGAGGAGCCTTGCTCGGAGATAGACGGTGAGTCAGGCGCTGGCTCCTGCCTGCCCTGGCTACACGCCTTCCTCAAACAGATCCACCTCGGGGTGGACACGGCGGGCACGTCTGGGGGGACGCCGGGGGGAGAAAAGGCGGTGGGGAGGTGAGGGTGTCTGCAGGGCACCCTGCCACGCCTGGGTGCCCGTGCTTTGTAGGGTGCCAGCCGCGTTGAGCGGCGTGCGACCTGCCCATACTGCTGGTGGTGAGAGAACTCTTGTACGGTGGCAGGGCCGCGTTAAACCCATGTGCACGCGATCTCGCAGAAGACACCAGCTCTGCATCCCTGTTAGAAACTTCCTTGGCAGCTTTTGCAGGTTTAGCGGCCGCTCTGCAGCCTGCCGCTCTTCTCCTTGGTCCTGGTGTGGTTTCCTGCTCAGCCGTGCACCCGATGCACGTCCCGCACACGGCTGGGAGCACTCCAGGTTTCGCCTGTTACTCGCAGGATTTGAAAGCAAAACCTTGTAGCACGCTGCGATTCCCTACCCAGTTTCCCTACGTGATCTGCTGGAGTGCTACAAGTCATCCGTGGCTCTGGTCTCTACCGCATTGCCAGAGGGGGAGGACGGGGGGACAGCCCCTCTCCTGCGTGACAACCCGCATAATAACAGCCTCTGTTGTTTTGTGTGTGCTATGTGGGGGTTTTGTTTTCACCCAGCAGCTGTACGGAGAAAGTCACGTATTTTATGTCTCTCTCCGGCACAGGGCTCGCACCCAGACGTGAGCAGCGCTCCTCGGGAACAAAATCAGCCAAAGAGCATGCTGGCCCCGGCGCCCTCCCGGTGGGCTGGCGCTGCCCACAGCAGGGTGAGCCAAGGCAAAAAGAGAGGCATGGCTGTGGAAAATACCCATTTTGTTTAACAGGGAGTATCCGGCGTGGAGTAAGGTGGCCAGGTACTGCCCTGATACCTCCCTGCCGGCACCACCGCTGCCGGTATGGGGCTGCCTGCACGGGGAGCAGCTGCCTGGATCCTCCAGTGGCTCCTGCCCATGAGCAGCGGCATCCTGTGCTGCTGCGCTCCCCTGCATCCCTGGCTGCTCTTTACATTTCAGGATTTTTTTGTTTGTTTGTTTAAAAAAAAAAACACTTTCCCCACCCGAGAGAGGCTGTGCATGCGCAGCAGAGGAGTGTGCTTCACAGCGGTGCTTGCACAGCTGGCTGCTTGCAAAGTCAAGTCCTGCACGTTGCTGCGGCCGCCCTGGGTGCCGAGTTAAACTGTGCCGTGCTGGAGCAGCGGCTGGAGCTGTGCCAGCTGGAGCTGCGGCGGGCAAACCGCTCCGGTGCAGCCCTGTGAAAAGCAGGACGGGTGCTTGCTCTGGCACTGCCGTCTTTCGTGTGCTTAAGTGAACAGCGAGATGCCCCCGGGCTCAGAGGATGGTCTGCTGCTGACATGGCCCTTGTGAGCCTCCAGGCCCCGGGGGGCTTTGCAGAAATGGTGGCTGGTGCTGCTTGCCCCCGCTTCCCCCTCCGGCTCCAAACAAGCGCTGTTCAGCTCGTGGCTCAGCCCTTAATCTCTGGGATGAAATTTCCTGCTGACATTGACGGTGCTGCCCTGGGTAGGCTGCTGGGAGAGCCCCCAGTTATCCCAGCCGTGAAGCTCTTCCCTTTGTTCCCGGCTAGCTTTTGGGTGACAGCGCTGCCAAAAAGATGATGCTGACAGTGGCGAGGAGCTACGTCCTCTGATAAGAGAGAGAGGCTTCCCTTCCCGTGGCACGGGACGCCCCTGAGCGCTGCCTGCCTGTGTGCCGCTGCCAGCCGGAGGCTGACCCGAGGAGCAGGGGTGGGAGCAGAGGGCAGCGTGTGCCCTTTCTACCTCCAGGGACCAGCAAATCGGCAAAGTGTGATTAAAAAGTCATCTCTTAACAGCACAGCAGAGCCGTCATTGCCTTCGTGTGGATCTCTTTTCAGTCCCGAGGGGCTGTGCTCAGCAGCTGCTGCTGCTTCAGCGGGGTTTTGCCCCGCAGCCACCCCTCGCCTGACCCACAAGCAGGCGGCGGCGCTGGCAGCGGTTTCGCTCCGCTCTGCGATTTCAGGAAAAGGAGCTCGTTTTCTCCCCCCGTCTCCTCGCTGACAATGACCCGAGTGTTTGTGAGGACACGCACGCAGCTCTCGGTTGCCTTCATCAGACGGGGCCGCGCTCCTTTTTCCCTGAGGACAGCCGAGACAGGCAGAAAACCGTGGCTGACAGGAGGGCGCTTAGAGGGGGGAATGTCCTTCCTCCTTTACGTGCCTGCCATCACCCAGAGGAGCTGGAACATTTGGGTTGGGATCGGACACGCAGAGTTAGGGAAAAAAATAAAAAAAAACAGCCACGATCGCAGCTGCCTTAAAGAGGAATGTAAAATCTCCCGTGCCCTCGGATACCGCGCGTGCACCTCCCGTGCCCTGGGATTTCCTTCTGAGAGGACAGCGCGGGCCCTCGGCTCGCCCCCTGCACCCTGAGGTGTGAGTGTGGGACCGAAGGCTCTGTGGGGACAGTTGCGGCTGGGGCTTGTGTCGCCGCATCGCCCGGGAGGGCTAATGAGGCTAATGAGGTTATAATTAAATTGCAGCGTGAAATCCAAGTGTACGTGTGCGCTCTCCTGGACCAGCACGGCGAGCAGTCTGAGCCCCGTGAGGTAACAGGAGGGCTCTGAGCGAAACACACCACTCCCCTCTTTCTCTCACTTTTTATTAACGCGGGGTTTTCCCTGTTTCCCCGTTATTTCCCTATTTCCCCGTCATTTCCCCGTCACTTCCCCGCTCCCCCTCACAGCCCCCCCCCCCCGGCCCCGCAGTGGTACACCCCGTTCCCCGCCCGGCTCGCCCCGCCCCGCCCCCCCCCCCTCACGCCCGCGGTGGTTCGCTCCCGCCGCCGTTCCCCCCCCCCCGTCCCACCGGCGGGCCGCGACCCGGAAGGGCTCCGGGAGCGTTTCCGGCCCTGCCTCCCGGAACGGCGGCGGCGGCACGGCCCGGGGCCGGGGCCTTCTCCTGCGTGAGTGCGGGGGGCGGCGGCCGGGGCTGGGCGGGCACCGGGGCCTGGTTGGGGGGCTCTGGGCCCTGTTATCGGGGCTCCCGGGGCCTGGTTGGGGACTCCCGGGGCCTGGTTGGGGGTTCCCGGGCCCTGTCAGCGGGGCCCCGGTGTCGGCCCCCGGTGCTGAGGCCTCTCGGTGTCCCCGCCCCGCCCCCTGTTTTTATTTATCCCCCCTCTGAGCTCCCGGTGGCGGCGTGTGGTGCCTGGGGGCGCCGGGGACGCGTGGCTGTGGTTGGGTTGATGTTAAAATGCGCCCTCAGAGGGCTCCGGGGGTGGTTTGGTGCCGGGCCTTGGGGTTTCGGGCAGGGAGCGCGGAGCGTGAACGCGCCCAGCCCGGGGTTAGTGTTCAGGTAGGTTCTTGAGGGCTTGCGGCGATTAAAGTCACCGCATGGGCGGTTTTGATAGCGGTGTTTAAGAGTTAATCTTTTCTGTAACGTACACGGGGGGAAGGCTCTAACCTAAATTCAGACCTAGAGGGCTTTTTTTTTTAAAGCTTCCTGGGCACGTTAGGTCTGGCACGGGGCAAGGGGCTCTCGGTAGGGTGCCTGCTGTCCCTGCGCAGCCCCTCTTGATGGCCACATCTGGAGGGTGCTGGCAGGTGCCAGGTACAGCAGGTACCCTGTGTACGAGAATGACCTTTACAACTCTTTTCTTCTTACTTTTAACGTAGGAGGTGAGTTTGTAAGCGTTTGGCCTTGATTCCAGGTGTGTGACATGGGTCAATTTGAGAAAGAAAAGGGTGCGCTTGTGGGGGGGGGGGGGGGAATAATAACAAAGCAGCTACGGCAATGCAAGTGTATGCTGGAATATTTAGTAGCCTTCAATTTAGTTACAAGTGCTCTCCGGAACAAGGCTGCTCAGTAATTACCCCAGAAATTAGATCAGCATTCAGTGAGGAAACCCAGCTGGCTCCTTTGCTGCCTGGGCACCGTCCCCAGCGCCCCTCCCGCGGGTTGAAACAAACGCCTTGCCCAGCACATCTCCTGCCTCTGACCTAGCCCTGTGTCTAGCCCTTCCCTCCTGGCTGCAGCGTGCTCCCGGCCCCATGTGTGTGAGTCTGGGGGGTTGTAGAAAGCCGGGGTGCTGCTCTGAGAACCCCCCCTCTTCTGGCGGAAACATTCGGTTAAAACAAGCAGAAACGGCTAACGCAGCTCAAGGAAAGCGCTCCCTATTGCCCTGGAAATGGGGTGGTGCTCCAGCCCTTCTTGGCCTTGCGTTGGAGGCACGCAGCCGAGGTTGGCCTCACGGGGGTGAACACAAACTGCCTTCTCCAGCAGCTTTTCTCTTGTACGTGGCGGTCAGAATCGCTCTGTTTCGTATCTGCTGCTCCCAGCTCCTGACGGGGTGGAGGAAGGACGGGGACTGGGGTGCAAGCTGCGCTTTTGTACGGGTTGGGCAGCCCGGACGTGTGACATAAATGTTGAAACATCTCCCCTGAGAAGAAAAACTGGGAAGTGCTGCTTGTTGTCCTTAAAGAACAGGAGGGCGAGCAACGGTGTGAAGCGCACAGCCCGCCTCGCTTCCCTGTGCCTTGCGAGCAGCTGCCCGGATTTGAGAGGCGTGTTCACGCGGTGAGGTATTTACCTTCCCCGTTTGAAGCTTAACATCTTGAATTCCCTTCATTTTTGCCTGGCTCCTTCTTATCTGTTTCAAACTATCCACAAATCACATCAGATTTTATATATTTTTTTATTTTTTACTGCCCAGACCTTGAGGCAAACCCCGCCTGGTTTTGCCGGCTCCTCAGGGGCTCAGGAGATCCGTGGCTGCTTGGACGCGGTGCGGGGGTCACAGAGGGGTTCCCACCTCCTGCCAGGTGAGGTCTGGGACAAACACAAGTCACCCCTCGTGAAATCACGCCGTTCCCTTGCTCCGGCCTCGCCACTCGCTTCGTGAGCGCCCGTTTGGAAGCTTCCCTCGTGTTGTGAGCTCCCGTTTGGGAGGTTCTTACGGAAGCGGGCTTCGCTCTGAATAATTCACCCGTGCGCAGTGCTGGAACGCGCGCGGTCCTGCTGGAAACCGCTGGTTCTTCCCAGCTTGGCTTTGGGTACGTTGCAGCGACCGGCTTTTGATGAGTCTGCGTGTTTTCAGCCAACGAAAACCATTTTTCAACGCTGCTATTAACAGCCATGAATTCAGCTAGGAGTTTAATCCTCTCCCTAGGCAAGATTCTCTCCGAAGTTAGAAATCCTGAGCAGGCACCCGCTGGTCCTGGAGCTCGATCTTTTTCGCCTTTTCCCTGAGCAGCGAAGGCTGCGTTGACAACCCGGCCCGCCTTAGCAAAGCCTGCATTTTTGAGGCTCTCAAGCGCGGAGCTGTGCTACGTGGCTCGAAAAAGGGAGTGAACGAGTGAGGATGTGCTTCGAGGACTTGAATAAAAATAATGTTTTGTTCCAAAAATGACTTTAATATGCAAGCTGCGTAATGCAGAGCAGGGAGAGGGGGAGAAGAGCACCCGAAACTTCTTGGCCACGTTTGCAGAGGAATCCAGTTTCTCCTCCTTGCTGAGTTATGACGGCAAGCTTTGTAAGCGCCACTTAATTGTGCTGATCCACGGCTTGCTTACAGAACAGCGATCCTCCTTCCTGACGCCTGTAGCACCGCGTGCTGGCAGCTGTGGTTTGGGCCTCGGTATGGATTTGGATCGGGAGCCGTCTCTCGGTGTCTGTCAGTTTTATTGCCAGTCTGCTACTGCATGGCAATTCGTTTGATCGCGTTAATATGCGCCCGATGAAGTGGCCTCTTCGGCTGTGTGCTCTGAGGCTTTCCTGTTTCACGACGGAGCTGTGAAAAGGCCTTTGTGGGAAAAGCCCTAAAACGCATCCTCTTTGTTCTCGTTTTGTTTGAGTTGAGCAGGATGAAGTATCTTGATTTGAAACGTGCGTTTTTCGTCTGGTCAGCCCTCATCCAAAGGGCAAGCTGACCTCTGGCTCCTTACAGTTACTGGGCAGGATGGTGTTGGTGTTTGCAGGTTTCTTTCTCCTGCCTTGAGCGGGGAGTTGTGGTTATGCTTTTTTGGTCATCCAAGACAAAGCTGAATCTTTCCCCTGCGCTGCGTTGCACAAAGAGCTGGTTTCAGGCCACCTCTGAACTGAAATTGGGATAACTAAACAGGGCTTTTCTTCGTCCGACTCCTGTAGGAGCTGCTTTCTAGCAGCACAACACCAGGCCTCCGTCGTTGTAGATCAAACCAGAGGAAAAATAAAAAGAGCAAAGTGTCGCTCAGCGCCGGTGCGGTAGCAATACCCTCTGCGCTCGCTGAGGTGCTGTCCTGCCTCACCCCCATCTGCCTTCTTGCAGGGAGCGGATTCCCAATGTCCTGCCATGGATGATGACAGCCAGGATGAGCTGATAAACAAGAACGCCGCGCTGGGCAAGGGCAAAAGGCAGAGTCTGGCACTCCTCAGCGAAACAGGTAACCGCGGGCTCGCTGCGTGACCACCTTTCTAGTTGGAGGGCTGAGAACTGATTTTTTTTAACCTTCCAAAAGAAGTGAAGATGTATTTATGACCATTTTTCTCTTTCCCTGAAAAATGTTTTGTTTCACTTCTAAATGCTGCATCTCAAACTGCTGCTGTGCTTCGAGTTGCTCTGAGCTGCTGGCTTTGACGCTACTGAGAGGCTCACTGAGGAAATCTGGGGTTTTGCTTTCTATGTAGCGTCCTGAGCAGGAACTCTTGTACTCCTGCTCTTGTACTCGTGTTTCAAATTCCCCTCTTCTTTCTTCCTTAGAAAGCAACGGTGGGAACAGCTGCGAATCAGAAGATGACACCGGGAGTGAGGAGGAAGATGACTCTGAGGAAGAGGGAGGTGAGGAGGACAAAGAAGAAAGTGAAGATGAAGAATTAGAAGGTAAGGCTGTTAATATGCACAACAGAGATATTTTTTTTAACGCTCAAAGGAAGAGCGAGATGAAAGTTTTCCTTCCAGAAAGTAACCATGAAATGTAAATCCATGCTGCCGTGTCAGGGTGATGCCCACAACCTACAGCAAGAAACGGGGACATTCCCCAATTTCTAGGTGTTTATAGCATTTGCATGTTTGAAGGCTATCCATTAGCTAAAACGGTGTAGTTACAGGCAGCGGGAGTTACTGACAGTGGTGGAGCACCAGCGTGAGTAGAAAAAAAGTTGGAATTACAGCAATGAAAATTCTTTTCACTTACAAAAAGTGTGTTTGTGGCAGTTTGCTCGAAAATGAACGTTGTGATGGGGAGTTCTGGAGAGAAATTAGGATCGCCTTTAAGCGTTGAAAGGAGGGAAGAAGACAACTAACTTTTTGGGAAAGGAGTGGGGATGTTACTTGAATGTATTAATTTTACTGAAAACATAGTTTGCAAATGCATATGCTTCTGAAACTGAATCACTCAAATGGATAAACAAAGTTTTTTGTCACATCTTGAAGCTCGTTGGGAAGGTAAGGAAGAGAGCACGGTTTTCCAAGCATTAGTTAGACTGATTTGAACACAGACTAGTTCTAAAAAGCTGATGCAAGGTGCCAGAAAGCTTAATTAATCCATCTTTTAGAATGATCAGTCCTATGTTCTGCCAGGAAAAATCAAGAGAAAACACACAGGCCCTGTTTTCTTTGTCTTTTATTTCTCAAGTGGGAATGTTTCTACGTAACTTCGCGTCGCTTCTTGAAATTGACAACTTCCCAGTCTTAACACTAAGACGTGTGTGTATTTTGTCCTAAAAATGAAAACACCTCTCAGTAACGAGTGAGAGTTTAAAATGAAATTTACTCAAGATTGAGCTTCTCTGAGCAGTCTGTAGCAAGGCACCCAAGTCCCCTCAAAACTGATTTACCTGTGAACTGTTTAACCTCTTCTTCTGGAGGCAAGCGTATTGCCGTGCCTTGTTTTCTGGAGTGTCTTAATAACTGGAACTTTTCAGTTGGAAGCCTGATCATTTTATTTTTAAGCCCCGTGTTCAGTGGTGTACTGACACATCTTGGCATTGTGGTAACCTCTTGTTTTTCTGCTGTCCGTCCTTTTAATCTCTTGCAAGACTAGTCACATTACTGGGCTTTTAGTTATTTCTTTTGCCAGGGTAATCTATCACTTTTTTTTGGGGGGGGGGAAGAGTAAAAACCAGCAAAAACTGTTACCACAAACTGGGGAGGCCGTGTTTTGCCCTTGCAGACCTGTAAAGTAAGCTTACGTGGAATTCTTCACAAGCTGACATCCCTTACAAATCACCCTGTGCTTGCTCCCCTTGCCGGAGCCCTGCAGCATGTCAGAGTTTTTTTTCCTTTCTTGCTTTTTAAGATTGCGAAGATGACGATGAAGAGGAGGAGGAAGAAGCTGAGGCTG
Organism: Heteronetta atricapilla; assembly: GCA_011075105.1. Taxonomy (NCBI): domain Eukaryota; kingdom Metazoa; phylum Chordata; class Aves; order Anseriformes; family Anatidae; genus Heteronetta; species Heteronetta atricapilla. The sequence continues at coordinate 8,915 of JAACYQ010025616.1, forward strand.
CTGGGGAGGGAATGACTGATGCTCTGAAATTAGAGCCACACCTAAATGTAGCGAACGTTTCCTCTGATGAGGATGGCGAAAACTGCCCCATTTGCCTCAACACGTTTAGAGATCAGGCCGTTGGGACGCCTGAGAACTGCTCCCATTACTTCTGCTTGGACTGCATCGTGGAGTGGTCTAAGGTGAGCTGCTTGTACTCCATTTCCTGCAGCCTTCTGATGTGCTCTGCTCTCTCTGATCACACTGTTATTTCATGAGAACAGATCCCTGTAATATTTATATTTGCTTCCTTGAGCTTTTCTACGCAGACTGAGTTGACTGCTTTATATGCCAGGATTCATGTTTGAGAAGTGTGGTTCTGCTTCTCGTACCCATTCTGATGTGTTCTGTTCTCTGAAAGCTGTGATGCTGTGAGCAAGTGCATTTCTAGGCATCTACAAATCTTGTTTTCAAGTCAAGACACCAACAGTGTTGGTTTCCTGTGTGCGTGTAGACATATATTTATCTCTAACTTCTGTGCTGTGACTGCAGGATCAGGGTCTGTTGCAACAGTGAACATTTAAACCCAGGAAAGACACAGAAGATTACTAAATCAGCAGTTTGCTCTGAATTCAGTGTTTTTCAGTCAGAGTTACTGCCACCTAACTGCCTAGTTCCTATAATCATAGTCCAGGGTGAGAATTACACAGTGCCTGTGGTAATGAAAATCAGAATTACTGGATGGATTTGCAGGTAATTTTGAGTTGTTCATTTTCCCCAAAGAAATAAAATTGCCTCCAACATGAGCAGTATTTCAGGGCCGTGTTTGGAAGAACTTTGCTATTCCTTTGGCAATTGAATAATAATTAAATGATTTCAATGATATAATAAATGTTTTTCTAAAAAAAACTTGTCTTCTCTGATGCAGAAGGTTGTTGGACAGTTAAGTCAGATCTAAATGCTTAAAATGTCAATATCAACAGCTTTTAAAATGCTTACTACGTTAATGCAGATCACATGAATAATTTAAATTTTACTTTTTAGAAATCAAACCAAGAGGTGCGTATTAATTGTACGGGAAAAATATTTTGTTTCTTTCTAGAATGCAAACTCCTGTCCAGTGGATCGAATCCTCTTTAAGTACATTAGCATTCGGGCGCATTTTGGTGGTAAAATCTTAAAAAAGGTAAGCTTTCTGCTGTAGTAAGAAACAAGATGGCCACAAAATAGCTATTCAAAGGCTTCCTTTTTTAGCATGTGTGTCTGATATTTGGTAGCTGGATGAATTACTTCTTTCCTGATTTGAGATTGCCTTTTAAGGCACTATGACAAATTTTCCTCATCTTTAACCACGTTTCCTACATTAGAGTGTGTGGATTGAAGCGTGCTGCTGGCTCAGAAGGCAGAAAGGATTTTCACAACTGCATTTTGTGTATAGTTTGCCTCTAAGCTGTTCTGCACTGATAAGCCCGTTCCTACAGGGAAAGTGCCAAGTGTCGTGCAAGTACTGTACAATACCAACAGGAACAATGTGGGTTAAACGTACCTGACCTGTGCCTTATGTCTTGCTGCCAGCTCTGTTGTGTAGCAGCTGGGTTTGTAAGGGGAGAGGGAGGAAGAGGAGGCTGCAGTTGAGCTCGTAAAGGCGCAGGTTGAGTGTGGTGACGGTCTCTCACAAAAGAATATTGAAGAGCTGTCATTGCCCTTGTTAAATCAGTATCTGAAACATACTGGGTTTTAGAGGGCATCTCTGAGTTCGGTCTGTTTTCATAAACTGATGGTTCATTATTGTTTGCATTTTAACAGAAGCACAAATTACTGAGATTTAAATGTTAATTTAAGGAGGGAAAGCTAAGCTCGCTCTCTTTGGTTTTGTTTGGGGATTTTATTTGTTTGACTAGTTTTGATCTTACTCAGGAACTTCTGGTTCTTAAAATACAGTTTTCTGTGGTTGCCAGTGTCTGACAATAGACAAGTTCAGTAGATCTCATGAAGTATTTTATCACATCTGAGATGTGTTGAACGAATTTAAATGAAGGTTCAGGTATGTGGCAGCCACTTGGTTCACCTACGTTTGGGTTTTGCTGCAGTTACTGCTCACGTGACGATGGATTTTAAAAGTGGCATGTTCTGCATACAACGTGTATCCCTTTTTTATCCAGATTCCTGTTGAGAACACAAAAACTCAGGGTAACGATGGAGAAGATGATCCAACCTTCTGCGAGGTGTGTGGCAGAAGTGACCGTGAGGATCGCCTGCTGCTGTGTGATGGCTGTGATGCAGGGTAAGAAAGATGTGAAAGGGGTACTGCGCCTCTATGACTGACATTTACAGTCTTTATGCCTCCTTGAAAAGGCGCGTGACTTGTCCCAGTTGACTGGGCTTTAATGTTGCGTGCAAGAGCTTGAGATTTACAGTTCCATGAAATTTTGAGGTATTTTCTGTATAGCCACATCTATTAGATGATTATTTTAGTCTCGCTTACTTCTGTGTCTAACTGACATCTTTTTTCTTCCTCCTGGAAAAATAAAAGAATTTTTCAGTTGCTCAGTAGAGGCACCAAGGAGTTTATGTGACTTTGGGTCTCCTGCTAGAGCTTAAACTTGCTGGACTGTTTGAAGCAGTCTTGCAGCATTGTCGATGTGGTGGCAGAAGTCCCCTGTTGAACAAAATGAGATGCTTGTTTGAACAAACTGGTAAAATAATCTCTTAAAAATGGCTTTTACTAAGCTTACAAGATAACTGGTAAGCTTAGTTTTGTACTTGTGTGCTGTAGCCTCCATATGCATTGATTCACCTTCTGAACAGAAGACACAGTCAGGAACACTAAATGTTGTTAAGCATGTCATCAAAAAACTGAGTTAACAAGTGTGGTTTAAAATACTTGGGGAAAAAAAAACACATTTCATAAGTCTTATCTGAACTCTTAGGTCGTTCTGAAGTTTCATAAGTCTTATTTGGACTCGCAGACTTTCCTTTCTCTCAGTATGTTCTCTAAATGATTCCATAGATTTTTACTCAAGTTTGATAGTTTTTGATTTTTATATATTTTTCCTAAAATAAGTTTATAAATGCTTGGCTTCTGGTGATAGCGCCTCTGGAAGCACTTCCTGAAGAAAGAACTCGCAGTCTCTACTAGCTCCCCGTGACTGAAATCATACCTAGGAAAACATGGAATAGCTTGCTTCAAACCCTAGTTCTGTTCATTCAGGTTCTCTCTGACCTGACACTGGATTGAACATTTCATCAGTTATTTTTTCCATCAGGCTTACAGCCAAAGGAGTCATCCCGTCTTGCCATAAATATGGAAGGTAGTGCTGGCTTCACAAACGCTATCAAGTCCTGATTTTTCTGTCGTTTTAAAAAATTGGCCTGAAGATGGGTATCAAAATGAAAACCAGGGCTAGCTTTGTGGGCAAAATTCCTGAGTTCCATAGCTGTCATTTTTCTTATGATTTGTGAGGACTAAGACAAAATAGTAAGGCAGAAGATTCCCCAAAGCATCTGTTCATTCCCTAAAGGTCCGGAAAATAAGTCTGAAACCAGTTCATCACTGCCAGTCACAAAGAGCCCAAGAGAAGTGTAGAGGACTTGACTGCTGATGTCTTTTGTCTGCTGTTTTGCACAGAAATAATCCTGGCCAGAGTGCTTGGGTGCACAGAGTGTTTGTGCTTGTGAGGGGGTGGGCACACGAGTGCACATAAATGAGACTGAGAGAATGAGTGCGAATAAAATCAATTTACTTCTGAGTTGTTTGTAAAGCAAATATCACCTTACCCTTACATGAGGTCTGGCACTGTGTTTTGTTACGAGGTTTTTGTATGTGATTGGGTTCTTTCAGTATATGGGGAGCTCTTAAATTGCTGGTGCAATAGGTTTTCCAGTGTCCAGGGTTTTCAGATGCGACTTCAGAAAGCCCAGGGATAATCTAAAACATGTTTAACGAAGCTCCTGCTATAAGGACTTGTGTTATGACTTCAGCCTGAACGATATTACTTGTCAGAATACCACTTTAGGGAAATTACCTCATACCTGGTAGCTGGCAATTGGAGAAGGAGCTCTCCTTTCCCAGAAAAGGAAAATACTTTGCCACTCTAAATTAGCAATTTTTTGCAAACATCATTTTTCAACTTCCTCTTCGTGTGTTTCTGAAAGAGCGTCAAATCTCTCACCTGCTCAGTTGTGCTCTTCCATGCAATAGGGATGTGGTATGTCATTCTGTGTTCATAGTTAATACATTTTAGCATAAACATAATAGCAGGTTTTGCAACCTAGTCGCAAATTGAGTTAATCACAGCTTCATAGAACAGGTTTGAAAGGCAAAATCTGAAATGGGAGCAATGGGTGGGAGGTGAGTTAACAGTTGTATTCTCTCTGCAGTTTTCTTTTGTCCCACTGTTCCTTGGCTGGGGAACTTGTTCTATATACTTGGTTTTGATGGGAGGCATCTCATTTATTGGGAAGTCGGTTTGAATTCTTCTTAGCAGTGTCACTTGAAGATGAATTGCTTTAGAAATTTCGGGCTACTAATGGGTGTTGCTTTGTGTGTGTTTCAATTTAATGGCTGAAAGTGGAATAGAGCAAATTATGGAGCCAAAGTTGGGTAATGTTAAAAGGCTTTCCAGGATAACTTCTCTTTGGGTAGAAGACACTTCAAAATGCCTAAGGGAGCATCATTCCCTCCTTTCCCTTTGAGATTTGATGAGGATGAGCAGAGTCCTCAGTAAGATGGTGTTTTAGAGTCAGTGGTGTTGGTCTCCAGGCTGCAAGCAGGTGTATGAAGGCAGCCAGCTGCACAATGCTCTGCAACCTAGTTCATCCTCTTGTGCAGAAATCCTTATCGCTAGTTGTTTTCTTAATCAAGAGCTGTGGGGGGAGATGCGTTTGTTCAACCTAACAAGACATTGCAGCTGACCGGTGCCCAGTCATGCAAAGGAAAATGTGCATAACTCTCAGTTACGGCAGTGCCGCGTTGGTTCTCAGGAAATTGCTGTCGTTTCCAGATTGTCTGTCGTGTCAGTGCTTCACCAGCTCCTTTCTTTTCTCATTGCCACTGCTAGTCTTGGCTCTGGCTGCATTCTTGTTCTGTTCCAATGGCAAGCACGTACCACACAGTGAGGGTTAAAACGGTCGCTTTTCAGGGTGTTTTTTGGGCCTAAAGTGATTTTAAAAAAATACTAGGATCTAAGACCATTATACAACTCTCAGGTAGTGTCATTTCTGTGAAGAATGGTAGAAGAATATGCATAGGCCGTAGTTTCAGGCTTATGAAAATGCATCTGCATTTGGGGCTATTGTCTTATCTTGTGTGGTTAGATGTAAAATGCTCTTTTCCCTTGGTGAGGAGCACTTTGTTTGATTTTTGTTTATTTCTTTTTCTCAAGGTATCATATGGAATGCCTTAACCCACCTCTGAGTGAAGTCCCTGTAGATGAATGGTTCTGTCCAGCCTGTGCTCCCATGGGTATCAGTGCTGCTGCAGGTGAGGGTTTGGTGGTGTGTGTTAAAAGTAAACAAGTTTCTCCTGACTTAAATGCTGTGAAGCATGTCTTGTTTTGAAGAGATGTTTAACCCCTGGTTTGATCTGCTTTAGAATAATTGTTGGGCGTTCTTCTCTTGAACCTGTTGACTGATAAGGGTTTTTTGTAACCGCAAATCCAAATTTTAATAAAAAACTAGAGTTTCTTCTTATAAGCATTCTTCAACCTTCCTGAAGCTAGCCCAGGACCTTAGTGCAATTGCGTTGTATTTACACGGCAAAGAATTTATTAGCATCCTAACCTCAGATTGCCAAGGTGTAGTATTTTGTTTTACCTAGAAAACCTTGTTTCTGTGTCACAGCAGTGTTGGTGGTGTCTGTATTCGTTTCTTTTTGAGAGAATTGTGTCCATGTTTGGAGGCCATTTGGCTTAAGAAGGGGAATGTAGATTTTTTTTTGGTCCAAAATTCTCAAATGCTTTCACCTGTAGGAAGAGAAGTGACCTGGGCATCTTTTCTTTCAAGATACAGATCACGTGAGTGAAGAAGAGGTTGCTGCCCTCGTGGCTGATGTTATCCCTACCACTAGCAGGCTACGTCCTCACGTCCGAACCCGAGCTATAGCCAGGACTCGGCAGAGTGAGCGAGTTAGGGCAACAGTGAACAGAAACCGGATAACAACTGCACAACAAATTCAGGTATTTAAAATTATTCGCTAACGAGCTTCTGGAAGAACCTTGTGGGAGAGCTGCATCCCACCCCTCAAGAAGCTCATGTGTCTGAGTGCTGCCCGTTCATAGTGAAATGGTCAGTAGTTGTGGAGTTTGGGGTTTCTATTAATTGAGACCTAACACAGGTGACTTTGCAGCACACAAGCAAGATTCTGTCTATTTTGAAATCTGTAGGAGCTTCTTCTCTTAATCTGCATTTTTATTACTTCAGTTGTGAGCAAAATTATATTCTTATTCCCAGCAGATGTTAGTTCGTAATTTGTGCACCATTCCTATTTTTAGTGTGCCTGTTTATTTGACCTTTGTGGATTTGCTTGTTTGTCCTCCTGCCCCCTTCCCAGTAGCAGTTGGACCCGTTGGCCACCTTCAGTCAAACCGGAGGGGAAAAAAATATTAAGTTGTATTTTTTTGACAGTTGGCCTCCTATTAAGCAGTGCAAACCCAAATCCTAGCATCCTTGCTGATGTGGTGGTGTGAATTCAACCTCGTTAATAGGTTCCCCAGAATCTATGCAAGAGACTGTCCCAAATCCCGGAGGTACTTGAAATCCTTTACTCATAGAACTGCTTACTGAACAAATAGAGCCGGGTGAGGTGACGCTGTCTGAAGTAATTGGGATCCTTTAGGTAACAATTACTGTGCTGCAAAGTGAGTGCTTTCAAACTGGGGATCTGTTGAAAGATCCCCCCCAAAAAAAGAAAAAATGTGGATAACACTAAATGTTTCTTCAAGTCAGTCAGTTGGCTGTGGATTTCTTTCAGGCTGGGTTAGGTGCAGAGGCTCTCTTTGGAGTGTGAAGTACAGACTGGCAAAAGACAGAGTTAGTGGTGGGAGGTCTGGTGGCTTAAGCTTTGCCTTATAATCCAGTTGTGATGGTCAGGTGAGAAAGAAAAAGAAAATGCACTTAAGATTGTGAAGTGCCTCAAATTCACGAGCAACGCTTCTATATTCTGTAAGTTCAGGCAGAAAAATAACTTCCCTGAAGACTGGCTTGAGGGAAGCAAAACAAATGCCAAAATCTGGGCAAGAAAATGTGTGGGTTTTCTGTCATCTTACTTTCCTACTGGCTGGGAAGAACAGTAGACTGTTAATTAGCTCTCTGGAGTATGCATGTTGAATCTGTCATCAAAATCATTATAATTGGAGGAGAGAAATTTTTAGCAAAACCCAAGTGGTCTTTGTTATAGCTGTTAGAACAGGCTGGAATTGGTGCCTTAGGTTTTTGTACTGTCTGTCTTGTCACTGCCACATTGCTAGAGGGAAGGAGGGGGGTTAGAGACATTTTAGGAATATGGTTGGCATGACATGCTTAACATAGCTTTTGAGAGAAACCTGCTTGTCACCTTTTTTCAACCAGAGGAAGGTTGAAAGGCCTCAGAATCCACACACAACTCAAATATGTTAAATATATTTGAAATGGGCTCGACCCTTTTGTGTAGAGAGGAAGAGGAATGTGAACCTTGGTGTGGGGTATTCATACTGTGTTGGCTTTTTGGTCTTCATGCTCATCATGCCTTGTGCGATGGGCCGGAGGTCAGTTCAGTGGACTTATCAAAGTTCTGCCGAGTGGGAGTACTCTTTTTACAATGTTGGCAGTAAGCTGGCCGTGGCTTGTAATGGGGAGGGAGCCTGAAGGGCTGGGCCAGATTCTCCTTAATCCAGCGACCAGTAGGTTAGAACAGTGACATAACGGCTTTACTGGAAGCTTGGACTGCCATAAGTGTTTCTCTTTGGAATCTCAATTCACTTTCTCTTCAGATGCTTTTATACCAAACTTGCTGCTGACCTTTAGATACCTGTGTCATGTAACTTCTAATCCCCCCCAGCACGTGCCGAGGTACCTCATGTCCTCTCTTCTGGATGAAACAATTGAGGCAGTTGTAGCGGGCCTGAACACAGCCATTTACCAGCGTCCTCTTACACCGCGGGCTCCTGCTAGACAGAAAAGGAAAACAGGTAAGGGCATCAGAAGCCTCTGCAAGAATAAAAGCTTTAGGAAAATATGCCTGAATCATACAAAATACTTTAGAGGAGCTGCGTGCTGCCGCACCTGTGCAGCTACAGAAGTATGCCACGTGCGTATGGACATGTATAGATCTGTGTAATCCCTTTCCCAGTATGTCTTTTCATTGTAAAGATTGCTTTTAAATAAATCCTAACGTCTTCACTTTTTTCTGCCGCACTGTTTGATACTGCTGCAGCCCACGGTAGATGACTTTCAGCTGCTTTGTGTGCCGTGGGGGTACGAACAGGGGAGTACGGGGTACAACATAGCACCAGCATTTAGCTAGGTACTTGGTTGTCTCCTGTCCCATCAGGTAGGAGGAAGAAGGTAGCAGGCAAAAAAAGAACTCAGACAAAATCTTCTGTTGGGAAGAAGACGTCAGGGACGCAGCTGAAGAGACGCAAGCGTTTAATGAAGAAGAGAAGAGGGAAAAAGATAAGAGTAAGATCGCATGTGAGTCTCTGCCAGTATCAGAATCTGCCAATTTTCTGCTATTTTATCTATCAAAGGATTGTATCATGATATTCAATGGAAAAATACTGTCTTGTAATGATAGACGGTGGATTTATTTTTTCCTGGTGGAAGTATGTGCAGGATGTGTCCAGTGTACTGCAGACAAGTGGATGTGCCTAGAAGCAAATTGCAACTTCCAAGCAGGCTTGCTGGATTTGCTAGCAAATCCCGTTACCTGAACTGCAGGGATCACGCTAAAGCACGTCCTGCAGGCTTTGTGTTATGCTCTTACCGTTAAGCTCTCGTGTTTACTCGGTACTGATGTAAGCTCAGCTGAAATTGTCACCACCCACTTTTTAACGGGCTATGGAAACTTGCATCCGTGTTGTTGCATGCCAAGTTAAGTAGATGTAAGGGCTCACAGAATCCCTTTCAGTTGTGGGTAGCGTTCTCATATGAACTACATTGAATACTCTGTACCAGCTTGACTTTTGTCCTCAGCCACCTCAACTAGAGGTTACGTTCTACAGACAGCTGGGCTCCCAGCCTTTAATAAGGAAAGGACAATTTTGAATGACTGTCTTACAGGTTCGTAGAAATTTCACTTGTCGGATCGTTTAAGTTAATATATCCAGTCTCTGTACGAAGTGCCATACAGGCTGTGGTAAGTTCCATAAATGCTTTAAAGCAAGCACAGAAAATAAATGCGTGCCGTTTCTGCTGCTGACAGTAGTAACCTGATCACTGCACTTCTAAGTGAAGACTTTGTACCTGCCTGTAGCATACAAGTAACCCATCTCTGTATCTGTGCAGGTAAAAAATGAGGTTACTACTCGCTCCCGTATTGCACGAACTCTCGGTCTGAGTAAGCCTATGCGTGGGGCCTCGCTTCCTTCCATGTACAAACCAACGGAGCCCTCACTTGGTCTGATGAGGGCAGACATTGGTGCAGCTTCTCTGTCCGTGTTTGGAGATCCGTATGAGTTGGATCCTTATGAGAGGTAAGATCCCAGGTCCTTGACCATAATCCACAGTTGACTTCACTAGCGTTGGGTTGTTTGCACGTGTGCACGGATGTATTCCTGTCTTCATGAGTTTGTGAAACATGGGATGTTATAATACAGGAGAAGTTCAAGGACTGTTACATTTTGGAAAGGAGCTTGTGACTTTCTGCAAAGAGAGTAAATCTCACACCTGAAAATGACTTTGGATACACAGCTCACAATAACGTAATGATGTTTTAGATTTAGGCTTGACATCAGGAGGGGGTTCTTCACAGAGAGGGTGGTTGCACACTGGAACAGGCTCCCCAGGGAAGTGGTCACTGCACAGAGCCTGTCTGAATTTAAGAAGAGATTGGACTGTGCACTTAGTCACATGGTCTGAACTTTTGGGTAGACCTGTGCGGTGTCAAGAGTTGGACTTGATGATCCTTAAGGGTCCCTTCCAACTCAGGATATTCTATGATTCTATGATTCTATGATGTACGTGTTCTTTCTTCCCTCCTTGGCTGAGCTGCTGAGCTCTTAAAGAATCAGCCTTCTTTAAAGCGGGTGGCTGAAATAAGCTGCATGAAAATCTTTAGTAAGATCCCTTGAGGCTATTTAAAGGCTAGAGAAGGAAGGAGTCAGATCCTAATAATTATTTACTTTAAGTAAAGGTAGCTATCATTTATGTTATATGATAAACAGTGACTTCATGTAGAATTCAGTGGACCTGTGGAATTCTTGATGTTTCTCCTTTCCCCATCTCCCCTTCTCCAGGTGCTTTAAATTCAGGAGGAATCTCCTGTGCCATCGTTTTTATCGCTCTTAAGCTCTGAAATTTGGTGAGGGGGTATCTTAAGTTATTGCTGGTGAAATTTAAGTTTCTACTGAGCAGACCTTTTATGACAGTCTCTTAGAAGGATACTATCCATTTAATATTAAAAAAATCTCTTATTAAGATTCAAATGTAGAATTCTACTGTGTAACAGTACACAGTAACTGCTGTTACACAATTCTACTTATTAGTCAAGAGAAATTTATGGCACAAATCTTTTTTTATGTATCATGCTCTCTAACCATACATGTTCTAATAATATTATCTGCTTCATCCATTTGACAGTAATTTCAGAGTTCGTGTGTGTATGTTTTATCCACAGCAATGAAGAAGTTCCAGCAAATCCTGATTCACCAGTGAGTGCCAAAAGGAGAGTTCTCTCCCAGTCAGCTCTGAGGTCTCACCGTCCTGTAGCTAGACCTGTTTCCGTAGGACTTCCCAGGTAAAAACCCATCAAGTGCTATTTTAATTTTTTTAATTGTGTAATGACTCTAAGGACAGGTGATCATTCTCACTTAACTTTTTTCTTACCAGACATATTTTGTAAGTCTTTCAAGTTGGGATTTCAAGCATACTAATGGGGTTACTGAACAATTCTTAGTCTCATTAACTTTAAAAAACAAACAAACAAAATGACCTGCTCCCATATCTGGGAAGGCAGGGGAAGCTAGTTGCACATCCAAAGGAGGAAATGAGGGCTGTAGCCACATCCCTTTACTCCTCTGTCGTCAGTTGGAGCTCAGAAAATTGGAAGAAACTGTTTGTTTGAATCTATAATTGAAAAATTGCTCTGCTTTGCTGTCTGACAGGTAATTTATTTTGTGTGTGCTTGCATGCATGCACGCGTGTGCGCCTGCCACTACCAGCCCCAGTGGGGTTTCAGGATTGGGGCACAGGATGCAGTGCAGAGAGGTAGGGCACAGGGAGAGGGGCATGGTGAGAAGAATGGGGTGAGGAAAATACCTGGAGCAGGTACCAACCAAATCATGGAAAACTGCAAGGCTGAGGGAGCTGAAGACAAGGAGAAATGGAGAGAGTTCATCTTAAGCTGTTGAAGGGCGTAAGAGATTTATGTGGCTGTCTTCTAATGCATCTGACTTAAGGCAAAGGTTTGTTTCTTTAGATTCAGATAGGAAAAGTACAGAAATATCCCAAGTTACCATGGAAATATATTATCTCCATCCTGAAGGAAGGCTTCCAGGAACCTTTGCATGTCCTCTGAAGTAGCTCTAGCAGCATGTTGTTCAAAAGGTAGAACTATTCAGCTGAAACTCAGCTTTTCTAAAGGTTTGATTTGCCTGAACTACAGTGAGTTTCCTCGTCCGGCTTAAGTGGCCAATGCTTTTAGCCCTCCCATATTCTCTTTCTGTTGTATGCTACAGATTTTTGGTGTACATTCTTTGGAAACCTTGCTTTGTTGTACAGAAACTAAGTGTAGCTCCCTGGAAAAGTTGAGTCTATTGGTTCCATTTGAACCCCCTTTTTTTTTTTTAAGACAAACATAAAACCCACAGCTCCACTAAACACACAAGCAAAGAAAAACAAGAAACCACCAAAAGCACTCAAACTTTTTTAATCCCCTCAAAATGGTTCATAAAGTGTGAATCCAGTAAAACCATGCTTTAAGCCCAGAGAAATTGCAGTTCTATTTTCTTAAGATTGTGTAATGCATAAAGGGGAGTGTTTGCATTATCCCATATGTAGGAATACTGCTGTTTACCAGTGTACCTACCCTACTGGTAGGCACCGATGTGTATTCCAACAACTGATGCTAAACACTTCTTTAAGCTGCATCAGGTTTTTTTAGATAGCAGTGTAGGTCTGACTAACACGCTTGTGATCCAGTTTTGGTGGAGAGAAGAGACAGCTGAGATGGAAGTATCCCTGTAGCACTGAACAACACGCTGTCCTGATACGTAACAAAGTGAGCGTCATTCTTAAATAAGATGAAAAGCATTTGCTTACCAAAGGTCTCATGAAGTGCATAATAATACCAATCTGGTGGTATTCCTGGGAGAAGTAAATACTTCAACCTCTTTGTCAGAGAGAGATGGGAGCAGAATTATTCTAGTGAAGCCAAAACTATCAGTGAACTTCCCTGGCTGACCTCTGTTTGTTTATGCCCTTGGTTTTGGTTTCTTTTTAATGTAATGTGTGTGTATAGAACAAGTGCTGTAAGAGTAAAGGAAATGTAACCCCTCTGAAACATGCAGAAGCAGTGTACCTGCCTTGAGTCCTGATCAAGAAGCAGAAGCTGCCCCCGTGCCTGATCTGTTGGGAAGTATCCTGTCTGGACAGAGCTTACTCATGATGAGTAGTTCTGATGTGGTCATCAACAGAGATGGTTCTCTGACAGCAAAGAAGGCAGGTAAGGGTTTGGCACTTGATTTTGTAATTAGCCTGTTTTATCCACGTCCGCCATGGTCTTATTTCAAAAGTATGTGCTCCGTAGTGTATAACCTATATACTATATAGTAGTATATAACCTATAACATCCTATGTTAAAGTCATTTTTATCAGACGGCAACTATAGGATAATAAACACAAATCTAGCGCGACCCACAGAACAGTATTTATTTCCTAAATACTTGCGTTTACCTCAAAGGTGCTATAGTCCGACAACAACCCTTGTGTATCTGATCGAAAGAACTGTTGGACTGCCTTATTACTGTGTGGTATGTCTACAAACCAAAATGGAACTTAAAATAATTACCTCTGTACTTCTTTTCGTGTCGGGGGGAAAAATTATAAATACATCTTGAAAAGCTTAATTGTTTGCTTGTGTGCCATAGCTCCTCTTCACAGAAAATCAACAAAAGACTCAAGAGTGGATGATGATTCAGGACGTAAACCCGAGCTGAGTACAGTGCACTCAGGGACCATGGCAAGCAGCTCCGTTGCTGGACCTTCAGTTTCCTCGGGGCTGAATACTCGCACTAGACCCACTTCATCAAGTTTGTTTTCATCACCTTCACCCTCCCTGAACAGGGTTGAGCCTGCAGCAAAACCTGCAAAGGCTACATCAGAAAAGGCAACTGTAAAATCGGAATTCTCAATGACGCCCAGGTCTGTTCAGACTCACAGTATAGCTAGCCTGAGTGGGCACGGCTCCAAGTCCGATGAAATGCCCAGATTTAATGGAAACTCTAAAACCTTTGCCCCCCCTAATTCATCTTCAAAGCCCCCGAGCTGTAACTTGAATTCTGGTTCTAAAGCTGTAACTGTGAGGCAACCATTAAAACCACCTCTCAAGAGAATTGACATCTTTGAGCTTCCCAGGATACCAAAGATTAAAAAGGAAACCAGCAGCAAGCAGGTGGAGCCAGAACCCACAGGAAGCCAAAGCTGCGACATCCCCAGCTCCTGTATAACCCAGCTGACTGGCAAAGAGAGCGCTAATCAGCCGGGAAAGGGCAGCAAGGTGGAAAGTCAGAAGTCAAATGCCAAGGAATCTCAGCAGCAAACACGTACGAGTGGGCTATCTTTTTCTACCAATGCAGGCGTGTATAGCAGTTCATCGCTTCTGGGCACTTCAAGGAGTAAAGGCCAGAGCTCTTTTGAGAGTTTTAAAATTAATATTCCTGGAAATGCAGGGCCTTCCAGCAGACTGTCCAACCCAGGATTTTGTAACACCTTCCGCCCTGTGGATGACAAAGTGCAACAGAAAGAGACTCCTTCACCTCTTTTCTCAGTTAAGAAGAAGCAAGTCAAAAGTGAAATATACGATCCCTTTGAGCCGACAGGGTCAGACTCGAGTTCGGCAAGCAGTAGTCCTGAAAGGCTCGGCTCAGGGATCCCACTAACTAATATTACCAGGACTATTTCCATTGAAAATCCGAAAGTTCAAACATTTCAAACTGTTCGTCGATTCACTCCTTACACAGTAGAAAACATATTTGGGTCTGGGGCTGAATCCGACGTACCATCTAGTAACACAGAGTCTCACGAAGACATGCCGGCGGAAAGCAGGATTGTAGAACAGATTTCTGATACAGAGGAACGAGACAACATGGATGAGGAAGACTTTCTAAGCAGTCCTTGCACTTCATCTGTTGTTAAGCAAATCTCTAACGCAGAGCCTTTAAAGGAAGAAGGTAGAGAGGGCCCCAATGTGTTCTTTAATGCTGAAGAATTAATCAGACCTAATATTAGCGTGAAACTAGAACCAGAAAGTCCCTCAAAGAATGATGGGCAGCAAAAAGTCCCAAAGACGGAACAAACAGACAGGCGATCACGTTCCAGATCCTGTTCGAACTCCAGCTCCCGGAGCAGGAAGAAGATGAAGAGGAAAAAGGCACTTGTCAAAGAGCGTAAGAGATCCCGATCAGGGTCTAGGGGCAGAGCACGCTCGAGGGACCGAAGTTCCAGATCTACGTCTTGGTCAGGTGGAGAAGAGCACAGCAAAACACACGCCTCGAAACCCAAGAGCAGGAGGTCTTCTACTGACCGTTCCAGCAGTCATGAGCGATCTAAAAAAAAGAAAACAAAGGATAAAACTAAAGACAAAAAGACAAAATCTTCTTGGTCTAGGGACAGAAGGAAATCGAGGTCACGTTCAGGTAGTCCTGGAAGTACTTCTGAGTTTTACGAAAACAGGAAGAAAAAAAGGCGGTCTCGGTCACGATCTAGACGGAGGGATCGTTCCCGCTCAAACAGCACTGAAAGGACTAAGAGGCGGAAACACAGGAGAGACAAAAGCTATGAGAGGTATGAAAAAGATAGTAGCTTGAGGTCCAGAGAGAGAAAGAGATCAAGATCCAGGTCTCGAGAGAGGAGAAAGTGGAGGTCTCGGTCTCGATCTGCATCTCGATCTCGAGAGCACAAAAGCAGCAAATCAAAAGAAAAAAGACCACGATCGAGATCACGTTCCAAAGAAAGAAAACGCAGGTCAAAAGAGACCTCGGTTCCTCCCCAGCCAGAAAAAGATCAAAAGCCTCCAGCTGAAGATGTACCCAGGTGTCCAGAGCAATCCCATTCCTTCAAACAGGAGCCGAAGGAAGAGCTAGTACTAGAGCAGTTTTCCATAACCATCCAACCCAACATCAAACTTGAGGAAGTACAGGCTGAGACCTCTGTTCAGCAGAGAGAGGCCCAAGAAACTATAAAGGTAGAGCCCATTTGCGAGGAAGTGGCACATGAAGCTGCATTCCTTGTGCCAGAGATCACAAACAGCTGTGTTCCAATCGGCAACATGGATTCTTTGGCTGAAACTGAGTTAATGACTAACAGCGATCCAGCATTACTTGGTAGCTGTAGCAGTACGAACCTGGAGATTACAGTTAAAATAGAAAATACTGCGTTGTGTCCGCCTCTGATGGAGCCACCTCCAAAGAAAGAGGTTATCGTCCAAGCTCAGCCTGAGGCTGAGCCAATGCAAAGCTCATCCAAAAGCAAAATGACAGATTGTGTGAGAGAGGTTAAAGATGAGTGCCTTGTGTCAACGGAGAAAACCAGTGATTTCGCTAAACCTGAACTGGAGGTGGTACCTCAGGGGCCCGCATTAAAATCTAAAGCACCGGTGAAAAGAGTGACCTGGAATCTTCAAGAGGAAGAGGGCGGTGCGTTGTCTGCTGGAAAAGCTCCACGTAAGTCTCTGGGGGAAAACAAGCAGCAGTTGGAGCAGGCTGCGTAAGGCTTAGGCTTTAGGTGCCCAGCTTAAGTAAGTGTAATAGCTCTGTCATCCGAGCTGGGGTGATGCTGTGGTTCCCAATCCTGAAAGCCAGCACTTTGCACCTGCCAAAAACACAAGGTGAATCACGTTAATGAATCGTTGCTGTCACTTTGGCAGCTCGGCTAGCCAGGGGCAACTTGTTTGGCTGTGAAGCACATACTGCAACCTGATCTCTGAACTGACAGTCTGCATGCCATGCTTCCTGCGTTTAACTAGAATGATTTATCCTTCAGAATTTAAGATTATTCAAAACCGAGCAGCGCTGCAGATCTCTACAGCTTGCTCCTGTGAGCTCTGCTAAGCCAAAGCTGCTCGGAACAGTGTGACTTGGGAGCCCTGTGCTATGTGTATGGACAGTTGTGTGGTTCTCGTTGGTTCTTCTCACAGAAACCCACTAAAAACAATTGCACAAGTGGATGATAAGCCCTCTCTTATCAGCTTTAAAATGTTGATGGTTGCTAAACAAAGTCCTTTGATAGCCAGTCTTGTTGTTAGAACCATATTCACCGCTGGTTTTTTATGTATAACTGCTTTGAATCTTTGACCCACAAGGTTTATTTTGTTCTCAATTCTTTTTCCTTCTCTTGGGGAACCTAGGGATGCCGTTTTACAAACTTCAGCGAGCAAAGGAAGGGGCCTGGAAAGCAGAGGACTTGAACCAGACGTTAAATCAGGTGCAGTTAAATGAGCCTCCTCCAACCAATTATATGATTCCCGAGCCTATGTTTCCTGATCTAGATTCCTCTCAGGTTGGTTCCTATTCTGACAGCCCAGTGTCATGGAAGGCATCCCACCTCATCTGTGCCCTCGTTGTACAACACCTTCCCCTCATGGCAGAGCTCGCCTTGCTCTGCGTGTAGTGCATTTCATAAAGCCCATACGCCTCAGCAATCCTCTAATCATTTAATCTTTCGAGTGATTCTTACAGCTGAAGAAGCGCATCTCCCTTTCATTCTGCACCGTGTGTGCAGCTTCCATTTCCAGCACTTCCTTGATGAACAACTGTGTTGCTTGAGAAGCTCTGAGCATCTTGCTGATTGCAATCAGGCTGTAAAACATAAAAAAATAAATAAAATGGCCTGGTGGCATTGGTCTGTGCCATCAGTCCTCGCCTCTGTGCTGCCCACCAGTGAAATGCTGTGTGGGGCTCCTGCTAGTTCCTGGCATGTGCAAGAGCTAGGGGTGGACTGCAGCCTCCCTGATTTACCCTAATGACTCACCTGTTTCAGCGGATAAAAATTGCTCTGAACATAGCGATCTGATGCTCTCTCTTTCAAGGCCGTGCATTTACAAGGCGGTCTCTGTTTCACAGGTGTTCTGTCAAAATCTACCTTTGACGCCACCTCTGCCCTCGAGCCTGCCCCCCTACGCGCCCGTCAGCCAGCCCACGGTTCAGTTCATCATGCAGGGCAGCCTGCCAGCGCTTGGCTGCGTGGCGGGACAGAGCCTGACTCCAGAGCCGGGCAGCCTGGCTACTGCCTCTGAACCAGGAATTCAAGCTGCTTCTGTTGGAAACGCAGAAGAAAAGATCAAAGTACCGAAACCTCCAGTGGATAAAACAAAGAACGAGGAAGTGAGTAAATGCTCTCAAGTAGCAAGTGCCTAACTGGAATTGCACGTGCAGACCACGGTTCTGCTAATTAAGGCATTACCCGTTCTTTAGAAATTAGAAACAATACGTTAATGAGCTGCTTATTTGAAATTTTCAAGTTTTTAATGACTTTTCTAAAAGCTAGGTTTTATAACTTTTTCTGTAACCTCTCTGAGAGGGGTTAAAGCAGCTAATGTATCCTTACAGTTCTGAAACTTTCTCTTGTGAATATTTGAAAGTTGCTTTCAGAAAGCCAGAACGTCCAAACGCCCGGAGCTCTCCTCTCTTGTTCAGTTTTGAAATGAGCATCAGTTCTCGTGACAGTCCTGTGGAGAGGTAGGACTGCATCCTGCTGTTAATCAGCACTGAAAAAAACACTGGACATTTAGCAGTGCTGAGTTTTGGATCTGCTGTACAGACCATCTGCTGTAAACTCACTGTGCATGTTAACATAAGAACGGTTGTTTAGCCAGTTATTCTATTTTCTGCCATAAAGTTAAAAACAAATTGGTGAGGAGATGTTTTCAACTGAACCTCCGTTTCAGCAGCAGTTTCTGTGAATTTGTCTTGCTGGAGTATGTTCTTACGTCAGAGCACCTTCAGAGCTATGCAGAGCTTTATATTTATGCCTCTGACCTGCTGCTTTTAGATTCTGACAGCCTCTTTGATTGACGTATGTTTACTCCAGAGCTGTTGGAAGGGAAGGAGGAGATGAAAATCAAGGTATTGTGTTTACTTGTTTAAAACATGTTCTCTAAGACAGAATAACGTTGCACAAAACAAGGTTTTCTCACTGTGTGAAGCGTGGTTTGTTTCAAGACTGCAACGTACAGGAAAGGAGATTGCTTTGAGGCTAGCTCTTGGTTTGTTGAAAGGTGAAATGAGTATTTTCACTGAGCATTTCTAAGAAGAATAGATTCTGAATGTATTCCCAGGCTAAGATAAGGTAATGAACTTCTCTTTGCTGTGCAGTACATGAAGAAGCTTCACATGCAGGAAAGGGCTGTGGAAGAAGTGAAACTTGCTATTAAACCTTTTTACCAGAAGAGGGAGATTACAAAGGAGGAGTATAAGAACATTCTTCGAAAAGCTGTGCAAAAGGTAAGGTGACTGTGAAGGGGAGGAGCCGTGCAGGTAATAAAATAGTGGCATTACTTTGGATTGCACCTGCAAGCTTCAGTAGTTACGTAGTGTTACTGAAATACCAGATTTTTGGACTCCGACCCGGACTCTACGGTCTTGTGGTGAAGTTGCTCCAAGCAGGACTGAGCAGTGTCACTGAGAGCTGTCAAGGGTGTCCCGTGTGTAAGATGTGGTCAGCGACATGGAACACTGAAGCTTAAGCTGCCTGAGCTGAAGTGTTACATGGCACGTGCCTCGGGAGGGAGCTGTTAATTCTCTTTCATGAAGAACTTCAATCTGAATTGTCAAGCTGTTACTCCTAAAGGTAGAAAATGTTTTGTGTATAAATTCCTTTGACACCCGTGATGTCCCTGAACTTTAGAAGAGGGCTTTGCAATTTGGCTGACACTGACTTTTGTCTCAAAATTTAGTGCTGACTAGATTGTGGCAAAAAAAAAAAAAAAAAAAAAAAAAACAACTTTATCAACAGACAAATGCGTGTTGTCTTGTGAAAGCAATGAATGCTCTTGCAGTTGAGGCAGTTAAATGGTACCCTGGAGAACTGTTGTTTTCTCCCTGCTCTGCCTTCCTGCTATCACTAGGAAATTCCGTCATGAACAACAATTCCTGAGATAATGTCTGCAATTTGACATCTTCTGCATGACCAACGTGAAAAGCAAATCCAGTTCGTCAAAGACCTGAGCAAAACCAGTTTCATCTGAAGTCCCTGTGAACAATGATTAAGTTTTTAGTACTTTGGGAGAAAGTGAACAGACCCTACATATCTCGCAATGGGCCCTCAAAACTGCCAAATTCTTTCAAGCTGGACATCACTTCCTCAAAACAATCAGCAAAATGGGAAATAAACACTCATTTACTCATTGCATAGGATTTGCTGGACAATTGCAGGGCAGTTTGGTATGTTAATTAGAAACCACAGACAAGCCCGTGATAAAAATGAATAATTTTACTTTCAGAGATGCATTCAGTTAGTGCTCAGTAGGGAAGTGCTTGAGCTGCCTCTGGAATGCACGAAGTAAAAGATTACCAGTGAGCACTGTGCATCCCGAGCGATGGAGAGGTGTGGGAGTACGACAGTGTCCAGCTCGTGAGGCTAAGTATTACTTGTGCAGAAGAAGGCCAGCTAGGGTCACAGGGTATCTCTGTTTTTTTGGAGGTAGTTCTTAACTAGTCTTGGATCAAGCATAACTACTGTGGCGTTCTTTAATGCGGTTTGTGTGGGTGTAGTGACTGGCTAATGATTTCCGCAGAGATGTGTGAGCTGTCAGGCCAGGTTGTTCTGACACTTGGCTATATCAGAGCTGAAAGCTTCATGATTGCAACGCAACAGAGGCTGAGCTCTTTAGGACAGGACATGGATAGCAGTTACCACAGCACAGAAGGGTTTGATATAACTTGCCCGAGTGCATTTAGTCCGAGATGTGTTTCAGGTTTCGCAAATAAATGCAGAGCATTAGACCTACCCCAGTGTTGGCTGCAAACAGTCATATTCTTGTTGAGTCTTCTGCTTGGTGTCCTGGTCTGAGTTTCTGGGAGCCTACGCAGGAATCAGTTCTCCTGGGAAGTTCAGGGTTTCTTGATCACTGCTCGTTTGCCTGAGCTGCTGTAATACCAACTGAATGCTTTTTCTAATCTCTTGTAGATCTGCCACAGCAAAAGCGGAGAGATCAACCCTATGAAGGTAGCTAATCTGGTGAAGGCGTATGTGGAAAAATACAAACATATGAGGAAACACAAGAAGTCTGACGGTGAAGATGCACGTGAAGTGGAAAACTGAGAGTAAGCTGCAGCCAGAATGACTTGAATTGAACTTTATGAACTGAGAACATTATTCCAGAAGAAATAACAGATCTGCAGTAACATCTCATCAAAAACAAAATGCAGAGAAGCAAGATTATAATAGGATTTATCTGCTGAACCTACTTTTGAATTGTTTCCATGTGGGAATGAGCTTGGGTTTGTTGGTTGGTTTTTTTTTTGATTACCTACAGATGTAGAACTCAATAACAATCAGATGCCTCAGACCAGCAGAGTAATTCCAGGGGAAACACAGAAGAGATTAATGTTTGGGACTCCCGGATTGCTACCGTTTTCAGGGTTATTTTGATCACGTTTTTGGCCCGTGCACCTGTCTTGTTAAAAGTTTGCAACTGGACACCACTTTTCATATACAGTATATCGAGAGCTATATACTGTTTCCCTTGTGTTTATTTATCAAAATATGGATTGTCTTTAGAAACTTTTAATTTAATACTTGAAATGTGGTATTTTTAGCCAGCTCGATGATGAGCGAAGCTTTACTCGCTCTGTCATTTGGGGATTGCAGAAACGAGCTAACCTTTATAAATTGACTTCAGAAACACTGCTCAACCCGTGGTGTCTATTTACATCCTGTTGGAAATACCTTGTTAGTGAAAAGTTTAATTTTGGGGGTGGGAGATTATGTTGCACTTCTGTAAATAATGCACTGATGGCTGGTTTTGTGTCTGCCTTTCAGGAAAAATGAAACAAAAAGCAAACATTGTGAATTTTCAGTAACAAGCTTGAGGGACAAGGTTGAACTGATGTACAAAGCAGAAATGTGACAGAATTTATAAAGTTATTTTGAACGGTTTTAGTCCTGTAGCAGGTGTCATTTGTTTGCCTTACAGCTGCCTCTTTCCATGTCCATTCTGTATCAATGTGTACACAAAGGAACACTGTTCCTCCTATAACAGAGGAGGTCTGATTTTATTTTCAAGAAGCAGGGATGTCTTGCATGTGTAATGACTCTGTGTTGCTTTAAAAGCACTTTCAAAAGCACTCCTTGTTCACACACACTGCAAAGCAACCACTGTTTCAAATGATCATGCAGCAACTTAGAAATGTATTCAGCACCTTTGAACGTGACAAAAAGCACCTTTTTCCTTTTGCCTGCATTAAGAAGAGAGAAGACATTTAACAGGGAAGCTGGAGAGAAAAACAGTAAGTTACAACTTAGAAAACAACTTAAAAAGTAGCTTTTCTTTTCAAGGGGATCTGAATAGAGGTGGCCCATTAGATCAGACAGCAGTAACATTCGTAAAGTGCACTTAGAAACTGTCCTCTCTGAGGGTCTTGCTGCTCATCTCCAAATAGAAAACAGGCTCTTGGAGGTGATTTTTTATGAAGCAAGTAACTTGTCAGCTCTCTGATGAGCATGGGAAGAGCTCACAACTAGGAAGAACCCCCATCCATTGCTGCTGTTCCTGACTATTCAGCAAACTCTGATTGCTATCTTGAGCTTTGTCAGCATTCTGTAATTCTGACTGGTTCCAAGTATCTGGTGTGAGGTCGTGTGTTTGACTGTTTGAAACAAACAAACAAAACCCTCCACCAGTGCTGCCTGGCCTGGCACACCACTGCACTGCCATGATTTGCTATCTCGCTATCCCAGAGATGTGCTTAAGGACGAGCCCTGAGCAGTTTGGAGTTGGTCCTCCCTCCTCTGCTCTCTGAATGAAAGTGCAAATTGATCGGAGTATAAAGGGTTGACGACTTCTGGATTTCATTGAAAATTTTGGAATGAAGCCTCTTTTTCAGGGAGAAAAGTCTTAGGTTTAAAGTTAAACGTGTAGCCAGAATACATACCTCACACCGGTGGGTGTGGGATTGTAAACAGAAACACTTCTGATCGGTTTCTTGAGCAAATAAAGCCCAGACGCCTTTATGGCATTGCTGATACAAGAATGAGAGCGTTACCTACTCGTGTTTCCACTTAGGCTGAAAATCAGACATTTTGGGATTTATCAGAGGAACAATTCTGGAGGGATCAGCCCACACCTGACAAAAGGTTTGAATAACAAAGCTTGACCCAGTAACGGAAGCAACTATGTTGGTGACCAGGAAGATGACAACTGTCTGCTTTGTTCCTCAGGTGGATTCAAAGTGTTCAGTTCTTGGTTGGTACTAGTCTGAATTAGCTGCAAAGGTAGTAGCCAGGTGCAAGATATATCAGACGTGTATAGTCTAGGAACTCTTAAATTTCAATTACATCTGCTCCTGCCGTTGCCTGGAGGAGCATCGAAGCTGAAAAATACACGCTATGCAAGTGCTTTCCCCTGAAGGTCTGTGAGGAAGAATACTGGTTCCTTCATTCTGCCAACTGTGAAGAATAAATTCATGAGATTGCCTCTCCCGAGGGCTGACTTACTAAGAGTGACATACCTAAAAATGCCTCTTCGAGCACGTTACACAAAACAATTTTTCTAGTGTGCTGCATATTCTATGTGCATCTTTTTTTTTTTTTCCTGGTTGCCCTTCTTAGATCAGGTGCTGCCACCTGTTCAGTGGAAGAAATCTTATTTATTTGACACGTGCAATAACCTGTTAATGTCCTTCCCCTCCTCTACGCCAGTGGTAACACTAAAGCAAAAGAGAAGTTCCTTTAGCAAACACAAGGATTGTTGGAGGTTGACACAAGCCCTGCTCCGCCGCTGTCTTCATCCAGTAGGTGACCTTCAGGCATTCTTTATAGGAACGAGCTCTCTGGCTTTTGCAAGGCAGTGTTGAAAGAGGTCACTGTCCTGCCGGTAGGGGTGAAGGCCTGTCTTACGCAGAGCCCTCATCGCTGCATTTTAAGAGAAGAGTGTTCCTTTAGGGCTACGCTGGTTTGGATGGTGTACAGCACTCTGAGGCCAGGAGCTTGGGTGGTTCCTCGTTTCCGTGTGGGAAATGCTTCATAATTACCAAGCAGTGCAGGTAGGTGCCCTGGCCCTGCCATGAGGATTTAAAAGCAATGAAGTTGCTCTGCAATATAGCTGGTTTTCAGTCCAGTAAGAGAAGGCAAATAGGGGAGGGCATGAGGAAGAACTGCTCCGAGTCCTCTACATTACGGGCAGCTGAAAACAGGAGGCCAGGTTCCTCCTGTCATTTCTCGAGCGTGGTGATCAAGGGCTTGGTGTCTGCCCAGGCGTGCTCGAGTTGTTGGGAGCTGCTCTGGGCATGGATGGAGAAAGAGAGGGTGGGGTTCCCGTGCAGAGCCCGGGGAGGCGGGGAGCCACACAAGAGGAGGAAACGAAAGGGGGAGGCCGAGCAAACGGGAGGATCCAGCCGGTGCCGCGCTGCAGGGCCATGGCCCAGCCCAGAGCCTGTGAGTAGTTGCCCCGGCTCTTCGTGCTGCTCACGGGGCCCAGTTCAGACGGTGGTGGGAGCCCTTTGGCTTGTCTTTCTGGAAAAAGGAGAGAAGAGGTGTTCGGGAGCGGGTCAAAGCTTGCTTTCCAAGCGGGCTCGTGGCACGCTCCAGGTTTAGGTGGTGATGCTGAAAGCTCCTGAGCCCGGCATCTTGCGCAAGGGGGTGCCACGCGCGGCGTCATCCGGCAAGGAAGTGAAACAAGGGAGAGGAGAGCGAGTTCAGTTCTGTTTACTTCTAGTCCTGACCCCGGCTCTATTCTCACGTGCAAATCCCTCTGCTATAAGCACTCTCCTTTTGGGGCTGCTCTGGCCCGAGGCCTTCCGCAGTCCCCATCTCCTTTCTATCCCCTGGGAGACTCCATCTCTCCCTGTGTTATTGCCCAGCATCCTCGGGCTGGCAGCAGCGATTTGGGGAATCTCAGCCAGCATCTGGAGGGGGAGGATGTGAGAGAGGAAGTGTCTGAACTCACCAGCCCTGCCCTCAAAGCATCGCCTTGGCTGTGGTCTGGAGCTGGGGGCGGGTGGCAGCACAGGGGCGAGCTGGGCAGGTTACTCGGGGAGCAGCTCTCCGCCACGCGTCGGCTCTGCCCTGCTGAAATTAGGGTGGCTGCATCTGCCGCTGCAGCTCTCACAGTGCTTTAAGGGGAGCAAAGCTGTTACTGCAACCCTGGGGCTCCTGGCTGAGGTGCGGTGGGCACTGTTTCTTCTACTGCTTCCCCCATCTTCAGGCCCAGACAAGATCCTCTTGTCTCGGCTTTGTTCCCTCTCCTGAGTGGGACCAGGAGCTGCTCAAGCAGCAGACCGAGCCCGCAGCTGTGGTCACACTGCTCACACAGCTCTTTGCGTTTAGCCTCAGCTTTGCCTTGCTGGACAGAATGGTCTCAAATTTTGCCAAGCACAAGGTCTCAAGAGAGCAAACCATCTGCCCCTGTAAGGGTGAAGGGCTCTCTTCCAGCGGGCCAGTAGCTGCGTGGGGTCCTTACAAACCTTTCCTGTCCCATGTGCCCAGATCCGGAGCAGGACTGCTTGCGGGAGGTGACTCTCTCCACCCAGAGGCTGCGGGTGCTGCCTCCAGCAGTCCTGAGCAATCCCGCGCTGCAGAGCCTTGACCTTGACAGGAACAAACTCAGGAGCATCGCCGGCATTTCTAAGCTTTGCAACCTGAAGAAGCTCATACTGTCCAAGAACGAGATCGTGGACTTTCCCAATGAAATCCAGAGACTGGTCTGGTTAGAGAAGCTCGAACTGAACCAGAACCAAATCCGGGTCATCCCGGAGGGGATTTTCTCCCATCTCCCCAGACTTAAGCATTTGCGGCTGAACAACAACCGTCTTGGTGCTCTCCCCAGGGACCTGGCAGCCTGTCGAGGCAGCCTCCAGTACCTCAACATCTCCAACAACCTGTTTCGAACCTTCCCCCAGCCTGTCCTGCAGCTGGCGAGCCTACAGGAGCTCCACGTGCAGAATAATGCCCTTCGGCAGCTCCCCAAGGAGCTATTCCAGGGGCAGTCCCTGAAAATGTTCAAGGCCAACGGGAACCCGCTCAGGGAGCCACCCAGCGAAGTGTGCGCCGGTGGCATCCAGCAGATCCTGAATTACTTCAACCAGCTCCAACAGGGTTCGGGGCAGGAGGACAAGAGGGTCAAGACCATGTTCCTGGGGGCCTCTCTGGCCGGGAAATCCACCATCTGCAAAAGCCTGAAGCAGAGACAAACCAAACTGGTGCCCAAGGAAGAGAGAACGGTTGGGATAGAGATCAGCGAGTTCCGGATCGATGACTTCACTTTTCTCTTCTGGGACTTTGCTGGCCAGCTGGAGTATTACATGACTCACCACGTGTTCATCACCCCACAGGCTCTTGTCATCCTTGTCATCAACCTCCACAGGTAAGTTCTGAATTCAAGGCAGAGCAGGAGCAGACAAATGAGCCTCGGTTGGGTAAGCTTTTCCTTTCCATTTCCACAGTTCTTGCCGGTTCCATTGTACCTTGATAGCTGTTCTTTTCTCTGCTGGAGTAAATACATCTCCCTCTCCCCCTTTTTGGAGATCATGCTTTTAATTAAGCCACTAGATCTGGCATCACCTTACAAAAGCCCCCTGTTTTGAGAGGTTTAAGCATTAACTTGTCTTGTGACAAGTTGATCCCAATCTAAGTGGTCCCCAGCTTTGCTTTCTGCCTCAGAGATTCCTCTTCAAGGATTCAGTCTTCAAAGGTTCAGAGCATTAGATGTGAATTTGGGAATTTTTCTCTCTCTCCCTCCCCAGGTACCAAACTAACGATGACACTTTCAAGGACCTTGTGGGTTTCTGGATCAACAACCTGTCCATGCGAGTCCCAAACTCGGTGGTGCTTCCTGTGGGAACCCATGTGGACTGCTGCCGGGAGGGAGAGGTGGAGGAGAAGAGGGCTGACATCATGTCCAAGATCTCAGCCATGCTGGTGGAGAGAAAAAACAACCTTGCTCACTTCATCAACAACCTGGAGGACAGTGAGGAGCCTGAGTTTTATGTGGACCAGTGGGAAAGGCTGAAGGAGATGGAGAGCCACATGTTGACCGTAGGGCCAAGATTATCGTGGATTTGCTGCAGCTGTCAGGGGAGGGAGCTGGGCAAGCTCGCAGGGTTTGGGGTGCTTACACAGGCCCGTTTAGTGGGGTAGCTGATGCCGTGATGGTACCTCACAGTCTGCTTTCACCTCTCTCAGTACGCTGCTGGCGATGGTTGCCCACCGCTGCTGCACCAGAGTGTTCCCACAGCAGCTCCATGGGGCTAGGGTGGACAAGTTTTGTTTGCAAGCACCAAGGATATGGTTTAGTGGGGACTGTTAGGGTTAGGTTAGAGGTTGGACTCGATGATCTTGAGGTCTCTTCCAACCTAGAAATTCTGTGATTCTGTGATTCTGTGAAGGCGTGGGTGGGTGGTTTTCTGGGGCGGCTGCAGCACAGAGCAGGTGTCCTTCCCGTGGTGGGGACACCATGCCCAGCCACAAGGGATGCTCCCATCCCTTCTTCTGCCAGCCTGTTGCAGAGTGGCAGGGGAGGCCAGGCTGGACGTTGGGACGTGTCTGAAGCTGGGCCAGCAACAGCGTTGAGGCCAGATGCTCAGCACGCTGTCTGTTTGGGGTGGCAAACCCCCGAGGATGCACAGCTTCACTGGGCAACCAGGAGCGCTGCCTGGATTTCCTCGGCAGGGTGGCCGCCATTTTGTGTGGCCGTGGCCTCTGCCGGTCTTCCCTTTGGCAGGCGTGTGTGCTTTTTCTCTTCCAGATCCTAGACTTAGTTGCTGTCAACTGCACGGACCACCGCGACATCAGAAGGCTTGAAGCCACGATTCTGGAGCACGTGAGGAACGAGGAGCTCTTCCCCGAGGTGGTCCGAGTGCTGCCGCCTGTCTACCGGCAGGTGGAAGCCGCCATCGTGGATATCGCGCAGGGCGAGGAGGTGGCCGAGCACGGTGAGCGGCTCTGCTTTCCAAACCTACGTCTTGCCAAATTTATTTAATGCCCCTAGCCCCTTCCCTGTGTCTCCAGTGACAGGCCTAAGCAGGCAGCCCTGCTTTCTCACCCGCATTTCCAAAGCAAAAGAAAAAATTTTCCTCCACCACCAGCTCCTGGCATCCTGTCTGGCTCCCCCGCTGCCGCAGGGTTAGAGGATGAGGAGCAAACTCCTTTGTGTTGTGGAGATAAGCCAGATTTTGTTGCCCGTCACCCTGTGTTCTCTGAATGACTAAATGACACTGAGATTAAACTTGCCATCAGAGGTCTTCTAGGGGGAAACAAGCCATGCACTCAAACACTGAAAAAGGCAGAATCAGCCTCATTTTTCAGATGCTCGGCTGAGGTCCTGGCAGGCTGTCAGCACCTGCCAGCACTGAGGCAAGGCAAGGTCATGGGAGCTGGAGGGTGGCGGGCCAAAGCACTGCTGCTTCCTGTGTGGTGGCTTCGCTACACCGCCCCAAGGGACATGTGTGCAGACGGGGACGCTCCCCTGGCACTCTTTGTGAGCGACGGTGGAGCTGGTCGCCTCCCTGGGGACGTCTGTGCACACCTTTTGCACACCCTCTGAGCTTTGCTTCTCAGGCATCTGCTGTAGCACCGCAGCAGGACAGCCCAGGGCAGCCACAGGCACCGAGCATCGCTCTGGTCCTGGCTGCTGCCCTAGGGGGAGGCACGGCCTGTGTGACCGTGGGTACTGGTGGTGCTCCTTGGCTCTGCAAAGCCTCCGGCTGCTGGCTTGGCAGCTGTGGGCAGCGTGCTGAGCACCAGCGTCTCCCTCTAGGCATGATGGACCTCCAGTACCTGCTCAGCAAACTCTCCCTGCACGAGCACCTGGCCAGCCTGGACAGAGAGCTTCTCCAGGACATCCTGCGGTACCTCCACCGCATTGGGCTCATCGTGTGGTACGAGGAAATCAAGCACCTGGAAAGCACCGTCTTCCTGCAGCCCACCTTCCTCATCACTATGTTCAGGGTAAGCACGGGGATAAAGACCACGATCCCTGCGCGGCCCGAGCTCGGCGGCGCTCCTCCCGCTGCAGCCTCCCGCCTCCCTTTCTTCCTGCCCAGCTCCTTGTGAGGTACCGCCTGGTCCAGCAGCTGGAGAGCATCTCCGTGGACACGCTGATCGCAGAGCACGCCACCATCAGAGACAGGTCCAACTGGGTGTGGACCTTCAAGTCAAAGGCAATGCTGTGCCACCGGGCAGTGCGGGCTCTGGTGAAATACCAGCTCTGTTCGGAAGGGATGCAGGACGTCTTTGAGGAGATCATGGGGTACAAGCCCCACAGAGGGAGAGGGAAGCTCTTCAGCCTCCTGGAGCACTTTGAGCTCTGCCTGGAGGTGAGGCACGCCAAAGCTCTCGACCCACAGGCCTGTGAGTTCGTGCCTGGGAAGCCGTGGGAGACCACGCGGGGCCAAGGGGAGTCCTGGTACTTGTTCCCAACCTACCTGAACCAGACCGAAGAGGTCGCTGAGGTGTGGGGAGGAGATCACCCCGAGGACCTCCACATCCGCGCCTACTTCTCACCTGAAATACCTGAGGGTTTCTTTCAGAGGTAAGCAGTTGTTTCTGGCCCTGTGCTGAGGCTGGCTTTGGGGCTGGTTTGGTACAGAGTAGCTATAACAAGCTCTCAGCTGTGGCGACCATACCAGCTGGGGCACGAGGCCAGGACTCGGGAGACCAGGGTGGGACCTCAACTCTACCCCAGACTTGTGGGACCTTACACAAATCATTTTGATGTTTGCTGTCTAGATGTGAGCAAGGATAACGGTCCTTCTGCTTCACCTTTCATGCAGGGTGGTTTTTGGCAGGCCCCAGGGCCTGTCTCTGCCAATCCGGGCACTTGGAGATCTCCCAGTCCCACTACAGCAGAGAGCTGGGAAGGGTCCAGTTCCCACTGGGACAGTTCCAGTTTCCGGAAGGTCTCCTGGGGTTCTTGTATTCAGAGTTTTACCTGGTGGCCAAACATGGAAGCAGCTCTTGGCTTAAGGGGCTGCTTGAGCTTTTTGAGGTCCTCTTTCATCTTCTAGCTCGATTCTGGCTGACGTTGGCTCTGTATTTCTCAGGCCCACCAGGTGCCACACTTTCTCCGTGTGCGGGAGGAAGGAGATTAAAGCCCCAGGCAATCTTTCTGCAGGTTCCTGGTGAAAGCTTGTTCCTTCTACTCCACACACTGGGTGGCCAAGGTGACCTGCCTGCTCATATGCAACGGCAAGCCTCTGCTGATCAAAGAGAACAACCAGAGGGCATACAGCTATCTGGAGCTCCGAAGCAGAAAGCCAGCAGGAACGACGGGTAAGGATCCCTGTCCCCGTGCGGCACGTGCTGTGCTCGTGCCATGGCTCCCAACCAAAAACCTCTGCAGCAATTCCCCTTGAAGAGGGCTGGAAATTGGTTAAGGTGAAAAACAGCTGGCACACCGGTTCTGACAGACACAACCAGGCTGGAAATGACCCACGTTCGCCCAGGCCACCGCTCTGGGCGGTCGTAACTGTGACTTTCTCCTTCTGTCTGGAAGGATTCCAGTTTACCTGGGACTTCCTCATGGCCGTTGTGTTCATCGTCCAGAAGCTCTCAGAGGAGTGGCCAGGGCTGCACGTGTGCGTGAAGACGCCTTGCCGGACGGCTGGCTGTCCTGCGGAGCTGGTCTGGCCAGACATGGACGGCAAAAACGCTGTGTATGTATGTGCTGTCTCGCTGGAGCCCGATGGTTGCTGTTGCAGTGCCAGGGAGGCTGACCAGCTTTTAAAAGACGTGTCACACATTGCAATGCTGCCGGGTCCTGTGCTGCCCTTCTCCTGAGCCCGTGCCACACAGGGGGTTGCATTTAGTGGCATGAGAAACTCGAGCAAGGAAGGAAAGGAGAAAAAAGTTGAGACTTGGGGGCTTAGGGAAAAGTCACGTAACGTGCTCTCTGGCTTGGTCTGGGACAGGGCAGTGCCAGATTTCCCCCATTTCATAAGGAGCTGGGGGCTTGGGCACCCAGGAAGGCAGCCCCCATCCCACCAACCACAGGGCCCTATATTGGAGTGGGAAGAGGGACCCTCGCCCACCGCCTTGGCACCATCTTCCATGGGAAGTGCTGAAGACAGATCCCGCCCCTTCTTATTCTTGTGGCTTTTTCCTTTACAGGACAAAGGAAGAAGTTAAAACCTGCGGAACGTGTGGTCATCGGTTTGGAACAGAGCTGCTCTTACCAAAAGGTGAGCCCAGCGGCCCTGGGTTTGTGCTGGAAAAGCTGTGGGCAGAGGAAAGCACCTCTTGATGTGTCCTGACGTGGTCTGCACGGAAAGGGCGGTGCCACAGAACAGCCAGACGAGAAGCAGGGGGTTAAATGGGAGGTGTGGGGATAAAGGGGCGCATCTCCTGTCTCTAAACGGTGAGGAGCTTGTAGGGAAAATCCCATGCCCGGTGCCCGCTCACTTAGGGCTCTCTTCCTGGCTGCCCAACAGTGGTAGCAAGTAGACTTTGTGCAGTCTGGTGAGTTACAAACCCTTGTGGTACGGGGCGCCTCACCCCGTGGGCACGCCCTGGCCACCACGCCGACAGTGGCTGTGACAGCCAGGCCTGGGAACACCGGCTGTGCTGTCCCTTCCCTCTGCCCATCGTGCCTGGAAGCACGTCCCCCAACACCCAAACCACAGCAGATTTTCCTCTCTGAGTACACAGCAGCTGCTACTTGCTGTCCTGTCACCGGTGGGGCTCCCTGTTTATCTTTAGGGTTGAATAACTCAGTTGCTGGGCTGGTGGGAGCGGAGCTGCCTAACAGCTGCCGGTCCCCTCCTGCGTCCCCGCAGTGCCCACGCTCCCGGAGGTGCCCCCGGCACAGCCCGCCGTTCACTACTACGTGACCAGCTACGGCACCACCACCTTTGGACCCAGCAGCATCCACGTCAACCGGCAGGTAGGTGGGGGGCCGTGCGTGGCAGGTCCCCTGCCGTGTCCCCGTGCCAGCCTCCCAGGCAGCTCCTTCCAGCTGCCTGGTCCTGCGCCGCTCTCCCGTGCTTTGTGTTGCAGTGACTCTATTGTTTTTTCCAGAACATCTCAAGTGAGTAACCTCAAGCCAGCAGGGGGGAGCTTGTGGAAGACAGAAATATTACTTTTAAGGCAGAGACAAGCTGTCCTGAACACATTTTCTTCCTGGCTTGCAAGTCCTGTGTGCATCCCTGATGCATGGAAATAAATGCATAAATAAATGTGTCCTTCGTGCGTGGGAAGTCACCTCATCTACGGGGGACAGCGTGCTTACAGCTGTGGCCGTACGAGCCTAGTGTCAGCAGCTACGAGATAAAGCACAGCAGTAACTTGGTGCCCCAAAGGTTAATAATTTAGCTGCAAAGGCCACTTCTGGTTCTTGAGCTGCACATCGAGGAGCCTACTCCCTGCTGCCGGGGTTAGCCCCTGCATCAGTCCCTTTCCCAAAGGGGACGTGGTCACCTCCGTTGGGCTGCAGCTGGCCGCGGCCCTGCTGGGACAAAGCTGGCCCAGGGGCTTCAGGGGCATGAAGGGCTCGGGGGCAGATGTCTATGCAACACCAGCAGGCAGGAAGCACCTTTATATACACATATATTTAAACTTTTTTTAAAAACAAACAAACAAAAAACAGAAAAATAAATCTATAAATGACCACACTCTACAAAAACACGGGTTAACAGCTGCCTGTCCTGGCTGAGAAGGGCTGAGTGTCAGTTCCAGCACCCGGGTGGGGGCGGAGGAGGAGGGATCCCACCCCCGATGCCCCGCCGCTGCTGCAGGGTTAAAGTGCCGCACAGCCAGAGAAGAGGTTTTGCCAACCCCTTCTGGAGCTCTTCGAGCTGCTTTCTCTCGGAGGGTGGCACGTGGCCGGCCTGCATGGCCCCGTGTGTGCTCTGCTAATTCTCGGTCACCACCTGCGGCCAGAGCAGAGTTGCCAGACGTGCCCAGGGAGAGGAAGGCAGCCTGTTCCTGCTGTGCAGCGGTGGGATCAGCCCATCCAGGTGCAACAGCACCTGAAAGCGCTTTGCAAGCGCCACTGAAGAGGCCGGGGGTCAGGGGCGGGGGGTGTCAGTCTGTCTGCATGCTGTACTGCTCGATGAGCTCGTAGAGGCTGAAGGAGTCGGAGAGCTGCAGGCTGACGTTGCCGCTGTTGAGGGAGGAGGCTCCCTCCCGCTGCACCTGCTCGTACCAGTGCTCGCAGAACTTGGGCACCAGCTGGGGCAGAAAAGGGGCACCGTGTCCTGCAGGTGCCACGCTTCCCCGTGCGGCAGCCCTTGGGGGCCTGTCCCCCTGGAGCCGAGGAAGGAGGCACCCAGGGCACCCCATCTCCCCTGTCCCTGAGGGCCCCACTCCACACGTACCCAGCCACACATCGCCTGGCAGCCCCTAAGGGCTCCCCTCCCTGGCTTCCCACCACCCACAGCCCCCAAGGAACACCTCCCCAGGCTGCAGGGTGGCCATCCGCCCCCTCGGGGCTGCTCACCTTCACCAGGATGAGCTTGGACTCCTTGGGCTTGCAGTTGGAGAAGCACTGCCCGAAGCAGAGGAAGATGGTGAAGTCGGGGGACCGCTCCCTGCGGTTGTCGCGAAAGTCCCTGAGCTCTGCAAAGCAAAGGCAGGGCTTGGCTTTGGGCTGAGCCCGAGAGACGGCAGCAGGCACCGTGGGGACAAAAGGGACAGGAGGGTTTGGGTGGTGCCAAGCCCGGGGCCGCCCCCTTCCCACCACCTCAACCCTTCCTTCCCCACCTGTGCAAAACACGTTGAAGTCGAAGATGGGGGTCTCCTCGTCCCGGCACAGAAGGTTGGGCGGGGGTTTCCCGTTGTCGAGCTGCTGCGACAGGGCCCAGAAGACCCTGCACTTCTTCAGGCGGGTGGCGAAGAGCCTGCCGGCGCGCTGCTCCAGCCGCAGCCCCACGCTCAGCAGCAGCTTCTCAGTGTAGTGCTGCTGCTTGCTGTCGGCCAGGCCCTCGGGGCTGGGGAAGAGGACGCGCTGCCCTGGCTGCAGGGCCACCGCCGGGTCCAGGGACTGGTAGACCAGCAGGCACTGCCTGTCATTCACCACCTCCTGGTGGACCGTCTTCCCCCGGTAGTAGATGGTGACATCCAGGTGGGGGGGGATCCCTGTGCCAAGCAGCGGTCAGCGGCGGCGGCCCCAGAAAACATCGCCCCGTTCCCTCCTCCAACCCCTCACCTGTGTCATCCGCTTGCGGCGGGGGGCTGGTGGCGGGGTGGAAGAGCAGCGCCTCGCCCGGGGACAGCACGGGGACGGCGGGCTCCTGCTCGGCGGGGTGCGTGTAGCACGGCAGCGGCACGGCCCCTGCGGCGGCACGGGGGCAGGGTCAGCCTCGCAATTTGGGGACCCCCCCCAGCCACTTCTCACCCCATTACGGCGGTTTCCCGTGGCCGGAGCCCCGCAGCACCCACCTGGGATGGTTTGCTCCCCCAGCAGCATGTGGTCCGAGGGGCTGTAGGCACCCAGCGGGGGCTGCTCCGCCGCGGGTCCCCACTCCTGAAACGCCGTCGGGGGGAGGCAGCCGCCTTGGCAGGGGCCGGGCTGGAGCAGAGCATCCTCGTTGTGCAGGACATCCCCTGAGGAGACAGCACGGTTGGGGACGGGGTCACCCCCAGCCCCTCTGCGCCTCCCCCTGTCCCCAGGCAGGGCCAGTCTCACCTGCGGGCGGCCAAGGGGACGGTGTGGGGCCGGGGGCGGAGATGTTGCAGTGCTGCAGCACCCACTGCAGCATGTCCAGGTCCTCCAGCATCAGCGACTGTGTGGTGGTAGCAGTGGCACTGTCTGGGGGGGGCACGGCGAGGGGAGCTTTACCAGCCATGGTGAACCCAAATTTCAGCCCCTGCCAGCCAGCGGGACCCCATGGTGGCTCAGCCCTGGGAAAACCCACCCAAATCCCCCCCACGCGAGCTGGGGGACTGGTGCCTACCTTGGGGGGCAATTTGTGGGGCCACATCGTGGTGGTTGAGCTCCAGCTGCAAAGGGAAGCAGGAGGGGGCTTTACTGGCTGGGCTTGGGGGATGGGGCGGGTGCTGGGCTCCAGTTCTGGAGCCCCCCAAGGATCTGGGGGATGGGGGCTGCTGGCCCTGGCTCCCTCCCCTCCTGCCATGCTGACCCCATTACCTGTGGCTGCTGCTGTGGCGGGGCGTCCGCCACGGGGCCCCCAAACCCTCTGTCCTGGCCATTCTGGGGGGCAGCTGGAAGGAGAATGAGGTGAGAGGGGTGCCCCGAGCTCATCCACCCCCTTCCCCAATTGCGCCTTGCGGGCCTGTGCTCACCTGAGTTGACGGTGAAGACCTTGTGGGGGTCGTCACTGTTCTTGGAGTGGTCCTCCAGCAGCGTGAACATGTGGGTGCTCCTCAGGGCGCAGCGGAAGTTGGTCTTCCACTTGGCCGGGTCCTCGGGGCTCCCCTCGTACCTGCCGCTGGCCTGCGCCCAGGCCTGGGGGGCACGGGGGTGAGCTCAGGGACCCCAGCCCTGGGGGCACACAGTCTGGGGGGACGCCCGGCGCCCCCCTCCCCAGGTCCACCCATCTCACCCACCTTGGAGACCTCCCGGTCACTGCTGGCCTACAGCTGTCCCCCCCGCCTTGTGGTCAGCCCGTCCCCCCCATCTTGAGGAACCTGAGGTCGCCGCTGGTCACCCCCTGCCTACACAAGGGGTGAGGTGGGCAGGGGCCTCTGGAGGCCCTCTGGTCCAACCCTGCTCAAGCAGTGCCACCTAAGGCCAGTTATTCCCATTCCCACCCACCCTGAAGGCCCTGTGGTCACTGCTGGTGGCCTCCATCTCACCACCTTGTGGTCACTGCCTGTGGCCTCCATCTCACCTCCCTTGAAGGCTTTGGGGTGTCTGCACCCCCTCCCATCCAACCTCGGCAGCCCAGTGGCCACCTCTCCCCTCCATCCCACCCACCTTGAAGATCTCGATGTCGCTGCTGGTGACATCCTTCCTGGCGTTGTGCTTCCAGGGGATGCGGAAGACCCTGTGGGCCGGGTTGGTCCAGCAGAGCCCCTGGTACAAGCCGCTGTTGATGGCGTTCACCAGCCACGGCCCAAAGCGCAGCTTCTGGACATCCCTGCGGGACACGGGGCCGTCACTGCAGGGGCTCGGGGCTCGCTCGGGGCTCGCAGACCCCCTGCCCGGTGCTGGGCCCCCTGCCCGGTGGATGGAGGCTGCTGCTTACCCTTCGCTCTCCGCCGCTGCCATGGTGTCCCCGCTACCCTCGCCCACCTCCCGGAGCTCCCAGTGGTGGCAGGGCTGGCTGGGGGGTGCCGGTGCCTTCCCCCCCCGACCCGCTGGTATCAGGGTTCCCTTCCGCGGGTGCCGGCTCTTATAGGAGCGGCAGCGGGAGCGGCTTTCCTGGAAATCACGTGGGGCTCCCGAAACTGAAACCGGCTGTTTGGGTGGTGTGGGGGGGAGGGATGGGCGGCTGGATGGGGGTCACGGCACCGAGCTGCAACCCCTGGGTCTCCCTTTTACAGGGTCCCCCCCTTCCCCTCCCTGTCCCCGCTGTGCAGGGGGCTTGGCTCAGGATGGGGGTGCACGGCCCCCTCGAACCCCACTGGGATGGTGGGGGGGGGGGTGAGCAGGAGCAGCCCCCAGCCCCATTGCGCCCACCCAAAAGCAATTAGTGCCCTCAGAAGTAATGATTGCACTGGCCAGTGCCGCGCTGTAGTATTTACAGCTCCACCCCTACAACAACAACAACAACAAAGCAAATCCAGGCTGAAAGCTGCACTTGTAAAAGCTGGACCCCCGGGGGCTGCAGGCCCGGAGGCGATGAGGGCTGGTGGGGGGGCTTAGAGGGGGTGGGCAGGATCAGGCCCCGCTGTGCTGGGTCAGGGGGCCATAGGGTGCCTGGTGCCAGCTTGGCCTTGGTGACTCCTGGCCCTGGTTTCGGTTCCATGGCTGTGGTTTCCGCATCCGGCACGGTTGCCAGCCGCTCTCGCTCCCCACAGGCTGCTCCAGCCCCAAGAAGCCGAGGCAAGGGAGGGCAGCACCCCAAAATGCAGTAACGCAGCACCCAGGGCACAGCGGGGCCGGCCCCTGGGCGCCCCAAAACGCCTGGGTCTGGCTGGGAATCGGCTGCGCCCTCCGCCACCGGGGCTTTCCGGGTGCACCGGCATGGCACAGGCACGCAGGGCTCGACCTTGGGGCTGGAAACTCCCGTGCTCGAGTTTGTTTGCTCGGTATTTATTGCGAGGCTTCTTCTTTCGGGCTGCCTCGGTTTGCACGCTAAGGGCGTGAGGGGAGAAATGCAGCTCCCGGGGCGAAGACTCCCCACGCAGCCAGATAGTGCGGCCACATCACCGCAAAGCCTCCTGCCACCGCTGCCACCTCGCTTGGTGGAAATAAACCCTGTTAAACCGGGGTTTAACACAAAAAAAAGAGGGAAAAAAATAAACCAGGCCTGATGCCCTGCATCCCCTCAGGGACATTTCTGATGGCACTCTGTGAGGGTGCCCACCTGCAGGTGCTGCGGCCCCGCAAGCCCATGGGAGGGGGACGGAGGCAAATTCCCTGAGCTGGAAAGGGGAAGCAGCGCCCGGCCGGGCTGCAGCTGGTTTCCAGTAAGTGCCGGGGGCCCGTCACGGAAAAGAGCCCTCCCTGCACCTCTGGGACTGGGGAGGCCACAAACGAGAGGGGAAAATAGGGAATGGCAGCGGCTTAGGGCAGGCAGCATTAAGGCTGAGCACTCGCTGCTCCCTGAGCCCCGCCGAGCTCTGCGGGGAGCATTTAAAACCAAAAAGCCCCCGGGGGCAGACAGGCAAAGCCCTTACCCCAGGCCTCAAGTGCTGACATCTTGGGGCCCAAGCACCTGCTCTGGGCCTCCTTCTCCTTATGTTTCTTGCTTGTGAGGAGTTTTCCTTTCCAGGAACTTCTCCTTGTTGCTTACAAGGAAGTGCTGAACGGTTGCCAGGAAATTTCGCTTTGCTCCCCAATAATTTCTCCTCCTTCCTTGCCAGGATTTCCCCCTCTTGCACTGTACAAAGCTCCTCCGCTGTCCCTCCCTGTTGCGCTGCAGGAAATTTCCCCCTTACTTCCCAGGGACTCCTTCCTTGTCTTCCAGGAACATTCCCCGTGGCTTTGCAGGATATTTCCCTCCCATTGCTTTTTTGGGAAACTCCTCCATTGCTTCCTAGGATATTTCCTTGTTGATTTTCAGCAAATATTCATCTTCTTTTCTGGGAAGCTCCTCCCTTGCTTCCTAGCCTATTTTGCTCCAGGAAATTTCCCCTTCAAACTCAAAAAAATGTCACTTTCTAAGCATTTTCCCCCTACACTTTCCAATAATTTTATCAATTTTCCAAAAGGTTTTTGGTTGCTTTATTATTATTATTATTGTTATTATTATTATTATTTCAGAAAGACTTTATTTTATTTTTATAAGAAATGTCATCATTGCTTCCTAGGACTTTTTCCTCTTTGCTTCCCAGGAGGTACCCCATATGTTTTTCTGTATCCTCCAGGAATTCCCATTGTGTTTTTGAGAAAACGTCACTGTTAGCTCCCCCATTACTTTCTAGCAACACCACCTATTACTTTCTACAAAATTCCTGATGATTCCCAGGAAAAGTGCCCCTTTGTTTTGGCGAATTGCCCCCTAGAGCTTTCCAGGACATTCCTACCTCAAATTGCAGGAAATTTCCCCATCACCCTCCAGGATATTTTACTGTAGCTTTCAAGGATTTCTCTCTCGTTTCCCCAGAATTTTCCCTTTTGCTTTGCAGGATTTTCTTCCCATTGCCTTAGGACATTTCCTCCTCGCTTTCCAGAAGCTTCACTTCTTAGCACATTTCCCCCCTTTCCTCCAAGGCAGTTTTTCCTTGCCAAGATGAGGCAGTCAGCAGCAAAAAGATCCAGATCCAGCGCCAGGGCAGGGACAAGGTGACACAGGACAAGGTACGACCGAAAGGGGTCTGCCCAAGGGGAAATCCACGCTGGAGCAATGGGGTGAGCATGCTCCAGGTGCCAGCCCTGCACCAGCCATCGTCCCCTGCCCTGGGGACAAGTGTCACCTGCAGCGAGGGGAGCAGAGACCTGGCCAGGGTGGGTAGAGGAATGTTGTTCTAAGGGTGTTTGTTTGCTTTTATTTCTCAATGCTGAAAAAAAAACAACACAAACATTTAGAGGTTTGTATTAATACGTGATTAATTGACTGGAATTCCCCCAATGTAACCTGTATTTGGCTTTTGGTGACAGGTGACAGCCTGTGGGGTCACAGCCACTGCCACCTCCTGAGCCCCTCAGGTGCCCCCCAGCCCTCACCCCTCTGAAATGCTGGGTTCCAGGATGGGGAAAGCAGGGAGGAAAACAGCTCCGAGCTCCCCCAGACTTTCACCTGGATTTGGAAAACCATAAACGTCGGCCTCTCAGCAAGTGGGATTTGGGGTAGTTTGCTGCTTTCTGGTGTGCATCCCACCTCTCTTCCCTATTTTTGCAAAGCTTGCGCTCCTCCAAAGGAGTGCTCAGAAGCTCAGGCTGGCTTCTTTGGATTTCCCTGTGAGGCACAAGAGGAGCTGGAGGTTTCAGAAGGAGGGAGCGGTTTTACCAAGAGGTTTTTAAAAGCATCTAAAAGAAGGGGAACTTTCCCTCGACTTCAGCCCTGCACCTGCACCAAGCTTCCCCCCCAGCTGCCAACGCCCAGAGAGCACAAGGGGGGCTGTCTGAGCCAGGCCACCAGCTTCAAGGGACAATCCCCGCGCAGAAGGGCAAGCAGAAACCCCACTGCTTAAGATGCAGGGTTTCTCTGAGGGAACCCTCTTTGTAAATCACAAAGCAGCAAGGAAAAAAAAAAAAAAAGAAAAAGAAAACCACAAATCTTTCGCTTTTAATCCACCCAGAGGAAATCCAGAGCAAGAGCAGCATCACGGCACTACACACACCACAGACATCTATCAGACTCAGAGATGATCTCTGCACAGATTCCTTCCCAGATACAAGGAAAAGTCATAAAAAAGGAAAGTGATTCACAGAAGCAAAGTGACAAGTAACAAATCAGCCACAGAACAACTTTTTTTCCTAAGAGAAAGGGGACACAGCCAGGAAGAAGGCCCTCAACGTACAGGTTCTGAAAAAAAGACTAACCCAAGGACGTTCAAACAGAGGCGGTTTTCTTTCAAACATTAAAAACATGGATTTTTTTTGTTAAATTAATTTAAATATACATCTGAAACACAAACACCAAGCAAGCGCCTGGAGAAAAAAAGTGAAAAGAAGGAATGACAAGTGGATTTGATGGGTTTAATTTAAACATCGAGGTCGGGTGGATTGCACCGAATGGAATAAATAATGGAGAAGATCACGCTGGGTTTGACGATCTTGCACTTAAGATAATTTAAGCTAGAATTAATAGCACAGCCCAAGAGAGTACTTAGCAAGGAAGTCCTCTGACAAGTGACTGGGCAGTATCCCTTTGACAGCGTGGGTTCTTAAGTGTGGATTTGCCCCCCTGCTACCCCGGAAGCGGGCAGGACGATGAGATTTTGTGGTCCGCAGGCCTCGATCCCGTAATCACGGAGGTACAAACAGCTCCTCAAAGCAAAACTAGACCTTGTGTTTTCACCCGGCAAGGTACAAACAAACGCACAGCCCTTACGGTGTGGCTCCTGGAGCTTGGGCCCTATGGAAACAGAATAGGTTCCTCCTTCTCTGCACCTGGGGCCAGGCCAGAAAATGTGCACAGCTCACCGCGCACCCCCTGCGGCCACCACTTGATGCCTTGGGGCGGGGAGGCTGAAGGAATGTAAGTGGTTTCTTTTTGCTTGGTTGGTTTTCCCTCCCCACAACCCCTGCTTAGATTAAAAAAAAAAAAAAAAAAAAAAAAAAAGTTGATCCCAAGTTCCTCTCCCTCCCCTGCCTGCAGCCAAGCAGGGAAGCACCCTCAGACACCCATATGATCCCACGGACATGTTCCCTGCAGAGCAGCCATCTCAGCTCTGCGTCTCGCTGATGTGCCTGTGACACCTAGCTGGGAGGGAAGTCCCTTTGCTTTAAAACACAAAGAATTACAAAACACTAGCAACGAGCCCCTTTCCCTTCCTCCGATCTCCAAAAGATTCACCCAAGTCTAACTCAATTTTGAGCAAGGGAGAGGGAAGGGGCGGAGGTTTCCAGGCCGAGGAAGTTGCCAGCTCTGGCATCCCCTCCTGCCGCACCTCCAGCAGCGCTGGGCCCCCTGTGCAAAGCACCTGCCCCCCATTGGGGCCCAGCACAGCCAAGGAGGAGCTGAGGGGACACAGGACACTGCTGCCCCTCCAGCTCCTCCTCAGCCAGCTGCAGCCTACAGGAAGGAAGAGGGAGCTGAGGGGGATGAGGGCTCAGGTTATTATTTTCCCATCCCTCTTCCTTCCAAGCAATGGGAGGAGCCGTAGGGGTCTGCAAGCCCAGTCTGTGCTTACCAGTGTCCTTAAGAATGACAATTAAAAACAAACCACAAAAAATAAGGAAAAAAAAGAACAATAATTAGGTATTGTCCGTGGAAGGAGCAGGAGGGGGCAGGTTCCAGGTGAAGACAGAAAAGGGACTCTCTCCCTCCCCATGTTTGCTCGTCTGGAGACCACCTCCGCTCAGCGCTCCCGCGCGAACCCTTTGTGCTGTTGCTCTGACACCAATCGACATGGACGACGGACACGGGGATGAATTCGGCTCGGCAGAGGATGGGCAGGCACACGCAGGCATGCCGGGGCTAGGCCCGGTGCTTCGGGAGCATGTCCAGGAGGAACTCGGCGATGCCGATGAAGTAGACGACTTGTGCGATGCCGAAGAGAGGGGCGATGACCAGGGCTCGGCAGTACGCCCCTTTCAGGAAGGCCGTGGGTCCTTCCTTCTGCCAGATCTTCCTGGGGAGAGACAGCACAGCTAGGTGTCCATCCCGTCCCTCCACACGCTAGGACAGCCTCTGGCTTTCCGCCTCCCCCGCTACTAAACCCAAGCCTCCACACATCACCTACCACTCCCCACGTGGCCTTGCAGGAACGGGCCCCGTTCGCCCCTCCAGCCAGGAGCAGAGGTGCCTGCCCAGCTCTGGATATAAAACTAAGAGAACCCACAGCTGCAGCCAGAGTTTGGAGCACTCCCGAGGGGGATACGAGGCTGAATGCTGTCGGATTTTCAAAGAGGGCCTTGGGCGACACAGCCACCCCAGTGCCTCCCTTTGCAAAATTACAAGCTCGCTGTTGTGACGGTTGGGGTTCTGACAGAAGAGGGCCCTTTGCTATGTTTATATTGCCTAAAATAGGAGCAAGTTCCCTTTTATACACCTATTTATATGGCCAGTATATGTCTGGTCTCATGTAGATGTTTATATACATATACACAGATATATGCATCTATACACAGGTATCTACGCACGCATTTATCTGTTTATTTATCCATCTGTATCTAGATAGATAGAGGGAACCTGCAGTGGGGAAGCAGCTGGCTGGGTCTAGCAGTGGCACCAGCAGGTGCCATCCGTTCCATGATCTGTCCCACAAGGACTCTTACTTGGTGCAGTCCAGGATTCCTGAGTAGGTGTCCTCGTTTACTCCTCTCTGCAAGGACTGCAGCCGTGTTTTGATCACTGGGGAGAAAGAGGAGAGAGAGCGGTGAGCGAGTGGCTGCCCTTCCACCTGCAGTCACTGGTTGCACAGCAGGCAGGAGCCAAACCTGCCAGCGATGTCTTTAAGACAGCCAAAAGGAGATCACTAGGAACAGAAACCATTTTGATACATTTATCAGCAAAATGGGGAAAAGCAAACCGATTCCTTCACAAACGGACAAAAGAAAAACACAACTACCCAAAAGCTAACCAGCCCCTTCCCCTCACTGTCACCAAGGAAGGCTTCCAAAGCTGACCTAGCTTTAACTAATTCCAGGTCGGTATTTGTATACAAAATGGTAGCTCCTTTTCAAATACTCAGCTCCTTCTGGAAGAGCAGACCAAAGAATCAAAAATACATGGTGCCGCTCTTAGATTTCTTCCCACCATGGAGCGTGTGATGTTGGGAAGAAGAGTTGCCTCCTGGTGTCTTTCACAGCAGAGACACCAAGAGGTGCCATTTAAGGCAGACGTTGTGGAGCAGGAGGAAATGCAACAGGTCTGAGGCTTGCCCACGACCTTTGGACGGTGTGTAAGCGGTTGGCATGCCATCGCCGCACGTGGCAACGTGCCTTGTCAGGGGCACGTCCTGCAAAGAACAGCTGAAACGAACGGCATCCTGCTTCACCTGGCGAGCACTGCAAACCCCTGTGTAAACAGCGGCCAAGGTCATTGCTCCGCTGCAGGGAGCGCCTCCAGGTGCTGGAGGCAGCCCGGGCAGCAGAGCTCCCTCCCCAGACCTCCCTCCAGGCTCGCGGTGTGAAGAGCCAGGCCTGGACACCCTCCTCTTCACCTCGGCAACCCGAGGGCCTCTGGCTGCTGCCCTGCGGCTCCAGGCCGCCAGCGGAGGACTCACCATCGCACGGGTTGACAGCCACCGCGGCCGTGCTGCCGGCCACGCAGCCGGAGAGGAAGGAGACGTAGAACGGGGCCTTGACGTTGGGGTCCTTCTGGCCCAGCTTGTTCAGGTTTGCAAAGAGCGGGAAGTAAACGATGGAGAACGGCACGTCCCTGGGGGGAGGGAGGAAAGGAGGAGGACAAGGATAAGCAAAATCAACGTGAGAAACTCAGTGAAACCCAGCAGGGTTAAAGCTGACTGCGTGGGGTAAACCAGCTTCCCGTGAGGCACGCAGGGAGCCCAATGAGGCCACCCTGCACCCAGCGTCCTACCGTAGGAGGGTGGCCCCCAGGCCCTTGTAGAGCCCCGCGATGCCTTTGCTCCGCAGCAGCTCCCTGGTTATCTGCGTGGCTGTGGGCCGCGCTTCCACCACCGGCTCCGCCGCCCCCGCCGCCGAGGAGGAGGAGAGCTGGGCCTGCGCTGCCATCAGCTTCTTCTGGGCCGCTGAGGAGAAGCAGAGAGAGCGCCGCTCTGCAAGGAGCTCACCACTACGTACACCACCCGCGTTGGCACACGCAGCCCGGCTCCTTCCAGGAGCCCTTTCAAACCCTGATGCATTTCTGCTCTTCGGCCAGGAGGTGGAGAGCACATCGACCTGTCGGCGGTGCTCCGGCCTCGCCACAGAGAACAGGCTGTTCGGGGCGGCCAGAGCCTCTGCTGAGCCCTCAAACCGCGGCTTAATTCCTTCAAACATTTCCAAATGCTACACACAAAGAGGATAAGGTCTGCATGACAAACAGCAAGCAGGGGAAAGAGAAATAAAGCTGTGATTATTCGGAGCCTGACCCCCAACTTCTTCCAAACCCAGCTCGCCTGGAGAACTTCTATGGACCGGTCCAGCCACAACTGCTGCTCTTGTCAGGAGGAAAAT
Source organism: Heteronetta atricapilla (assembly GCA_011075105.1). Lineage (NCBI taxonomy): Eukaryota > Metazoa > Chordata > Aves > Anseriformes > Anatidae > Heteronetta > Heteronetta atricapilla. The sequence continues at coordinate 52,770 of JAACYQ010025616.1, forward strand.
AAAGAGCAAGAGCAGAGAAAAATCATCTGCTACGGACCCTTGGAAGCTGTTAGGGTGGTGTTATTGCACAGGGGGCAAACGAGAGAGAAAAGACACCAAAAACCACGGAGACTGATGAAGTACCGTAGAACAACGGAGGACGCTAACCCCTTGGTGGTGCAGAAGGACTAAGAAGTCTTAATCGCACACAAGCTGAGCACCCAGCCACCTCTCCTGTCTCTCTCCATCCACCAGCAGCATTTGCTGTTTCACTCGCCAAGCCCTGAGCAGAAAATACCACCTTCTGGAGCCAGAAGGGCCTCTGCAAGTGGGGGAGGAAAGGAGTTGGAAAGAGAAGGAGAGATTTCCACCACGACCTGAGACACTTCTGACTCGGGAGGGCGGGAGGACGGAGGAGGGTTTTCCTGGCTCGCTCCCTCCTCTTCTCCCCGCCTGAGCAGTGCGGACGGAGGACAAGCACACGCACCGATTCGTCCTGCATCCTGCAGCTGGATTTTGAGCATCTCCATGGGAGTGGTGACGATCACCTGGCAGGTGCCTGCGCCGCAGCCCGCCAGCATCTCCCTCAGCAGCGTCAGCTTCTTCCTGCCCAAAGGAAGAGAGAGCCAGTCAAGGAGGTGGCAGGTATTCAGAGAGAGCCACAAGCCCACCCTGACCAGCCCCTGAACCCTAGGCGCCAAGGCTGCACGTCGTCACGCCGCGCCGTCAGGGCACGGCCCTCAGAAAGGGGCCTGAAGGGAGATAAGCAGCTTTCCTCCTGCCAGCCTCATCCTCTGAACGCTGACAGCATCCCCACAGACAAAGGCCACAGGCCGAGGAACAGGGCGAAACAATCCAAATTACTGCTTTCGACTTCTCCGACAGAAGCAGAGTGTGTGAAAAGTGCATCTGAGAGTCAAGGAGGCAGCTCCCTGTGGTTTGGCACCTCTTCACCTCGCTGCCCTTTCCCAACCTGTGTCCCGAAGGCAGAAACAGCAGCTTTGGTTGGCACCAAATGGTTGGCCCCTGCCTGAGGGACGAGGGATGGGGCAGACCCCCGGCACTGCAGCTCTGTGCATTTCTGTCCCGGAGAGCTGGGGGCACCAGGGGCATGTTCTCGCCTTACAGAACGTAGCTGTCCCCCTCCCGGAGCCATGGAACACCCCAGCTGAGACTAAAAGAGGAACTCAGAATGCAAATGCTCAGAAAGAGTCATTTTTCAGAAACTGAGGAGTTCTCACCCTATAAAAATCTCACTCCCTGGCACCAGAAATCACTGACTTCATTAAAAAAAAAAAAAGTGCTTAGGATCTGTTCCTTTTTTAAAAGAGGAAAAAAAAAGCATAGATAAATCACACAGACAGAGGAAACAAGCTCTTTTGTTGTTGTTTTAAATGTGAGGCAAGCCCTCTTGCTGTGGCAAAGGCAATCTGCTAGCATTACACCCTATCCCCTTGCAAAACCAAGCCAGGGGTTTCATACGCGTGCACACGCAGCACAGCTGCAGCGCTGCGTGCCACAAGTTTCAGTTCCAGCCCTATAGGAAAGGGAGGGGAAATGCCTTTGAGCCTCCGTTGGGTAAGAGGGAAGCACAGGTTTAGAGCCTGTGACTCTTTCCTAACACCCCAGGAGCGTGTTATTGATGATGACACGCACGAGCCTGAACCTTCGGATGAATCCCACGGGTGGAAACTGCTGGGTCTGAGCGCGACGAGCAGCGTCTGGACTGCTCCTGGGAGCTGTCAGCGCCGCGTGCCGAGCAGCACACAGCATGAGGGATTTGCTCGGTGTCCCCCAGGCTGGGCACGCTGCTCTGCTCCGCTCCCGGGCTGCCTCCAGCCCCGCTCACGCTGCTGCGGGGCACCCCAGGACACGGCGGGACCGCCGGGAGGGCGACGGCGCACTGCGATCCTGCCGCCTGCCGCGTCCGCTGCGCCCGCTCCTCCAGCTTCATCTTCCCCAGGCGGGGCATCAGAGCAAGGGATTAGAGGCACAAAGCCACAGCAGGGATTACCAGTCCCTAAATATAGAGCTCTCCTTTGACGCCAAAGGAAGAAACATTTCATCGCACTCCCTTTCCAAATTCGCCCGTAGAGTCGAGTCCCCCTCCCTGCCCGGCGAGGCGGAGCATCTCCCACTCCAGCAAGAGCCCTGGAGCACACAGCTCCTGCCTTTCATCCACGGGAACAGCTTTGATACCCAGTTCAAAAGATCAGGAAGCCGTGCCCTGCGTGTTTCTCTGCAGACCAGCATCCCAGCCCACAGAAGGCAGCCCGGCTCGGCTGAGCGCCAGGGAGCTGCGCCAGTGCGACCCGGTGAAGGATTGGCGTGCGTGGGTGCAGCTGAGAGAGATGCTAAACAAGTACATCAAAAGCAGCTAGAAAAAGGGCTCTCGGCGTTTCCTTTGCATCTCCTGGGAACCTGGGGAGAGCCCAGGAAAAAACACAACAGGCCAAGATAAGCAAATCTTTGTCAAGAGGTTTAAAATTTACCATGCAAGAGTCAAACTTCCATCGCGAAACTTCACCCGTCTGCACATAAAATGAGTTGGAAAAGCGATCGTTTCTGGGTGACAGCAGGGGTTTCAGCTTTATGGCACCACAGGCCTTGGCCTCGGTGCCTCAGAAAGTGGCACGTCTCAGCCAACTCCAAAAGCCCCAGCCCCAGCAAGGAACTGGTCCTACAGACGCAGGACTCATCTTCTATCCCAGCAAGAGGGTGAGAAATCTAACAAATCCACGTTCAATATGAAGTCAAGTTTCAAACTAGAGCTGAAAAATAAGACAAAGTCAAAAAGCAGAAACCAAAGATTTTTAGGGCTTTTCAAGAGGAACGCATCTGTCCAAAGGCAGGATCTCTGAAAGCATCAGTATGTCGATATGAAAGGGCAGCAGACTAGGATTTTTTTCCAAAATTCCTGAAAATTCTTGCCCGTGTAGGAGTTGCCGGTGACGAGGGAGGGACCCCAAGCAGCCCTGGCGGGCTGAGCATGACAAGGCTTCCAAAGGCAGGAAGAGCCTGACCCACGCAACGCCCACAGCAGAGCTACCCGTTTCCATTTGCTACCCAAGGGGTTACGGTCCCCAGCCCATCTCCCTCCCCTCTCCCACTCCTCCTGCCAGCTCGGGAATGCCTCGGAGAAGCCAAGCGGAGCAGTGCCGTGGGGCGGATCCGCCCGGGTAAGGCCACCAGGTAACGCCTCGCGCTGGCCAACGCTGCGGCAGGCACGCTCCAACCTCCCTCCGGGCGCTCCGTGCTGCAGGTATGGGCTGACCCCGCGGGGAAGGGGTGTGCTGCACCTGCTGGATCGGGTTCGCTCTGGCAGGAGATCCCCCAAGAGTTTGAACCCAACGCGAGTACCTGTGGAAGCGAACGACGGGCAGCGCAACGCTTCGGGGCAAGCTGAGCGTGGGCACAGCCCCGTGTTTTGCCCCAGGGCGGGCACCTGGGACTTCAACAAGGACCGTGCTCCTGTCGGGGGTGCCTGCTGTGATTAAACAACCCGCCCCCAGCTCCCTCCAGGTAACAGGGCCAAGTGCACTTACTTGCTGGCTGACCTTTGGTGACTGATTTCAGTCCACTGTAACTCCCCGTGCCTCTGTGTTCTAAATAGAAGAGCATCCCCAAAATAGCTATCCCTGAATAGACACGGTAAGATTATCAGCTCTTAACTTGCTCGTTCTCTTAAGGAAGGGCTGGATCCTCCCACCTACAAGTCCCAGTGGGTTGGATGAGGGTTATCTGCAGTAAAGAAGTGTCTGGACGTCCAGAGGATAACTAAAGGAGAGACTGCCTTGGCCCACGAGAGGGGGCAAGATGACACAGCAGCTCAGCAGCAGGACTAATGGCAGCATCCTTCCTCCTTCCTAAGTCAAAAGCCTCTCTCTGAAGTCTGTCTACGTGTATTTCGCAGCTTAAGGATCAGCCAGGCCATACAATGGCTGCTTACACAGATGCCACTGAAGAGATGGTCTGAGTATTTCAGGAGAGCCTAAAAAAAGAGCATATGGAGGAAGGAGCCCTGGGGAGCCTGTAAGGGAATAGAGAACAAGTTCCAGTCTCCGCATCTGCTTGGGAGAGCAGGAAAAGAGCCTTGTCTCTTGTCTCTCTTGGCTACTTCTCTTCACTAAGCAGAGCTAGAAAAGAAGAGGGACAGAAAGGAAGAAAAATTGCTGACATTGGCAAAGAAACAACGCAATTGTGCCAGTCTTCCTAGGAACCTGCGCTGCTCAGTCAGCAGATTGCCGGCAAACTTGCTCCACAACAGCAAATAAAGCGAAGGCAAAGATTAAAGATGGCAGGAGAGGTTAGGGAATACATAATAACACACCTTGAAGAGGAGCAGCAGGAAACATCCAGGAACACTGCAGAGTTTTTATGAGCAAGAAATCCCTTTTATAAGAAGACCTGAGACACTTCTTACCGCAGCCAAGGCAGGGTATTTAACCGCGAGCCTTAGAAATGAGCAACAAAACCTGGCAAACACGTGGCAAACAACAGCTGTCTGGCACTCAAGGCTTGGGAGATAAACATGAAACCTTATAGGACACTTTAAAGGGACCGGTGCTTAGGCAGTGCTTAACACCCAAATCCAAAGGGGACCAAAAAAAAACTATGGGCAGCACTTGCACCTATAGAAGAGTTTAGGGGTCTCTCGATATGGCCAGCTTCAGAAAGCAGAGAAAGCTCTTCTCTGTTTCCTGAAGCCTAAAGGTAGGAAGTTTCCCCTCTCTCTCCATCCTGCCTTCCCCAGAGGTAGGGAGCAGCCAGCACAGAGCACGGCAGGAATGAGGACCCGTGAAGACTCTTCTGTGGGTCTCTCCTTGTTGTCCTTGTTGTCCTGGGAATTGCAGAGACCCTACGGCCAAAATGGTCACGAGACAAGGCAACGTTAGCAAGGAAGGGGCTTTCCAGCGCTCACAAAACTCGCCCCAGCCTCCTTGGTCCGAAATGATGAGGACAGCACGGGCAGGCGAGCGCAGTAAGTTTTGCTTCCTCTGGAAACGAGAAGTGTTAGCAGCAGGCTGTCACACTGGCCTCAACATCAAAATAGAAACGGGAAAAGAAGCAGAAATTAAGTCTCCTAGCCTCTGAACACACATTTCTGGTACCAAAAGAAGTAGCAAAGCACCGGAAAAGCCCACCCGAGTTGATCCCAGGGTGGAGAGGCCTGCAGGAACAGCCTTGGGGAGACAGGTAACCGACAGGGGCTGGGGTCCCACCTGCAGTCCTGCAGCCCCAGTGTTCCACCTCCTGAAGCATCCAAGAGCACAGCCAGGAAAAAAAAAGGGAGTCTAGCACAGACCTGCAGCGATGCATCCCCAAAATACTCCTTCAGCAATTCGCAGCCAGGAGCTTCCTACATCACAGGTGTTTTCCATCTGGCCTCTTGGAAACAGGCTTTGAGCCACTTTCTTCTTCTAGCAGTTGAAAAGCAGGTTCATTTCAACACAAACTTTTTCAAAAGGAAAAAAAAAACCAAGGCACGCTAAAAGTTGCTGCATGTCTTGAGGCTATTTTGAGTCATGCTGGATTTGCCACATTTTCTGCTGCCCACACGTGCTTCTTCCACTTGCACGTGGAGGACACACTCAGCAAAAGTACTGATAAAACCTGCACGTTTTATCAGACACGGATCTGATAAACAACACATTTCAAGCAAGACAAGTGCTAAAAGCTTAGCAATGAAGGCATTCCATGTCAAATAGATCTAGGAGACTTTTGCAGCTCTCTAAGTCAGAAAAGCATCAGACCTGGCGGCAATCACATCCTTTAGGATGCTGGTCTAAGAGCACGGCCTGCTGTGAATGTACAGCCTGCCTTGTGCAAAAAGGTCTTTGGTGAAGCTCAACCAAGATCTTGGTGGCCATAAAAACCCACTCACTGTGAAAAACCGGTACTTACACTGAGCCAAACTCCCTCAGCTGTACTTCACACCATTTAACCATAATTATATACCCATAAATGAAGCCATATCCATAAATTGACACACCAAGCAGCTTCGGTCTTCACCTCTCTACCCCCAGGCTATTTTGTTGTTCTTGCCTGGGCTTTGGTTCAGTTGTGAAATAGGTATCCCTGCCTCGAGGTGTGTTAGCAGGTACATAACCTACTTTACCCTGAGTAGGAGGAGAGGCGTTAGGATGCTAATCCTGCCCTGTCTTCTACCAAAACCAGCCAGGGAGGCAGGGACAGAAGTATCTCAAGGGAAAAACCTGCTGACTGCAAAGAGCTTGCAAGAGCAAGGCAAACCCAGGGCAGGCACGCAGTTTGGTGACCCAGGGAAGTGTCCCCTCACTGTCACTCCTATGCCATACATGCTGCCTAGGGGAACAGACCCTGGGGACTGCCAGAGGCAAGGCGGCACACAGCCACCACATCACAGCTGGGCACAAGCCCTTCAGCAGGTTACGTCTTCAATCCCCAGGCCTGGGATTTCCTTGCAAGGAGCAAAAGGATCCCAGGACAAGCAGCTGCCTTGCAGTTTCTAGGGGGCCTTTATGCTCCCTGGTAGTGCTACAGCCTTTTCAGTCCACCTCTGCTCCCCCTGCACTAAGCCAGGTCACAGCATGCACCACACCTTCCACCTGGATCCCAGTTTCAGGGCCACAGTAGATGGCCTGTCTGAAGCCCTGTCCTCAGCTCCCTGTGGACACGGCACTGTCCCGCTTACCCAAACACCAGCTCCAAGCCTGCCTAAGCACCGAGAGCCAGACACACGCTGGCCTTGTAAGGAAGCCTCTCCCTTCCCTGGGGCAGGACATTAACTGCCGGGCACGTCGTATTTTAAGGGCTGAAGCATCACAGCAGTGAGTGCTCTTCCAGGATGCTGACTGCGTCACGGATTTGTTCTGGTTTCTTCCACAGGCCGATCTCTCGGTGCTGGCACAAGGCGCGCAGAGCAGCTTGGCACTCTCTCTCCCTGCACAACCTTTTTAAACTCGCTTCACAAACGGTGGCAAAGAGCTAGCTGTGCTCCTGGCTGCGCAGCACGTCAGGGCCCGCCGTGCTGCGTGCTGCAGGGATCAGACCCGGCACTTGGAATAAGCCAGCAGCGAGGAGGACATCATCACCTCCCACCCTCTGCGCAGGGTACACAGGGATGGATGCTATTTGAAGAGGCAGACAATCGCAAGCAGCTGCGAGCCGATGAGTCACACAGACATAGTGCAAGTGCTGCTGAAAAAGACTGCAGAACAAAAAGGGAGGTGCATGTAGGGCCCAGATCCTCAGCTCGTGTCAACCTGCAAGCTCCCCTGAAGTGGTTGAGCCCCTCTGACCTGCAGCAGTGGAGGCTGGCACAGCACGGCACAGGAATGTGTTAAACCAAGTGACTGTGGCAGAGCTCTGCGTTTGCAGGGAGGCTCTTCCCCATCCCTGCTGGGGTAAGTTAGGCTCACATCCTAGGCAGGCTGTTTTCTAACCCTGTCACGGAGGAGTTGAGGCAGTGCCCTTGCTGGACCCTTCACTGGCTGTTCCCGGGTTCATTCATCACCTCTTCTCACCTCCCTGAAATTATTTTCAAGCTACAAAAGGACGAGAGGGTGCTAAGTTTGGGGTCTACAGAATTTGGGTTGCCATCTGTTTAAGCTACAGTCACTGAAGAGCCAGAAAGAGCAGAACAGCGCCCAACGGGACGCTGAGGACAAGGGGCCTCCCAGCAGCTGTCTGAGCAGCCATCCCACTGGGTTCCTCTCAAACACTCTGCTTACACACCCTGGATCTGTTAACCTTGACTAAGATCTAGGACTATTTTTAGAAGCTCGAATAAAAAGCAGTCATCCACTGAAGTGCTTTTCACTTCCAGTTTTAGACATTACATCCTTTGCTCAAACGCAATCGCCGGCTGAGCTGCTCAAGGTCAGCACATCACCCCGTTCCACCTCTGCCCAGACACCTCACGAGCCTTGTGCCCAAGGCTAGTGTCCTTTCAGTCGGATGCTAAAGGTCTGCGCCCCCTGCTCACCCATCTTTGGAGAGGTGATGCCGGAAGAAATCGTTGGCTGCCAGCTTGATAGCCTTCTCTGGTGTCACTAGAGTCAGGTTCACCGCAGCTCCTAGGAGAGGAAGAGAGGAAAAGTCCATTGGAGAATGCAAACGAAGGGCTGAACAGTTAACTGGATCACTCAGGAATATTTTGCAGCCCCTGCTAAGAAACAAGGCTGGATGTGAGAGAGCTCCCGATGCACCAACAGGATTTCACCACACAAAACACCTCTGGAGAGGAATAGGGTCCCTGCCTCCCAACACGCTGAAGTTTGGAAGAACTGTGACACGTCTCTACTCCGTCTGTAACGTGCTTGTTGTGATTTCCTTAGCTTCAGCACTACCCCACCACGCATCCATTGCCCCCATCCAAGGGTGCATTGCTATTCAGAAGGGTGGAGGATCAGGCCTTTGGGAAAGGAGTACTAGCTGGATTAAAACCCGGTCCCAGCTCCTTTGCAAATACTTTGTGGTACTGGGAAGCACAGCTCTCCCCTTCTTGTGTGTGCCGCTGCCTCCTTGCTGAAGGCCACCAGTTCCTCTGCAGAGGCTCCCGCCAGCTCTGCACCGACTCTTGGGGTCTGATGATCCCATCTGTACATCACCACTGGGTGTCACCCTCAGAGCAGCTGCTCCGTGGGGCCGCTGAGCTTTTTGTCCCCACGAGCTGAGCCCTGCTGTGCAGAAATTCCCCCTCCGAGCACCACGGCTGGGCTCACTGGGGACCAGGGGCACGCACCATCCTTCGCTCCCCCCACCCGCTGAGCTCCCTTTTGTCCGGAGCACCAAGCCCCAAATCCCTGCATTGTGCCTGCCACAATGAACAGCCTGCACGGCCTGGCTGCCCGCTGGGGCCACGGAGCCAGGCGTTGGTGACATACAACAGCAGGGCATGCAGCGTGCGAGCTGCCCTGGGGGCAGCGGGCCGCCTGGCTAGTCCCGTCTGAGCACAAGGGGCTTTGCACCGTCAGGTTAGCGTTCCCGTATTCTCCTCGCTTTCAGTCTTACGGCTCAAAAAGTCCTGCAGCGGATGACTACGATTCCCCTGCCCACGCTGAAGATGCTGAGCTCCAGGTATCTTGGAAAGCAAAGGAGAGCTTTGCTCAGTACTCGCAAACAGCCTCAACACAGGCTCCGGGGGACTTTTCCACGGGAGCATGGCACGGGCATCCTTGAGCCCATCTCCTCTGCTCAGAGGACACATCTCCACCGTGCGGGAAGTCACAGCAAGAGAACGGCCGTGCCTGGGCACTGCCACACGGCTCTCCCTCTCTGCCAACCACAGCCAGCTTCTGCAGAAAATACGGAGCAATGCTGCGTGGCAGCAAGCGAAAAACACAGAAAAGACAAAAGCTAAATGAAGCCGGGTTTTCTCCTCCATCTCTGATATTATCAGCAAAGCTGCTTAGCAGAGAACGGATAATCCCTGCCCTCAATAATCCACAGCAGCATCGAGCCACTGGAGGAGGAGAAATGAGATACTTCAGCTCTTGGCTGTCTGCTTTCCAAGGTGTTTTCTACCTCTTCAAAAAACCTCATAGCTCTTCCATTTAGCTATGCCAACAACTGTGTGTTCCTAATTAAAAGCTAATCTTGGCCTATAGGCAACGCTGCGTGGACCTGAAGCAATGGCAGGCAACCAGAACGCGAAATAAATTGCAATCATTAAGAAGAATATATTTTGGAAAGAAGTAGGGAAGCACCACAAAGAATGAAATCAGGGAGGTAGAGGTGAGAACAGTTAGCTGTGTGCCAGCAGAGCCTGCAAGTGCCCTTTGCTGCCTGAGCCTCGGGTTTTGTTATTAACCACATTTTTCATGGAAGCCCTGCAGAACAGGAGGGGCCTTGAGTCAGTCTTCTGATGCTCTTGTTTATGTTCCCTAAATTGAGCTGATTCTCAACAGGGGAGAAGGGCACACCTCACCTTGCTGTACCGCCTCATGGAAAAATACAGCTCGTGGTTCCTCGGGTTAGAAAACGGAGGCAGCTCCGCACTGAGGACATCAGAAACAAAACAGAACTGAGCAAGACGGGGAGCGAACGGGCAGAACCGGGGCGATATAAAGATAATTACCCCAAATATCAGTAGGATACGCCGAAGCCTGGAAAACTTAGCATGACCCTGGCAGTCCAGGGTAATTTTGGCAGGCAGCGTGTGAACGGGGGGGTGACACGGCAGATACTATTAGCAGAGGCCAGGGAGGGCTGACACGCTACTGTAGCACCGTGCTATGAATATATTCAGCCAAGGTGCAGCTAAACACCACACGTCACCCACTGCAAAGGGCATTTCCCCGCCTGGCCTGGGCTGGGGGCTCCTGCCAGCTAGGCTAAACGGCTGCTCTCGAAATAGCTGTGGGACTTGTCTTGCACACCAGGCAATTCGCTGTGGGCTATTCCTACAGAGCAGGGAGCCTCTGCCCACACGTACCCTGTGTAGGTATCACACGGTGACCTGCAGAAGAGCAGCCTACAAGCTCAAACCTCACTGCTGAAGAAGCTTTGGATCGCAGGCACGAGGCCTGAAGTCACCCCATGAGAATGGCTGGGCCCCAGCAGCCCCTCTGTGTCCTTCGACCAAGGACAAGGAAGGGGCACTGAGCAGTTCCACCGTCTGATTTCCATCTCCCACTGCCTGCAAGGCTGAGCCATCTCTTTACCTTCTTCCCAGAAAAGCACTTGTGCTTTTCACGAACCCTGGCTGTGTTTTACCTCCTCTGAGAAGGAGGGAAGGGCTCCTCATGTCAGCTCACTCACCATAGCATCCTGGCCGTGCAGAAATATCTACGAATTTCAGAAAGGAGCTGGAGCTATTCATTAAACCCTTACCCAAAGCCAGCTCCCCATTTAATCGTCAGAGGCTTGAGCCACTGTCAGCTCTCCCAACAGGGCAGGACAAGGTTAGTGAGACACGGCCCACGCCAACCAGCCTCGTAACAGCTCCTAAACAGGAGGGAAAAGCAAGTGCTATGCAGAACCCTCTGTCCTCTTTGAGATTTCTGCCTGGGAGTGAGATGTGGCCTGGAGATGCAGATCCCTGCCCTTGACAGGACTGAGCGGTCTCTCCCAAAAGCCCCGACAACCCTACCACCTCCCCAGAAGTTCCCAGGAACAACGTCTTCCTTCCGCTCCCCAGCAAGCAGCCTGCAGCCGGATTTTTATGGACAAAGCCAATGCAGGCTTTGGTCCTGGCTGGGAACCCAGGAGCAGCCCGCTTCTGGGACGAGGCAAGGGGGAAGGCGCTGTGCTGGCACTCCACACACAGCTTGCCAGGGTTCCTCGGGGTTATTTGCCTCGCCGCCTGCCCCCAGGAGAGCTGCCCCAAAGCAGCCAATCCATCCCCAGCATCCACCCCACTCCCCCGAAACGCCCACTGGCAAGTTGGGCAAGAGATGCTGCTGCCTCAGCAGCCGGTGCCACGTCCCATGTCCCACGTCCCACGTCCCATGTCCCATGCTGGGTGGCCGCAGCGCCTGTGTTTCCCCGGGAGCTGCGGAGGATCTGCCAACAGCAAGGCTCCAGCATCTCCAGAATCCCGCCTGAGAAGGAAGTGAGGACTCATTTAAATCAAAGCAGTACTTTAACTGGGCTTTATCCATGAGTGAGTGCCACAAAGAATGCTATCCGAGTGCCTCGGGGACAAAAAATGCGTATTCAGGCAATTGAATACCAGTGTATAAAGCGAAGCAGAGATCACGGTCAGCTAGGCTAGCGGAGGAACTCACTGCTGCAAGCGTCAGCCGAAGCCAAGGAGCCAGGAGACTTACAGCAGGTTAGCACACAGGGGGAGAACAGCTGGAGACCAATCCTTCGTGAGCCAATGAGACAACCTCTGATTTTTGTACAGCTCCAAGGGAATTTTTTTCTGGGAGTAGTTTTTTGTTTGTTTCTTTGTTTTTTAACCACAGCTTGCCTTAATACTCCAGCAAAGCCCTGAGGCACGCTTGAGCCAGCCAGGTTGGGACACAAGCTACCAACTAGATGGGACAGCAGGCCTGGCCACGCTGGGAGAAGGCATCTTCCTCCCACGGCAGAGCTTCCAGTGCAGAAGCCGTGCTGTGCTAGAGGAGCGAGGTGCCTGCCTCAGCTTTTCTTACCTCTGTACATGCCGAAGTAGCCTTCCGAGCGTATTGTCTTAATGAGGCAGTCAGACCTGCGAACAGAACAGAGAGAGATAAACCACGGGAGCCCAAAGGCATCAGAACAAATCTCTCGGAGTGGTTTTCGTTTCCAACCTGTCAGCAAAACCCCGAGCCGGGAAAGGCCCGGCGTCAGGCGCTGAATGCCCCATTGTTCAGCCCCGAGCCCGACTTCAGCCCCTAATTCAGCGGGGCTTTGAAACCCCCGCCTCACCCCGCACGTGCTGTCTGCTTTCTAGACACACAAAAGGGAAAAAAATGCCGCTGCGAGGGCTGTTTATCCACGGTCCCCCACGGCAAATGCACACGAGATGCCCTAACAATCAGATCCCCGTGCGCGTGTTTTTCAATCCGGCTCGACAGAGGGAAGCAGGGAGGGGGCCCAGCCCGCCTACCGCTCCACTTACTCCACGAAATCTGACACAGGGCATACAAACACTGCGTGACCTGAGCGCTCAGCCATCCGTGACCTCCCACTCGGCCGAAAGCGCGGACTTTTAGCACGCTGCCTCCCACGGCAGGCAGCGAGCGCTCGGGCTCTCGCCTGGGGAGACAGCGGCTGGGAGCCACGGAGGTCAGCTCCCAGGGGAAAACCGCCACCTTCTGCGTTCCCTTTTAACCTAACAGCTCGGCAGGGCGTCGGAATTGCTTAAAGCCCTTTGAAAGCATGCAGTGTCTAGGAAATCCAGGTCCTCCACGGCGGCATGAAACCTGGGCTCTGGCTGAAGGTTGCTCTGGAGTCTCTGGGAGGGGTCGGGTGCTTGCTGTGGCCGTAGCAAGAGAGGTGTGCACGCATGCATGCACGTGTAAATTATTCAGGAGAGAAAGGCTTTTTAAGGAGTAGTAAGGGAAACGTAGCTGATTAAAACAGGAATAGGTTTCTGAGAGACTTGGCAGGATAAGGAGGAAGGTTCACGTCCACTCTGCAGTAATGCTGAGGTGGGAGAGAACGAAATACAGATTTCTCTCCAGGGCTTTTTTGCCTGCTTTGGCCAAGATGGTTTCTAGGGTAACACACTATTCACAATGCTGCCAGCCGAGGCACTGAGTTTCCCTGCTGTCCAATACCGTACCCCACATCCCTCGGGGCCCTGTCTGTCCCACTCCTGCAGATTGCACGTACCCGTCTTTTTCCTGGGATAGCCACATCCATGTGAAGCCCCAGGACTCGGGGTACCTCTCACCTGAAACCCCTCGGGCTCTTCCAGCTGGAAGCAAGGCACTTTCCCCAGGCCAACGGTGCTGCTTTGAGCAGGCCACGGCAGGGAGGGGAGCGGGGAGAGCTGCCTCCACACCAGGCGACCTGTCACCTGTCTGGAAGGCCTGAGCATCACTCCCAGCCCCCTGAGCCGCAGCAGGGGCACGGAGCCAAGCCTTGCTCCCTTCCTCTCCCCTGGAAAAAGGAGCTAGGTGCCAGCTAGAAGTGTATGGGACAATGTGTGCGGCAGCACAGCCAAAAGCTCAGCTCTCTCTGGTCCCTCAGGGCTGCTTCCGAGTGTCTTTGGCTCTTTCAAGGGAAGATTTATATGATTTATTTCATCAGCCAGTCCCACGTTCCCCTGATGCTAAAGGTCTTTGGAGCTGAGCAGAACCGAACTCCTGCATAATTACAAGTCACCAGATAGAGCAAGGAGGCCCAGAGACTAAAATGGTCAAGGCAGAGAGCTTTTCCTCCATATTCCCACTCTGCTCCAAAATCTCCTGGGCAGGGAAGAGGAAAATAACTGGTGTGGAAGAGCAGGGAGCCAGTGGCACTGCTTCTGAACAAAATGGCAGGAGGATAGGACGCACATCTTCAGTCCCAGACCCCTCTCTCCCCTCAATGACACCATCAGTTTTTGAAAAGCAAGGCCTGCCTCTGGTTCCTGAGCTAAAGCATCTTGTGCTAAGGGCAACTCACACCCCCACAGCAGACACACGGCCCTAAGCATCTCACAAACCACAGGTGGATTTGGAGGGCTGAATGCATTTGTGCCTTCTTTTCCTACAGCCTGCAGCACGATTTTTTGGACACGAGACTGACGGGGAACTCCAATACCCCACCACCCCCATGCCCTCTACAACCTGTGAGACTTCAGAAGGGCTGCAGTGCGGTGCTCTAGCCCAGGAATGAGTTACCCTTTCCTTTTCAAAGCTGACAGCAAAGGAAAGGATTGTTACCTCTAATATGACAGTCACAGAAGTGGAAGAGAGCCAGAGATTCCCTCGTGCACCCGGCTGTGGCTCGGCAGAGAAGCGAACCAGGGTGCTTGTGCTTTGGTCCTGAGCCCCCCCTGCCCTCTTGGCCGGTGCTGACAAGCAGAGAACACGCTGCTCCCAAGCGAGGGACACAAATAGACGCGCCCTCTGCAGAGATCTCACCTGCTGGGCTCAGCAGCCGCAGTACCTGCTCTATTTGTTCTAGCACAGCTTGCCCTGAGATGGTCCCCTGGCTTTCCCGGGGAAAGCCGAGTTCCTAGAAATGCTGAGCTCACCTGGCAGAGGTAACAAGGTAGAAGGATTCCCCACCAGAAGCCCCGGGGGCAGCTGCCCGTGGACGCAGTACTCACATGCTGGTGTACATCCGCTGGCCATTCTGCTGGTTCTGCAGGCGAGTTTTTGCCAGGTCAATGGGAAACACGCAGGTGACCCCGATCAGCCCAGCTATCCCTCCATTGATCAGCTTGGCAGGTAAACTGCGAGGGGACAAGGCACAGAAACAAACGTCTTAGTGCTGGGACAAGGCCAGGGGAGGGAAAGAGGAAAGAACGTGGCTCTTCTGTGAGATCTGATAATTAACACTTCGCTGCGTGACGAGGCTGCGGACCTGAAACACATGGAGCAAAAGCAAGGCAAAGCTCAGCCCTTGGGTACAGAAAGGAGGAGAGGAGGGGAGCACACAGCACCAGGACAAACTGCTGCTCGGTGAAGTAGGAGCCAAGCAGCTAAGCCATGCATCGCTAAGAGCAAGGAGAAACCCCGTCTCGCTGTTCCCCTACCTTCCAGGCAAGGCAAAGCACCCTTTAAGCTCCTCCTTTAAGCCACACGGGGGAACAGGATGGGACATCGCCAGGATCTGACCTGGTCCCTAGTCTCAGGGATGTCTGTGAAACCTCAGTCACTGACGGTGGGACAGGGAAGGAGAAGTGGTGCTCCCCAAATCCATCCCTTCTCCTTGCCTCTTTCCCTGCCCAACGAGCTGCTGAGCACCAAACCCCAGCGAGCTGTGCTGGGAGGCATCCAGAACTCATCCCTGGAAGGAGGAGCTGGGGTCCAGGTAAAGCCCTTACTTGGCTCATGAGAATGCTGCCCACGAGGAGAGCTGAGCCCCAGGCTGAGGGCTGCACAGGCACAAGGTTAAAAACTGCATTCACGCCAGCCCTGAACCTCACGAAACACAGGATTAGATCCAAGTGCCAGGGAGATCCACGAGGCTGTTTCCAGACCCACCGCCGGGAAGGAAAAGACCGCGGTGCAGAGGCACTCGGCAGGCCGGCCCAGCACACCCCAATGTGAGCTCGTCCTCCTCAGGGACATCAAATCCCGGCCGGGTGCATGTGCTTCAAAGACACGGGGCTTTTTGCCCTCGCCTCCCTGTTCCCAGGGGGAATTCCTGGAATCTGCAAGCGGCAGGGAGTGAGCAGCAGAGCAGCGAAACACAAGTTCCCAGCAAATTGAATTACTCCAAACGGCCGGCACGGCACTTACATGCTCGATAAACCACCACGCACAGAGACAAAGGAAGCCTGTCTGAGTCAGCTCCCTCCAATAAAGCAGGGGATATGGCTCCCCGAGCACAGGATGTGTCGGATATTAAACCCACAGCTGGCAGCAGCCCTGGATTGCAGCTGGGCAAGCGGAATACATCGCGCAACACGATGACCTGCGAAACTCAGGGCGTGGAGACGCCAGGCTGCTGCTTGAGATCTCGCTGGGGAGAGCAGACAAAAGAGGGATGGGACAAGAGAAGTCTTGCCCGCAAGTGCTGAGCAGGAACCTGACACTCCAGGAAATTCCTTCCTGCTCTCTGGCAGCGAGAGCTCCTTCCTCCTCCCCGACGCGACGTGCACGCGCAGCCCGGGGCTGGCACAGCTGGAAGAAGAGGTGCCAAGGACGGGCAGGCAGACCCAGGTTCAGCCCACATCCAGGAGCAAGACGGTGCTGACTGAGATTAAATCAAGCACGGCGTGTTCGAAAGCCAGGCCCAAGTCAGTGCATGAGCTCAGCGCTAGGCCAGACTAAGATCTCACCAGCCTGAGACTCTGCTGCCTCAGGGATCTCTGCACCACGGCTGGAGAACGGAATAGATGTGCCTGCAAACTGCTGTGCTCATTTTGTCTCAGGACATGGGAAAATTTCAAGCAAGCTTCACAGCATTCTCCTCATCTAACCCCCTGTTACATTGCAAGGGGAAGTTACAGACCAAATAGAAATGCATCAGGATGGAAGCTCCATTGGACAGGAGGGTATTTCAAGAGAGGATCACATCAGCCTCCCCAGATTCAGCTCTGAAGTCACTGCTGGCAGGTTACAAATGCTACCCATGCCTCTTTCCAGCCTCAGTGCTCTCACCACTTCTCTAAGTGTCTCCGAGACACTCGGGGCAGGCAGATGCCTGCTCTCAGCCTGTTCCAACAGTGAAATCCTCCCAGGGTTTACATCAGGTGGCAGTGAGGCACAGCTCATGGCAAACATCTTGCCTGCTGGCACACTGGGTGCAAAAGATTCACTGATTTCAGCACAGACCCCAGCACAAAAGGGGGATAGTTTGATAAACGTGGGCAAGCCAAACACCTGGAGCAACACGGGCTGCAGGGCTGCACAGAGCTCCTCGCCCTAGCTGTGGATGAGAAATCCTTGCTCAAGCCTCCCGCCGCATCTGCACCCGGGCGTGCAGGTTCCCCTGTGAGCACTGCAGAGGGAGACCGGTGCAGACAGCGTGTGGTGGTGTCTGGTGAAACCCTCAGATAAAGTTACACGAGCACAGCTGCGGAAATGCAGTGCCCTTGATCTCACCTTGCAGCAAAGTGCTGCTGTGGCTTTTGGTCTTTTGGTGTTAAGCTCATTTTGCTTTAGCATGACGACAGGATGACAGACCTGTGCTGCAAGGGCGGAGGTGTTCGGTGTGTTATCCAAGCTTAGAAGGATGTCCTCAGCTTGGCTGGCTGTGACTGCCACAGACTCGCGGTCCCACAGATGGCAGGGATGACCTGAGCAGGAAAAGGTAAAGGAATCGGGGCACAGAGAGAAACCTGAAACCAAGATCAGACAGAGCTGGGCACCGCAGCTGAAGCAAAAGCTTTTCTCTTTACGACTGAGTCACTCCATGTTTTACCTTGGTGCTCTCTGCTCTCTCCCAGGACGACTACCCCGTGCTCTCTCTCCTTTTTATCTTCTACACGGCCCCTGCCTCTCACGGCCCACGTGCACAGTGCTTAGTGAGATGGAGCTAACATAGGCTGGCAAGTGAATGGGACTTGCTCGGTTTCGCACTAGAAGGGATAGAGAAACATCCCGGTTCTCCCAGTGCTCCCTTCCACCTGAGCCCTTGCATCTGCTTTCGGTGCTCTGCTGAGGCTACCAGGGACATAAACACCCGTCAGGCTTCACGGCGGTGAATCTCAGCGTGCCCTTTGTTGGCATAAGAGAATGCCAAGTGCTCTCCAGATTGGGTAACTGATGACAGGCAAATCTAGGCACATGAACAGTGCTGTCTCGTTATCAGTGCAGCTCAGGACTGCCTTCATTTGCAGGAGGAAGGTGGGCAGGAAGATATCCTAATCATGGCAAACCCTAAGAAGGGGCAGCCCTCTGTCCTTAAGCCTTCAGCTGTTACCAAATCCCGGTCCTCTGTCACTGATCCAGGCTACCTACTTCCCTCCTGTCCTGGGCTAATAACCTGGAAAGGCAAATATCAGGAAAAGGCGACAAAAAAAAACACCCATCCAACATAACAAGAGGAATCCAGTGGCAGACAGGAGTCATTCATCTTGGACAACTTCACAAGCAGCAGGAGGTTCAACCCAGCTGTAGCACTGGCACAGATCTTAGTGAGCTAAGGGGACGATGGTGTCCTTTGCGAAAACACATCCCAGTTCATCTCCAGACAGGACTCAGATCCAGCCTTTGCATACGCTGGGACCAACGCTCTTAAGCTCCTGCTGTGCACTTAAGTGCCACCAGTTATTGTTGGTGCTTCATGTCCCTGCAATCACTCAAGCATGGAGCGGCTTTAGAAGAAGGGCGCCAGGCTGCATCTCCGCGGACTTTGTTCTGACAAGCACTGGATCCGCAGCTGGTCAAGGAGCTGGCTTTGCTCCTTCATGTCAGCAGCTGAAGTCAGCAGGTCAAGCTGACCTTTGGAAGAGGAAGCAAAAAGCAATGGGCTCACAAAAGGTCAAAAGCAGAGGAGAGAAATAAAAAGCAGTGAGACAAATAGCTTCAGAAAGCAGAGATGCAACAACATGGCAAAGGCACAAACTAAGGGAAGGCTGAGGAGAAATAAGAGATGAAAGAAAAAAAAAAGAAGGAAAGGAAGGAACAGAGGAGTCAAAGCTGTTTAAGGTCAGAAGAGATGCTCAGGTGTTTTTCTCCAACCTCCTGTAGCACAAAAGGGATTGAGTTTGAAATACTTCAACAGAAATCTCCAAAGCACAGCCAGCAACTTAACATTTTTTTAAAAGAGTTACCTGATCTGTTTATCAGCCATTTAATTCCAACTTGATCTCGTTAAGAAATGGATTTGTTCCTTCAAACCGTTCTTTAGTTTCTTTTTCAGTCACTTCTTTTCCAGTTTGGTTTCTTCCTGGGAAAGGAGAGAAAGACACCAAAGAGACAAGGTTGAGAACGGGCACTGCTCTTCTTGAAGCCTGGGTCCTACTTGGCAGGGTGAGACAGGCTGAGGAAGAAGAGAGGTAAGAGAGCACCTCGTCTCCTTTGATAGAGGAGACTGAGCTGCTGACTGGGCTCCCGAGGGAGCTGTATAAAAATACATCTCCGTATATATAAATATAGATGCACAACTGGAAGGAAGAGCTGCCAGAGTCATCAGGCTCCAGCAGCATGTGGGGAAGAGCCGCAGCAAGGCAGTGCCCGAGCTCTGCCTGGCATCCAGGAGAGAGGTGCTCATCGCCCACAAGCACCAGGACCCCCAAGCCCAGCCCTCTACAGGTCCACGCAGCCACCCCAAGAGGATCAAATGCCACGGAGAGACCCATTTGGCCCTTCCCTCCAGCGCACAGGCACTCCACTTCTAAAGGACAGAAGCAGAGGAAATATCTCTGCCCTTTGCCTCGGGATCGAAATTTGCCCCTTGACTGCAGATGATTTTCTAAGCCCCCAGGATTTCACTTTCAGCAAGGTGGCTTTCAGGCTGACCCTGCTTCTGCTCTGCAGATGCAACCGGAGGGCAAGAGGCGCTCCTGAGGGTAAAAGCTCACCAAAAGCCTAACCCCGAGGCAGGGGGAAGATTACACACACGGTTCAGCGCTGGTCTGCACCACTCTGTTATGCCCAAGTGTCACGGACGGGGCAGAGGGAGAGCGCTTGGTACGGCCCCACGATCTGGCTGTGTGGGACTAAAGCTGCCTTTGGCAGCCCCAAATCCAGGCACAGCCACGAGCGACCAGCACGCAGCTTGCTCAGGAAAGGGGCTCCTCTCCAAAACACTGCACGCCAAGCCCACCTGCTACATAATGTTACCTTCCTTCTCTTCCACTGTCCCTCCCCAGAAAGTTTACCTGATCCTTACCTGACTAATCTGAGGAAGCAGGGCTTATAAACGTCCAGAGATGGGTAAAGCCTGGACTTTCCGAGTGAAAACTGCTTGCACCTTTCTCTGTGTGCACTGTCACGTCTCCCAGAGCAATTTCCTTCAGGTTCGTTTAATCTGATCCCCCATCGCTTTAACCAGAACAAGACCAAAATACAAAAACAAACACGGGGAGGCCAGCTCCAGCTGAAAGCCTGTTATCCCGGCGGAAATAAGCCCTGGACCATGAAAGCTGGGTTGATAACATCTACCCCCTCAGCAGGATGTTTGTGCTTACTGAGGCGGCAGCTCCGACAAAACGCGCTGGGCGATCCCGACAGCCCGTGCCAGGCTCGGGTGCGCTCCACCTGAGGACTGCTTATCCAGCACCCGGCACAGCAGAGGCCTCAGCGTCCGTGGGCAGGGGATCGTAATGCATCGAGGGATTTTAACGCACCCGGGTGGAAAGCTTGGTTGCGCTCTGTTTAAGTGCAGCTCCAGCAAAACAAGCCCAGCGTGACTGCGAACTCTACCTGAGCACTCTCCTGTAGCCTACAGGACTCCCCGAGCCTTTAAAGGGTGGTGCAGCATGAAGCCCTCGGCGCCCTGCCGAGGAAACTCCTGGGCAGACCCCAGACCCTCCCAGGGCAGGACGAGAACTGCTGCAACCCGAGAGGAGCAAAACCATCGGCTGGGAGGAGAATGCTGCTCATCTTACGGGATGATTAAAAAAGAAACCCAGGATATCGTGCTTTTATCCTAGGAAGGAGAGGGGCACGAGGAGCCTGGAGGATCTGGTACAGGCGGGCCGGGGCAATGAGAGCCATCAGAGGCCTGCCTTCGAGTGGGAGAGGCTGGGAAACCCTAGCGGAAGGGGGTCCCTCATCCGTACGTGCCGTAATTACAGCAAGGAGAGCTGTGCAGGCGATGAGTTACGTGGCGGTAATTCCTTCCTGGAGTGCTGTTAGCACAGCTAGGCGTGGATTAATGCCCCATTACTCGCACACCACGATGTCCCTTCTCCATTTATTACAATGATCAGGCAAATTAGTTGTAGAGCGACGTGCCCGGGGAAGCACCTCCGTGCCAGGCAGAGCAGCGCCGTGACAGCCCACGCTGCTGTGCAGACAGCCTGGGAGCCCACTCGACCCTGTCTCTCCCTTTCCCAGCTCCCAAAAACACAGCTCCCGAGTGGGACGGAGGACCAGACCGAGGGTACCACAACACAGACTTGGCCAGCTCTGGATGCACCCGGTCCTGGCAGCTTCTGTCACCGCAGCAATGCCCCCGTT
The DNA here is from genome assembly GCA_011075105.1 of Heteronetta atricapilla. Lineage (NCBI taxonomy): Eukaryota > Metazoa > Chordata > Aves > Anseriformes > Anatidae > Heteronetta > Heteronetta atricapilla. The sequence goes on from JAACYQ010025616.1 coordinate 73,895, forward strand.
CTGCTCCCCGCCCTAGCTACGCATCCCATGCTCATCCCGTAAGGTCTCCTCCAGGTGGCCAGCTCTGCAGCCCTCAGACCTGCTGCTGGGGCTGGACTATGAACCTTTGTGTCTCCTCGCCTTATCACTCGAAGGAAAAGTGCTTACTCCGGTAAGCATCCCATAATTATACCATAATTAGAGGATTTACAGCCCAGGCGGGGGCACGGACGGGAGGATCTTCCCCCTCTGCTTCTCTCTAGGCAGGTGGCACGGGAAGCTGCAGGCGGCTGTCCTCTGCCTGGCCAAGACTCCCGGGGTCACAGAGGGGAGGGAGGAGGCAGAGCCAGCAGGGAAGGGCGCTGCACCTCTGTCCCCGCGGCCCTGTCCTGCTCTCTCCCTGCCGGGCCGAGACATGCCCATTTATCTGAGCGCACACAGGCTGCCGTTTGGACGGGAGACCTTCAGCCAACGTTATCTGGCGCTGCTGCCGAAAGAAGCAGCCCTGTCCTCTCCCAGACATGTGTTCCCGTCCCCGCTCCCGTGCCAGCACAAACATTTGTGCAGGGCGGTCAGGCAGGGATGACAGAACTCGAGGCCAGCACATGCCGGAGCTGTCACTGAAAGCAAACACTTGAACTACAACCTTGACTTGAAAATAAACAGCAGAAGGGGAAAACAGGACTCCCTGCCACGCGTTCCCATTTGTCTCGAGAGCAGACAAAACCTGGCGCCCCAGCCAGAAAAGCCAAGGGCAAGGAACGGGGGCTCCGAGGGCAAGAGGAGGCGTTCCTTGTGGAGAGAGGACACAGCAACGTGGCCGATCGCTGTCGAGGGAGGAGGTAAAAAGCCATCGGCCACTGGCTCCTGGCAGCCCGGGCAGGCCGGATGCAGAGGCATCAGGGAGAGGAAGTGACCAGCTTCAGCCAGCTTCCAGCTGGGAGTCCCTCCCCGCGATCCCAACGGGCTGAGACTCACCTTACCTTTACAGGACGCCTGCCAGCCCTCAGCATTGTGGCACCGAAGCCTCAGTACCCCCCAGATGCCCTCCGCAGCAGCTGCCCGTTGGGATGCACGCAGACCCCACCTGCACAGCCACCGGGGCTCTGCGGCTGCTGGCTCTCCCACTCGGTGCTCCGCCACACGCCGCGAGCTGCGGGGAGAGGAGAGCCCCTCCGCGACCAGCACGCCGCCTTCCTTCACGCTGCAAGCAAGATTTTAGGAACACAAATCGACCCGCAAATATGCTCTGAGAGAAGCTGCTTTCTAGATGCGTGCCGGGCGCAGAACACACCAGGGAACCGGCACCGGGACGTCTCACCCGTGGGGATGCCGCTGACTTGGCTCTCACTTGCCCACAGCCCCCCAAAAGCAGGGCCGGGCCGAATTTCCCTGCGGCCCCAAGCACGGCATCGGTCCCCGGTAACACGCAGCAGCTCCCACGCCGCGGGCTGCTCCCTGCCCACCAGGGGCACGGCTCTCCGGCTGCGCGGCCCCTCCGTGCCGCGGAAGCCCCGGCGCTGCAGGTGCAAACTCACTCACCTCGTGGCCAAAGGGAGCCCGCAGCCGGCCCGTCCACGCCGAGCCCTCGGAGTGCCAAGCCCGGGGCAGGTCCCCCCTTGGCTCAGGTGAAAGCAGGACAAAGTCCCCGCGGGGAGGTGCCGCGGGCCCGCCTGCCCCATTGGCTGCCCGCACGGTGGAGGGGGCAGAAGGAACGGAAGAGCAGCAAACTCTGCCCCAGTACCTGGCCTCCGTGCTCCCTGCTAACTCACCCATCGGTCCGGGCAGCATTACCATCCCCGTGCTGCCCTCACGGGGACAGAGAGATGCCTCAAGACACCTCCATCGTGCCGCAAAGAAATTGGCTAGTTTCCTGGGGATGCGGAACAGGCCTCAGGATGAGGACACAGCACAGAGGGGTTTGGCTTTGCCAACACAAGAAGAGGCAGAATAGATTAACCTGGATGTCCCCAGAGGGGAACAAGAACTCCTGATTAGCAGCAAAGGCTCCTGAACTCTCATTCCAGCTCGTTTGCTGACTTGCTCTTTGCCTTCAGACAGGATTTCCAACCGCAGCCAGCAGGCTGAGGAACACCCTGTTCTCCCGACAACGTTTCAGCCAGCAGCCAGAGGGACACAAGCCCTTTCCACGCGTCTCTTACTGGGAAATGGTTAGTGACACGGCGAGACAAGGCCAGAGCAGAAATTCAGGCCCGGCATTTTGCTGAAATACAGCAGTAGGCTCCAGCCTGTGGTCAGCAGAGACCTGCAAACCCACGCCCTGATTCACGGGGATCTTGAAAAAAGTAGCTAGGGAGCAACTACTCCGTACGCAGACGCAATAAACAAGCTACGGGGAAGCTCCCAGAGCCAATGGTTGCTGAAATTAAGTTTACAACTCATTTTGCAGCTGGAGCAGCAAGTGGAAGCAGAAGCTGACTGACTGATACTGGAGCAGCCAGACACGGCCACGCTGGTATTCAGGCGAGTTCACAGCTCGGACATCTTGAGATGACAGAAGTGCTTGCTTGTTGCCAGTGATCCCCCTTCCAAGTGCTGCTTGAGAAATCGCGTAGTCACGCATCGAACTGGTGTGATTCAAACCTGTTTTCAACCCGTCTCACTCCGGAGCAGTTCCCCATGCCAGTTTTGATGAAATTACAGCTTCGGAGAAACACGGTGTTAGCTGGAGAAAGAGCACAAACTAACCGAGAAGATCAGAGACGGAGCAGGGAAAAGAAACAAGAACTTGTACGAAATCTGTCCTTTTCACTGTTCTGTGGTGGCCTTGTCTGTAAAGAAAAGGCAGACCCGGAGCCTGATGGCACAGCCAGACCACTCCTCTGGTCTGGAAGGACTTGCTGCGCCCTGGGAAACGAAGCGGTGCAAAGCCCTCGCTTGGGTGCTCTGCCAAGAGACGGGCAGAGTAGAAAAAAGGTACAAAGCAGTAACTAAGAACTACCAACCAAGGAGCCCAAGGGAAAATGAGTGTTGGATTCAAGCTCGCTCAGTAGGAATGAGGCAAACAGGGCAGAGCTGAGGACCTGGGGTGTGAAAGGACCCATTCATTCCCCACGGGCAACAAAACCCGGGCTCCTGGCTCTCAGCAGATTGCTCTCCTCTGAAACAACAGGCCTTCAGCAGCCCTGCTGGGAAAAAAAAAAAAAAAAAGCATATTTTCTGGCCAGTTTGTGGCATTACCTCATCAGAGCACCACCTACACACCCACGGAGCTGTTCCCGTCCGATGCCTTGCAGCGCGTCCTCCTGGGCTGGTGCCAGACGCGAGGCTGCAGAGGGCCCGCACGGCAAGGGCTGTAAGTTCAGCTCTGTCCCCTCCAGCCCCAGCAGCCAGCGAGGGGCTCCTGGGTCAGTGCCGACACACGGCGGCTCCCGCAGCACGACGGAAGATGGATGAAGTTGTCATGTTGAACTCAGCCAGGTCGAGACTGCTCCTTCCTTCTCCAAACTCACCCGAGCCAGGGAGCAGACAGAGAAGGGAGGGGAAAAGGCAGCCGACCTGCTGCAGACGGCCTCTTGTGCATCCCCGTCACTCCACGGAGATCTCACATTTCTGCTTTTCCTGTCGTGTCCCCCAGGACGGCCAGGTCCTCAGACAACAGCCAGAAGAGCTCCTTCTCTCTGCTGGAGCCTGGGCCTTGGACCCCGCCAGCTGCAGTGAGAGGGAGCATTACTGCAAGCACTCACCCTGCTAAAATCTGTCCAATTTCACGGGGTTCCCTTGCCCATCTGCCCGTAACAGCCTCGTCTGCTCACTGGTGCTCCTGCACAAGCTCACGGTGACGGGGCACAGCTCAGGTCTCGACAGCCCGAGCTCACCGGTTCTTGGCAAAGGGGTGAAACAGCAAAGGAGGCAAAGTAAGAAGAGGGAGGGAGAGCTGGATACCTACATCTCTGCTCCAACAGCTGTCTGCAGACAAAAAGGACAAAAGGCCGTGCAAGCACGTCAGCTGCCCTGAGCACCGCTTCTCCTGCTCAGCCTTCCCACTCCTGCTCGCTGCAGAGAACGTGGCCCGTAATTACTGCAGGCAGGGGAGGAGAAGACACGCAGGGAGCCTCCTCTGCACGTGTGCTGATCTCAGGTGAAAGGAGCCCCCAAACCGTGTAACTCACTGCTTGTAGAAACAGCCCAGGCTCTCAGGATCCCGTGCGCAGGACTGCGGGAGCAGAGCTCCACACCATCGCCCTGGGCTTGCAGGCTGCGTCACGCCGGGGTGGCGGAGCACAGAGCGGTGTCTGCTCCCCCAGAACCTGCACCCCTGCTCCTAGCTGGGCTCTGCGGGACTGCAGGGAGGCTGGCTTGGGAGCGGAGAGCTTCCTTCCCCGTACCGCGCCTGCTGCTAATTCCCCTCGCAGCCCTGCTCGTTCATACAGACACAACACAATAAAAGAGAACCGCACACACACGGATGCCTTGCCCAAATTCCCTCCATCCTGCCCGATCCTGAGTCACCGCCAGCCGTTAACTGTTGCCATGCACTGAGGAGGACACGGTTATTAAATTAATAGGGGCTGCTTAACCTGGCTACAAATATACACGAGTTCTTTGTGCCTTAGTGAGCTAATAAGGCATGTGCTAATTACATTAATTCAAACAAGCCCAGCGTGCCCCGAGGGCAAAATGAGAGAAGGGTGCAACAAACCCAGGCTCTTTCGTAATAGCTGTGCGAGAGGGGAAGGTACTTGCCTTGACAAGGCTTTAGGAGGAGCAGCACAGGAGCGCTGTGGCTCGCGCCCTACAGCGGGCTGGGCCCGGCTGCCTGGTGATCGGGCAACAAGCCCGGCTCCTTCCCCCAGCCCCGGGTGCAACGAGGGAAACGGGATCCCCTCTGCAAAGGGCCAGCTGGCTCGGCCCTTCGTCCCTCCGTCAGCGCGGCGCAGAGCGTGTCACCGGCCTCGGGGTGACAGCGTGCCATTCGGGGGCCCCCTGCAGCGGGGCCAGGTGTCAGAACAGAAACGGATCCTTCCGAAAGGGGAAGAGGCAGGGGAGGAGTGCGCTGGGGAGAAGGGGAAGGAGGGCAGGAAGGGCAGATGCACGATCCTGGCCAGGCTGGGCTGTGCTCAGAAAGCAGCCCCCCCGCTCGCCAGCCCCGAGAAGCAGGTCCCTCACCTCTGCCAT
>MU014512.1:8552-31523 GCA_011075105.1 Heteronetta atricapilla
GAAGGAAGGAAGGAAGGAAGGAAGGAAGGAAGGAAGGAAGGAAGAAAGGAAGAAAGGAAGAAAGGAAGAAAGGAAGAAAGGAAGAAAGGAAGAAAGGAAGAAAGGAAGAAAGAAAGAAAGAAAGAAAGAAAGAAAGAAAGAAAGAAAAAGAAAGAAAGAAAGAAAGAAGCAGTTCTCAAGTTATACTTAATCCGCACAAGTGCAAGTCCATTATTGTAAGATTATATTTCCCTTTCACCATCTTCCATCAAGTTGAGGGTATTTTAATCTGCAGTGTAGATGAAGGCATTTCTTGCCTTTTAACTGCTATTACCCAGTTTATGATCATGATTATTGTTGGAAGATGCTATAATTATAAAGATTAATTAGTAGTCAGAGCAAGAGAAGCACATATATTAGCAATGTGTCAGATTCTAAGACTGAAGCTTTCAAATACAAAAATGAGATTAGAAAATCAGAGGGCTTGATAGGTCAGGCATGAATATGATTTTTTTTTTTTTTTTTTTTGTCATTAGGAATCTTTTGTGCTGGTATGTAAAAATGGTAATAAATCATTCCTGTTCTTCAGAACATCTTTCTTAAATTTGTAAAAACTCTTTAAGTGCTAATTAGGTAAGAACCGATCAAAAATCAAATTAGGAACAATTAACTCTTATTGCCATGGATAAGGAAAAATAAAAGAAGGAAACATACTTGGCAACATACTTTTGTTGAGGTGTTTTACGTGAAGTTAGTACACATGAAGGTACTTTAATGCATAAGAACTTCAAAATCCCAAACTATATTTTTCCTTTTGTATAAATTAATCCTTATTCAAGCAGAGAAGAGAAGTTCTTATGAATAGCTAAAGATATATTATGTCGTATGTCATTATTATTAGAAACAACAATCTCCTGAGTAAGCTCTTACTCTTGGCAGTGTTATACAATTACAATTTACTACATGGCCTTGTCACAATTCTCACATCAGTGATCTCTAATAAAATCTCTCTGTTTATATTTTCTCTTCCAATTACCTTCCATTTCCTTTGCTACTTTGTGAGCTGATATTCTCAAATAAATTAAATAGCATTTCAAATAATTAGCTTTATTAAAAAGAAATTGCAGAATATTTAATTTGGAAAACCACATTGTTTTGGAAGCTGTTCTGTATCATCAAGAAATACATTTACACTTTCAGTATTTTGTGCAGAACCATATATCATGTAAAGCACCCATTTAGCACTTTATAGCTTTCATTTGCAGGCTCTTACCAGCCTGAAGTTCTTAGAATTCTTTCCTCAAGTTCCTATGTCTTTTAAATATAATCAAGTCATCCAAATTAATTAACATCTATAGGAATTTCATGTCCTCTACAATTTTTCTAAGAAACGAAGTATTGAGAGTGTTTGAAGCCTCCCTTCAGTTAAGCAGTTGAACAGAAGTCCAAAGAACAGATGAAAGCTGTCTTCATTGTATAATCATTTACGAGGGGTCCAAGGCATTCTCACTTCAAAGTCACAGAACTGGAAATCACTCATTCCCTGAACTAACAAGCAGAAAAAGGAATCACCGACACGAAGAATGGGATACATATACTTAAGATCAAGTAGATACATGGGAGTTGATAAAAATTTTACAATTTCTGTTTCCTGAGAAGTTCAAATATAAAGGTTTATTTCAATGTGAAATACGGGATTTTAAAGCTGCTCATCAAAACCAAACATAATTCCTCCCCAAGCCCCACCATCATAAATTGAATTTACTGTGAAGCAGAGCATGAAGCCAACTGTGGCTTCTATCTATCTGTCTCTTCTTAAAGGCTAGGTTTGACAGTGACAGCTGACTGTAATTGCATCAGCATCCTCACATTCTGCAAATGAGACAAATTTCCCTGATAAATGCACCTGTGAAGACAACTCTAAATTTGTTAGTCTTCAAAGGGTATTAGTCTTCAAAGGGTGAATCTCAGCAATGGATGTAGCTTCACTCACTGTCCTGTCCCCAAATCTTTTTAACGATGAGAAAATAAGAACAATATTAGCTTTCTTCCTAAGAACAGTTACCTTCCTTCACTGTTAACTCATAGGATTAGATAGATCAAATATTCAGATAATATATTTTTAATTTATGATATTTTCTATTATGAAGACAAGAAATTTGCATAAGAAAAAGAGAAGGCTTGCATCAACAAACTAGAGAAAGGTGTCACATCACATTATTTTAGAACAGTTAATGTATTCTAAATAATAATAATAATAATAGATTTTAGTACTCTTTCTCTTTTCATATTATATTTTGGTAGAATCCAAAGCATAGATTCTGAAGCTTAGGTTAAGAGTAGATTCAGTACTTTAGGTATTGTAGTTTTGTAGCTTCAAAATAACACTTATGCTAAGAGATTTTTTTTTTTTTTACGCAGTTTAAGAGTATACTCCCATATTATGCATTCTTGATTTCACATAACAGCCTAAACATTGGAGGACTGAATTTTTGTAGACTAGAAAAAAAGACTTGTTGATGTTTGAAACCAGCCCAAACTACCATAGGTATTTCCTGCCCCAAGTTTTCAATAATAATTGCTTGTCACCAGGATGGGATTTTAATACAGCTGTACTATATATATATCCCGTTTTACCATTTCTCAGGGGGAATTAATTTCTGGGTTCATTTTGTGAGTTTTTATGGAAGAAATATATTTGAATGGATACAGAAAGTTGTCAAGTTCTGACAAAGCAAAAGGTTCAAACTACACTGTGTATTTGTGTGTATTAAATTATCAGTATTTTAAAGCTGGAAATAATTTTCTGCTAGCTGTCAAGGTCCATTCTTAAGTTTAGACAAGAAATAACTGAGAAGAACAACCCATCCAGTATCACTCAAGCTACTTCAGACTAAAATCATAGATTTACCAGCTTCATTGGCAGCAATGTCCATTGGAACAGCAGATTTATTGCCAGATTGCACATACTACAGGTTGTTAACCTTGGGACTATGATGCTGCCTATAAATTTATCTGGGAATAAATATTACAAAGAGGTTGATACAGAAATATTTGTATGTATGTGAAAATGGCAACTCTATGTCAGCAGCCTCAAAAAAAAAAAAAAAAAAAAAAGTTTGTTTTATTGCTTCCCTCTTTTTTGATAAGTGAAACATCTGTGAATTAGCAGAACATGAATAAGATATCGTACATATAAGCAGATTTCAACTTTATGAAGAAGGTTATATCAGATTATCTAAACACAAAGACATGCAGCTGCTGAGACACTATGTTCCTTGTGGAATTACTTGGCAAATCATTTTTCTCCTGCTCCTGCTATACCGTGCAGAAGATCACCACTACATGTCAAGCCAATGAACAAGATAAGGTCCAATGTTTTCACTTCTAATACTTTTGTAAATAGAGGTGATTACAATCAAAACTGCAGAAAACAGTCATTTGTTGGACTTGCTGAATACTTTCTAGCTTGAGAGAAAAAGCAAATGGACATGAAGAATTAGTTGTATTTTAGTCCACTTCAGGGAAAGACATTTTAGTATTAAAATTTAGTATTTAATAAATACTATTCTCATATAGATCTGAATTGAGTGAAGTTTGTCAACTAAACAGGCAAACTGTACCATGAAGAACTGTTGTGGTTTAACCTGGCAGGCAGCTCAGCACCACACAGCCTCTCACTCACTCCCCCTCCCATTGGGATGGGGGAGAGAATCAGGAGAAAAAAATAAAAAATAAAAAATAAATAAAATAAAATCTCATGGACTGAGATAAAGACAGCTTAATAGAAGAGAAAAAGAAGATAAATTATAATAGTAATGATGATGATGATGATGATAGAATCTACAAAGTAAGTGATGCACAATGCAATTGCTCACCACCCACTGACCGATGCTTATCCCATCCCCAAGCTACACCCCACATAGCCAGCCACCCCATCTTTATTGTTCAGCACATTGTCACATGGTGTGGGACACTCCTTTCTTGCAGGTCAAAGTGAGAAGTTGGAAAGGCCTTGGCCCTCTGTAAGCACTATTCTGCAACACCTGAAACATCAGTATGTTGTCAGCATTATTCTCATCCCAAATCCAAAACACAGCACAATATCAGCTGCTAGGAGGAAAATTAACTCTATCCTAGCCAAAATCAAGACAAGAACCTAAACAAAGAGAAACTAAGTCAGATCCACTGAAATGTTCTTATTAGACTTCCTAACTAGATGAATTGGATAGTTCATTTTATCTGCAGCCTTTATTAAGAATTAAGTATTATTACATTGTGGACTACCAATAAAACTGTCTGTTACTGATCTATTGAATTATTATCTAATGAAGGCATAGACTTACAAGTACAATGGGAGATCATACCCTGCAGTTTCCACTCTAACTACCTGTTCTGGAACACTAATCTGTTTTACTTCTATATTGAGTGATTCTAGTCACAGTTACCAAAAATACATGTATCTGAGGTCATGACAAAATTTGGGAAGCTTTGGGAACTGCACAAGATGCTATGATTTCATTATACCATAGTAGAGTGATTGCCTACTCTGAACTGAAATCAAATTCAGACTTCCAATACAGAAGCCCAAGCATTAATCTTGAGTTTCATAGGACAAATGGTACTGAGAGGTCAGCAGCAGGCTGACATAACTGTATTGCATATTATTATAAAATATTATAAAACAGCTTTTCTGAGCAGCCTGCTTCAAACAAGACAGTTCATGAATTTTGGTTTCCTTTTATAAACATGCCACATTTGAGAGTTCTGATGCATATTGTAGTGGTGATCCAGACTGAATGAATGACTTTCCTTTCAAAAGAAATGGACTGACTTACACTATTAGAAAAAATTGTGGCCTCTTCAGCAAAGAACCAAAAATCCCTTGAGGTTCTGACATAGATTGTGCTTAGAAAAAAGTCAACATGAATGTAAAGATCATACCTTTTCATATCAGACTCTCGACTCCTCAATCTTTCCTTTTTTTTTTTTTCTTCCCAACATGTCTAAATGTCTGCATTCCAAATGCAATCAATTTTTATATTATATCAGACACTGACTACATTCAGATCACTCTGATTTTATCAGCTATTTGCAAAGGAGTTTACAAGAGGAAAATAGATTTCAGCGAAGATAGAGAGGATGTTAAGGTAACAGCCAGAATACATAATGTCCTGGGACTATAAACTTACCAATGGGTATTAATGGAAGATTTTTATTTTATTTGTGTGTGTGTGTGTGTGTGTGTTTTGGTTTCATTTTGTTTTGGTTGGTTGTTTTTTTTGGGGACTGGACAGAAACAGAGTCTGACTTCTGTAAATGACTTTAAACAGGTTTGCAAATTCTAAACAAAACTTTCTACACTTGTGTAAACCTTGACATTTCCCAATATCACCTTTGATCATTGACAATGAAGTAATCCTGAAATGAACACAACAATTAACATTGCTTTGATCACTATTATAAACCTCCTGAGAGCAGTCACTGCAATAAAACTGGCGTATTAAAGATATGAAAAAATAATTGCAGGTGCAACTAAACATGATTAATGATCAGACAACAGCTTCCACATGAAAAGAATATTAAATAGTGTTGTACTGTTGTCAGGGGCAAGGTTATTAATGTGTTGGCTTGTTTGTTTGAATAAAGCACAGGGCAAGAGGACAGATAATATTCATAAGACAACAAGCACTATTTGTGCACTGTTTTAAAAAGTTAGTTTGCTACACATTTAAAATATGGGCATTTGTAAACCATGCTGGATATATGCAATGCACGTTAGGGAGTATCTGAGATTCTGTGATTCAGTTTTCATATGAACTTTAATATACTATACAATTTCCTTTATAGAAATAAGGATCTAGCAGACTTTGGGTAGAAATCACATACTAGCACATACTAGCTTCAAGACTGAATACTTGAATCCTTGTTATTTCAAGTCTGGGACTTAACTACCAGCCTGCTCATCTTGTAGCAAGTTTTTATTCATAACATGATGTAAAACAAAGAAGAAAAAACAAACTTTTCTGGTGAACAGGAACAGACAGAAGAATGACAAGAACTTGTAAAGTGGTTTTATTTTCCCCTCTTTGGTTCTGTTTACAGAATAAAAGACAGAAATCATAATTTAAATTATTTAAAATAAAAATAAAACATCTATACAGAAGCTTATTACAGTCCTTTGCTCATACTTTTTGTTGTTAATGAGGCATTATTTATTAGATATTTAATAGATAATTATGCCTTGTCAACTAGTTGAATTTGAATTAGTGACTATGTCAAAGAAAATGTTTGGGTCTTTAATAACATCCCATCTATAATCCATCAATGATATTCCTAATAACATATGTACCCCTGTGTTAATAATATTATGAAACAGGAGGGGTAGGTCAGGTCATACAGTGTTTTGAAACAGGAAAGATGATCCTGGTCTTACAAAATACATTAGTGGAAATAATTTCACTACAGGAATGAAAAAGTCCAGGGATACATGCCTTGGGAACATACTTGGGAACATACAAGGCAGTATTTTATGGAAGCAACCATAAAATACTGAACAGTATGTTGCTAAATTTGTTTCCAGTTTTAGAAGCCCCTTGCAATGGAATGAGTCTAAACCAGACATTTTCTTTTCTAACCAATAATTTATTTTTGCCAAGTTTTAAAACTTCATTGAAAGAAGCCAGATTGTTCTGGTCAAAAGTGTCATCCAATTATTAGTGTAATGGAAACAAGGTAAAGAATTATACATATAATAGCCATCCAGAGAGAGAACATTTACAACCCATAACATTTACGTAGATAGGTTGTAGGCATAGTAAACAGCCACAGGAGGGAGGGAGAGAATAACAATTACTCTAATGGGGAGGGATAGGTTGTAATTAACATTAAATACTACACAAAGTGAGATTTTTGCAGTAAGAATGACATACAAGAGAGTTATATAAGACACAATGGCCTTCTTGAGAGACAAGGTAGTAAGAATAATAAATAGGATATTTTACATCAGCAGAAGTAGCTCCATAGATTAACAAAGTTGTAAGAATAAGTCTGCTTTCCACAAAAGCCAGAATTACTTATTTTTGATGAGCCTTCCTTTTGTGTTATTTTCAGTTAGGAAGTAAAAACTAGCTGATGTTACAAGCAATAGTTGGAAAGGGAGAGAAAGAGGAATTGGGGAAGAAAATCCAACACTAGAACTCTAAAAGAGGTGATTTTTTTTTTTTTTTTTGGCTATTGGCTATTTTTTTTTATTTGGCTATTATTGATCACACTAAAAAGTGAAAGCCTATCATCTTATCATTAATATATATGAAGTGATAGGCATATTCTTACACAGAAAACTGGATTTCTGAAAACACAAACAGGAATAATTGAGCTTCAAGAAATTAAGAGTAAAAAAGATATGACTTCTCATCAACAGCATGATTTATGTCTTTATCCATGAAGGCTGATAAGTTGAAAAGTACAGACTAGATCTCAGAAAATGACATTTACAATGAAAGTGTTGATGTATAATATTAGATAAACTCCTTCCATGATTTACTAAATTACTAAATTGAATTCATTTTCTTCCAATAGACTTTCTTCTGAAGTGGTGAAATTAAATTTCATCACTGATCTGAGGTGGCCTGCAATGTACTCTTGTTTAACAATACACTTTTCACCAGGTGAACATCTGGCCACAATGTTTGTCTATGATTGCAGTGCTTGTTGCTTTGTTTACTACCATTTGATGTATAACACAGTTGGTATCAGAATAAGTTAGGTAATTAGCATGCAAGCAGAAAGTAAAATCTGATCTATTTGCCAGTGCTTATAATTACAGTCTTTTCTCAACAAAATCTGGAACACTAAGGGATCAAACAAATGCAAGATTAACACAATGTACTTATTTAGACAGGAAATATATTTAGCAAGGATGTATATATATCATAGTTCTCTTTTCTATTTTAATGCAATTATGCACAAGGCCAACAAATGCAGAAAATACTCGAAAGCGAAGACAAGGCCTCGCCTTCATTTCATAGTAGGTTCATCCTGAGAAATTCATGGAGGTTTTTTAAAATATACCTGAAGTACTCAAGGTAGAGCCATTTCTCATTAAAGCAAGTAAAAGCATCATAGGAACACAGTTCGCTCAACCCCAGCAACACCCCAAAAGGCAATCTCCTTTACATCTAAATTCTTACTAATTTTAATTAAATGTGAACTAGATCCAAAATCGAAGGTAACTTGCTTCACAAAACGTAAGAGGAATTTTTTGGAACTGGATTTTCATTATTTCAATAAATAAAGTAAAAGCAAAAATATGGCAACATGTAACCTTATTGAGGTTACAGGTTACAAATGAATCATCATTATTTGATTAAATAATGTGTAACTGACAAATTTCCATTCATAAAAATCCACTTTCTATTGACTAACTAAAATTAGGCTGTTATATTTCTGTGGCTACGGATTAAGATATATATATATTTTTTTCATAAAAAAAAAAACTTTGAAAACTGATAGACAACAATAAAAATAGTAAGGATAGGGGCGTCAAAAGCAGAAGGAAATATCAACATTTTTGATTGTATTCAAATTTTCACCTATTGGACTCAATATAGATTCATAAAGATGACTTCATTGAATAACAGAGTTTGACAGAGAGAAAATTCTAAAGGGAAATCAGAAAAGAATGGCAATTCAGACTATATAAGAACCTGTCTTTCACCTCTGTGATGACTCTAAAAATCCTAGACACAACACCTGCATGGCACCACTAATCTCCTCTAAAGCTGCACGTTTAGATTTTTTTTTTTTTTTTGCAGTTTTTACATATAGATATAAAAAGAGCATATATAATATCCTTTTTTTTTTTTTTTTTTTTTTTTTTTTTTTAAGGTTTAAAAAGGCTGGTGAAAAAAAGAAAAAAAAAAAAAAAAATGAAAAAATCTTTTTTTCCTAGACCTTGCTCACTATTTTTGACTGTATGCGATCCACACCTTGCTCTAAATGTTGTGTCCTATATATGTTTGTGTTGAGCAAATCTGAAGATGCCAGTTTAGTACAATTTCTTTTTACCATTGGTGGTTGTTTTTTTTTGTTTGTTTGCTTGTTTGTTTAATCTTCTGGATTTCTAATACTACTATTATTCTTCTTCAAAATATTGTTGCCAAATAGCCTAAGCTTCTGGATCCATTACACTTTAATTCAGTGATGAAAGCAGTTTGTTTTATGTCAAGCAAAGTTCTTATGTAAACCTTTGCACATAAAGTTAAGAAAAGGTTAATGATATCTAATACTAACAACTCACAGACAATCACAAATACATTTAAAAAAAAAAAATAACTGAAGAAATGCTATAACTAGCTTTTCATTATTTTCATCTTCAGGCATTTACTTGCTATTTGATTCTGGAGTCCCTTCTTAAAAATAAATGAATAAATAAATAAAATGCTGTCAGTCTTTGGTAATTAAGAGCTGATTAATCACATTTGTTGCAACTGATTTTGCTGATTTTCCTCTGTTGAAATGCATCTTGCCTTTAACTAATGGATGATAGTGATGATAACAAAGGACATTTTAATCACTAAGCACTGGTGATAGATGATTTGCTGGTTTAATTGAATTGTTACTTGACTGTATATTATCTTTGAGGGTACTATGATTTGAATTCAAATGCAGAAGGCATGTTGTAAGATACTGTGAAAAACATGTTTATTTGTTGGAATTGTTGCTGGGTCAGAAACTACTGACTTTATTTTCTAATTGCATTTGGAAAATTGAGTGCTAGAAAGTGGAAAATAGAGCATATTTCTGGAGATATTTTTCTCCCCTTGTTTCTCTGGAGGTTTTACATAAAAACATTGGGAAAAAAAAAAAAAAAAGAATATTTGGGTGCTGACAGTATTTGCTAATTTAAATGCTTCTATTCCACAGCCACATAGTTGATTATGTACAAATTCCTTTGTGCAATGCTTTAAAAAATGTAAACACTATGGAAGAATTATTGTCTTCTAGGTTCTTTATTAAGATTTCTATTACCTGTTGTTTGTGTTCTTTAATAGGCATTCAAAGCACATTCAAATCTTAACTCTGAGTCATTAATATTTGTGCCTAATTTGAAGAAAGGGTCTACATAAGAAATTAGTAATTTTATTTAAGAGAATATCAAAGGAGGACAGAAAATAAATCAATCCTTGCAACTGCAGATGTAAAGAAAGTGAACTATGAAATAGATAATCTACTATTGTGAAAAGTACACTTTTTTTTTTTTTTTTTTTTTTTTTTCTCTAAGATTCCACAAGTCTGCATAACTGTAACTGATAAGCCAGATATTTTATGAGGCTAACTAATAGGATCTACAGAAAGAAGTAGAGTTAGGGTACCCATAAATGAACAATACAAAAGTAAGATTTGTTGTGATCTTAAAAGTTATGTCTCATAAATCTGCAGTTCCTTAAAAGAATGGGGAAAAAATATATAAAATAAAATTGTATGGACAATTGAAATCAGTTAAAAAAATAAATAAATAAAAAATAAAAGCTTTTTGTAATTTTAGTGAACTTTTGATATGGTCATCATTACCAAAGAGGAAAACAGGAATTACAGAATAAGACTAAATTATTTGTTCTCACAGTGAAGGTCACTAGTGACCTTTCATAGGATCTATATCATGCTGTGCACATGTGAAAAAAGGTTGTGAATAACAGCGACAGAATTTGCTGATAATCTTAAATTATTTGGTAGAGACAGAATCTGAATAGGAAGAACTGCAGAATTTCCTTACAATAGCCAGTGATTAAGTTATAAAATGTCAATGTGAAAAGTGAGTGTAGTTAAGTACAAAGTATCCCTCGCTCCACTCAATCAATTTTAAGTTTACACACATAGCAATGGGCTCACAGCCTAACTATTACCATTCAGGCATAAGACCTTTGAGTTATAAGTAGTTCTATGAAAACACTTGTTCAGTATTAGCCAGAAGAACAAACTGAATCCTAAAAATTATTGGAAAAGAAATAATGAATAAAATAAGATGATCATTGTGCAGCTGTAGAAATAGATGGACTCCATGGAATACCAGTAACTTTTCCTTTTCTCTCTCAAGAAAGATACAGTAAAGCCGGAAAGGATTTAGAGACGGACACCAAGGACGAGAAAAAGTATAGAGCATGTATTATACGGGAAATGATTGAATAAATTAGGATGAAAAATTCATGAAGGAGGTAGAAGACCACAGAAAGCAATTTAATGATGAGAGACCTGGAGAGCTGAACAGTTATAATGAATCATCACTCCGTTCAGTACAAGAAGGGTCTTCTCACTTGCCTCTTCATTAAATATTTCTGTATTCTTTTAGCAATGTATGCTTAAGCATGTAAACATACTTTGTATATTCTACTATCTAAGCCTTCATACCACTAGGATTTCAGTGGTGTGTGATTTCCAGCAGGCTTAAAGAAGCCTGCTGATGACAGACTATAGCTTCCTTTTTCTATCAGAAATCCCAGAACACTTATTCCCTTGACAACTGCTAATACTACTTTTAGGATTTTTTTTTTTTTTTTTTTTTTTTTCTGGCTAGTGCATAAAAAGAAGGAAAAAGATTTATTTTGTCCTATTTCTTGTTATATTATGACATCAAGGAATGGACTAGCCTTGAAGGGGGCAGAGGATGGGCAGAGGGGATGAGGTTCAACACTGCTAAGTGCCAGGTCCTGCACTTTGGCCAAAACAATCCCATGCAGCACTACAGGCTTGGGGCAGAGTGGTTGGAAAGCTGTGCAGAAGAAAAGGATCTGGAGGTCGATGCTCACCTGAACATGAGCCAGCAGTGTGCCCAGGTGACCAACAAGGCCAACGGCATCTTGGCTTGTATCAGTAATAGTGTAGCCAGCAGGACCAGGGAGGTGATCCTGCTCTCACCCTGTTCTCTGCTCTGAGGCTGCATCTTGAGTACTGGCTTCAGTTTTGGGTCCCTCACTACAAAGGGCATCGAGGCCCTGGATCATGTCCAGAGAAGGGATATGAGGCTGGTGAAGGGTCTTAAACACAAGTCCTGTGAAGAGCGGCTGAGGGAAATTGGGTTGTTTGAAGAAGAGGAAGCTCAGGGAAGACCTTATTGCTCTCTACAACTACCTGAAAGCAAGTTATGAAGAGCTGGGGGTTGGCCTCTTCTTGCAGACAGAACTAGAGGTTCTCAAGTTGTGCCAGTGGAGGGTCAGGTTGTAAATTAGGAGACGTTTCTTCTCAGAAAGAGCAGTCAGGCATTGGGACAGGTTGCCCAGGGATGTGGTGGAGTCACCATTCCTGGGGGTGTTTAAAGAAAGGTTGGATGTGATGCACAGGGACATGGTTTAGTGGGTGACATTGGTGGTAGGGGGATGGATGGAACACATGATCTTGCAGGTCTTTTGTAATCTTTATGATTCTAAAGTGTTGCAAAAATAGCATAATTTTTTTCCACAGAAGGTTAGCTAGGAATATAAGAACAAGGAAATAAGTGGAAGAAAAAAAGGTGTGTGAGAGAGGTAATAGCAGCAGTTTTTAGAAAACTGCCCTAGAGGGAGGATTAATGTCTAGAAATAAAATTAATGATTTTTTATTATTATTTTTATTTATTACTGGCCTTATGAAGTCTCCTAGAGGGTTTTTGTTTTCACCTTCCCAGATCTTCAAACAGAATTTTCTTTGTTAAAAGTACATACCTTAGTCTGATGGGTAAGAAAAGTAGAGTTGAGGATCTAAGTTAGTTGCAAGTGACATAGAAAGGCCTCTTCATACATGTGATGTAAGAGGAGGAGGAGCATGGCAACCTCTAGACCTAGCCTCTCAGTTATCTCTTTATATATGCATACAACTTTGTGAATGTAAAGAATGCTTTCCTTGCTTCTGCAATGAAATGCTTTCCTTGCTTCCTGCAACTGGAAAAATAAACAAACAAAACCTCAGTAAGTCATTAACTGCTTATCTTTTCTAACCATGTTTTGGTTTTCATTATGTTTCCTTGAAAATGTTTCTCAAAACTTGCACTTTTAGCTGTGACTAGAAATTCTTGTTCTGTTTGAGTTTGGAGTAAGTGAAGGCAGATCCTATACCTAACAGGTAGCTCTAAACACAGATTACAGATTATATTTAGAAGTGATCATGTATGATGTAGATGAAGAATGTGCAAATGTTTTAATCTCTTCTGAAAAGTCCAGTTCTGTTTTTTTTTTTTTTTTTTTTTTTTTCTTTTCAGTTTTCTCCAATGCAAATTAGCTCTTAGAGGATCTGCCTGATTAATTTGTGATATACCTGAAGAGGTAAAAGGCATCCCATGCACCACAAACTACATTAATTTTTCTAAATTCTTCTGACAAAGAGGGAAATAGGCAGGGTAAAAATCTTTATTGGCATGTTCTCCTAAAATGTAGCTTTGCTGACTCACAAAAGATATTTTAGTACAGATATCTGTACTCCACAAAATTGTGATTTATAAGGCTCTTGGAGTTGCTGAGAATATAAATGAATTTGAAGTACTGTGTAAGCAAATTTTAAGTCCAAGCAGTCTTCATGATCTGAACATTACAGTTGCATCATCATTCCCAGAGTGGTCACCTGCTGCTGTATTTTCAGCTTTGACTAAATTTTAGATTTTCTACACCAAGTAACAGTAGGTAACAGTAATTAATAGTACACACATTTACAACACTGGGAATTAATTTCTTAATAGAGTTAATTCCCCAGACTTATATTTATTATTTGTTTATGTTAAATTTATTAGAATTCATCTGAAAAACTTTCAGAGTTTAAAACGTTAGTACTCTTTCAAGCATATCAAAGACAGAACAAAGCAAGTATCTTTTGATTTAGGGACTGGAGAGAACAGTGACATTATTGTTTTAAGGAACAGCAGGATACTGCTCTTCTACTCCCCATCTACTTTAACTGACAGTCCATTTCAGCAACCACTGATACCTGAGATTCAGTCTAATAAATAGCATGTCTGCACACACTGCTAGTTTTATCTGTCTATCAGGGACTAAATCTACACTAATCCTGACTGTAGAACTGGAAATGGAATTTGGAAAGGGTCAGGAGAATTCAGTCTATTGAATTACAAGCCAGGGCTCACTGAAGTTGCTCTGCTACTAACTAGGACTGATTACTTTTCAAAAGCACAAGGTAGGGCAGAAATTATCTTCGTTTTTCAGCTCAGAAGTCTGAGGTATTTGAGGATTTTCTTCTTCATATCTTCAATAAGAAAAAAAAAAAAAAAGAAGAAACATTTTCTAAAAGCAGCTGCAATTGTAAGCAATGTAAATGAAAGGGAATAAATACATTTAGTATTTGGTATAATGCCTTAGTGCAAATTATAAACAGGGGACTTCTAAAATATGCACTTCTTAAAGTATTTTCCAACTACTACAAATATTTAGCAAAGATTTACTTGAATCAGAATCCTAGTTCCAAATACATCTAGGAAGCCAGAATTCAGATCTGAAATTCATACTAGTGTTCTCACAAGGGTGAGAAAAGTAACTAGAAGACAAAACCATTTGTACATGTAGATGTGTCAGGGTTTGAATGAATATACATTGTGTTGTGCTAAAGCATTTTAATAAAATGCACATATGTATTTGCAGAGATGCTTTAGACAAAGTGGTGGTATATTGGCATATGTATTACCTTAAGAGTCTTACGTTAATGTAAAATCTTACAATGAGTTACTGTGGAGCTATGTTTAAATGAGAAGGGGCATGATTTAATTAAAGTGCACAACTCAGGCCTTGAAGTACTGTGAAGATAGTGTAGGCCCAGGGCTGATAACCTTGAGTGATGTTATAGCTAAAATATGTGGAACTATGTTCAGGAGGAGCGACGGCACCGTTGTACCAATTATATTAGTGCTAGAGATGTGTGCATAGAAGTTAGACCAATTATAACTTGTTGTCTGCGTATGCTGTAATGGTAGCATATATATACCTTGCTAGAACACTCATTAAAGGAGAACGATTATACTCGCATCGAGGTTGCGTCGTTATTCCGGGTCACTCCCATTTCGACAAGTTACTACAAATACAAAGACTTGAAACTTTGATGCTGGGGGGGGGACAACCTTTAATAGTTAGCAAAAGAGAAATCCCAATGGAATTTCCTGTTGTCATGGAAGAACAATCCCAGAATTTAAACAAATGTTTTACAAGAAGAGTTACTCCTCTCTAAATTAGTAATGCTTTTAACATGGAGGATAATCTTAGTTACTGGGTCTATGTCTATATGGATTTTCCATTTTCAACACAAGAAAATATTTTCTTCTAATTAGCTTAGGGAATACCCTGTTTGAAATTTTATATTGAGTTGTCTGTGTTTATAGAAGTAGAGGACATAGCAGGAGAAAGAAAGAGGTGAACCTTGTAAATAGGTTGACTGTTTAAATTCAAACTGTTGCTGTTTAAGATTTGTCCAAAAGTGGAAGTGGTTGCCTGGCTAGACATTCATTCCATCCTTGACACTGCAACTTCCAAGTGTTATTCTTCTGCTAATACAGATAAAATAATATCATAAAAGGTAGTCTAAGTGTTCTAGACACTAAATGTTAATTTGAAATAGACTACTACTTTTATTAGTATTCTGTATGGAGGAGAAGTTCATTGAATGGGATCATCCAGCAGATCCAAACACATAGTGGAGTCTTAAATATCCAAAACGGCACTAAGCCACCCATAGCCTCCTTAGATTCTGTGCTAATTTTGGGAAAGCAGTATATCTGAATTCTTGTCTGTTATATTACTGATTTAGCATATCAAAAAGCCGAATCAACTCCAATGCCTTTTGAGGCTTTTGAAGGCTAAAACATCTAAGAAATTCTGTTTGAGAATTTCAGAAAAAGCTTCCAAACTTTGACTGCACAAAGAAAGACAAAGCTTTACAAGATCTACCTATTGCAAATGTGTTATACTTAGACCACTGCCTGGGGGAGGAAAGAAAGAATATTAAAGGTTTCTTTGTTAAAACCATTTTGAAAACTTTGTCATTTCATTATTTTATTTTAAACTCAGTCTTGGAAGCTTATACAGATAAGGACATCTTGAAACCATATTAGGTATGAAGTGATTCCAATAACAGCTGACTGCGTTGAGGCCATTAAAAGCCAATCCTTTTACATCTATGACAAGGGATGTCCCATTGGCCAGGAAATTAGTAAACTGATGTGAAATTAAAGGTAATTAGTCACCACAGTTTGACAAATCCCGTGAAAATGATTTAAAACATCTAACAGCTGTTGACTAATAAAGACAAATAGTGTAGTTGCTGGAGAATGTTTTAAGTGCTACTAACAAAAACGATAGCATTCCGTGAAAGGAATACATGACAGCAGCAAGATCAGAAAAGATGGTGCTGAGGAAAAGTAATCATGGAAACATGGGTACCAGGTGTGTGAATCTGAGTAACTAACTGCCACAGACTGCAGTCTGAGTTTCTCCAGAGTAGTTGTACATAGTGGTCAGCTAAACTCATCTGAGAGCTCTTTCCCTCTTGTCAGTATCTTGCTAGGTGCACTAGACTATTAGACACACATGACTGTCTCCCACCCTCACCACTATTGGGGCGGGGGGGGGGGGGGGGGCCCAGGCAATAATGCTGCTCTATTCTTTGGCATTGATTAAAATAGTCCTTCAACTGAAAGGCTGTCTGGGATAGCAGTATTCTGCATCTTGATAGAGACTGTTTATTATTGTTTTGTGTGAATTCCTAAGGATCATTCCATGGACAATATTGCATGTTAGCTGAAGAGGGAATATGTTTATAATACAAGTGTTACCACCGCTGCTTTAATTTACAGTTTAGTTTTGTTTTGTTCTTTCCTTGCATGTGCTACCAGCATGTTTGTATCAAGAATACGAGCTCCCAGGATAAACAGCTAATTGCAGAAAACTTGACATCCCTCTCCAAATCCCAAATTAAAACAATTCTTCTCACCATAGGCTTATGCTGCTTTGCAAGTAGTTAGATCCTTAACTTCTTTGTTATTACATTTTCTTGGTGATTCTCATGATCCTAGGTTCAGATCTTCCTGAATTCTGCAGACTGATTCTTTGTTACAACTCACTGTTATGTAGGAATCAAACTCCAAATCCAAACGTCTCTCCATATTGAAGAACATTGTATTTAAATATTTAGTTGGGCTTTGAGACCTTTAATACCATGTATCATTATAATTAGTGTTATAAGCCTTAGTTAACATAATTTATTAATATTTCAGCTGACATGAATTGGAAAGCATTGTGTAAAAGTGTTGGGTTTTATTACAAAGGGAGATCTGAGAATGCACACACTCCAAAAACAGTTTTTGCACTTATGAGATAAAAGTTCTGTGATTGTATTTGGTCACATTAAGGGAATAAAAGAACATAGAATAAGATTTCTGGCTTTCTACTTGTCCATGTGTGCCTGAGCAAAGATCCAGTACAAACTGGTCTGACATTGGCAATGATTAAAGAATTCACAATATTGTTTGAAGGCAGAGTTCTTTTTGAAATTCTAAGAGACAAACATTCCCCAGGTGTCTTGTTCTACAGCTCTTTTTAATTCCCATACTTGGGGAAATTCCCTAATCACTTTATTATTAACAGTCGTACTGTATTCCAGCAAAATCCTGGTCAGAGTGTCAATCAAAATATGCTCATGTTGTGGCTGCTAGTACTTCTATTAATTATATGGGAAACTGTGAAGAAATTCGCTTCTAAAAATTTTTTTTTTTCTTTTTTTTTTTTTTTTTCCTCTTCAGCAGATGACAGTACTTCTCTGGAGAAAACATCCTAATGTGTGTTCAGACTCAGTCTCTCATACAGAGAAAATTAAATATATATCTGCTTTCTACAGTGAGCAGTTATTTTATATATATATATATATACATTCACTCCCCTGCAATAGTTCCTTCAGGGACTGGAAAGTTAGGTGTATTACGACACTGATATACTACCTTCCTATTTTCATGTTTAGCAAAAGGGTTATATGCAGTCAGCGACTGGCAGTCAGAAAAGCCAAATCTCATTTTCTGAGATTTCTTGTAAAACTATTTTGAGCCTTTATGTACAGATTTATGAAACTGAATTAAGCAACCTTAGTTCAAGCAGGAAGGTCCTACTGAGGGAAGGAAGAGTGGAGGAGAAAAAAGACAGAGAAGATTGAAATTTTAATTTTAAAAAGCTTTAGCCATCCCCATTATTAAAGAATTGTTCTGTCTTGTTAATGTTGTCCTCCTAAATCTGACAGCAATGCTGCAGGAGCTAGATGTTACTCTTCCTTTCTCCAAGGTTTACTTTGCTCACACTTCAGTGTCTGTGTTGAAAAGTCCAGCTATGAGAAGGACAGTTGATAATTTGGCCACCAATAAAGTAAAGAGTAATAACAGAAAGTAGGAAAGAAATGGGACTGTATAATAGATCCCATTATGATATTCACTTTTCTTCACAAGACATCCAGGGTATGGAAGCCATAACAGATTCGGCATTCTCTAGCTGTGCCTGTGACTAACTCTTAAGTATATCTGGTACCGTTGAAGGGTAGTATAGCCACATGATTTTATGCTTTATATCCAATGAATACACACCATGCTGAGTAGTTTTCTTTGTTTGTTTGTTTGTTTTTTTCCTGAGTAGAAGAGTTCCTTCCTTCTTTTCAGATAAATTCCCTAGAAAATGAGCTTCCTGTTCTGTAAGACTTAACTTACACTTAAAAAATATGTTTGCATTTTTACTGTGAGGCAGAATTAACAACAAAAAATATTCAGTAAATCTGTAAAATGTTTACAGTGAAATAGAAAATTATGAAATTTTATTGAATGTTTAAATTCTGATTCAAAGGAAGTACTACCTGCTGTTACTATCTAAGCCATATTTAGAAGTTTGAAGTTCTTCAGCATGATTCCCGGTCTTCTGCCTTAAAGGATAAAGGACTTTTTTTTTTTTTTTTTTTCCCTAACAGTAATAACAAATAAATGTCTGTATGAAGTAGCTAAACTTTCTATATATGCAACTCTGGTTGCTACCCATCCATACAATATGAAATTGAAATATTGTTAGTTAAAAGTTTACTGTGTTTTTGTTGTTGTTGTTTTTCTTCTTATAAATTGCTTCAATCAACAATCTTTGATTGGAGAAGAGATATCATCCTTTTTATTGCTGAAAATCTTTCTGTGGAAATAGTCTTGATTAGACAAGGACAGTTCCTGATTCAATGTGCACATATCTTTCATGAAAACAGTTGTACTTGTTTATAAGTAGTAATGTGGAGTTTTAAATAGCATTTTTTTTTTTTCTGAATGTATCCTCTTTTAGTTGGATGCACATGCTGTCTTTTTTTGTTGTTTGATTTTTTTT
Organism: Heteronetta atricapilla; assembly: GCA_011075105.1. Taxonomy (NCBI): domain Eukaryota; kingdom Metazoa; phylum Chordata; class Aves; order Anseriformes; family Anatidae; genus Heteronetta; species Heteronetta atricapilla. The sequence continues at coordinate 27,890 of MU014512.1, forward strand.
TTTTTTTTTTTTTTTCATCTAGTACTAATGAATGAAAGGAAAAGGTCTGATCACAAGGGCTGGCTTATATGGTAGATATATTCCTCAGAACACTTTTAAAACCTCGGTCACAGATAATGACTTTCAAAGAAAATAATTAAAATGAAGTACTAAATGGGATTTTCATGAATGTTGTTATTTTTTATTACATGGACCAAAAACCAAGATATTATTAAGACTCAGTGAATCATTCAGTTGTCAGAATTTTGAAGACGTATATCCAAACTTCTGTTTAATATGTGCATGAACTTGTACTTTTGTTTTTCAGAATCTATTTCTTGTACATCCTTTGCTCTTAAGGCTCACCATTTTATAAAAGCACAGTGCAGAGCTATTCAGATGAGAGACTGTGGTCTGGATCCAGACTCTGTTTTGCCAAAAGGATGCCCAAGTTCTGTATTTCTGTTGTCAATCCTATTTCAAGCTCTCCAAATGAAGAAGACAAAAACACACAAAAAACACAAAGACACACATAAAGCATGCAAATATTGACTGTAAAGTCAGCAAGAAAATGATAGAAAATGGCAGAATCAAAGTCACCTATATTCAGTCTTCATAAGATAGCATTGTTACCATCTATATATCCAAGTCTTTGAGGAAATGATACTTGAAGACAGCAGCAAATAATTGACCTTGAGACTCAACATATAAAAGCAAGGACACTGGCAGATTATCTATAAGGGCCCTTTATCTGGAAATTAATTTTCTTATCAACTAATTGGTCTAGGATTCAGAGTTTTTAGAAATCTACATGTTATAAAGCCTGCTTTTTGTCTTCCATTTTGTAATAAGGAAACTGAGAAAATGATCAGGTAAACTCAATATATTTATATTAAAATCTTACATTCTATGCATTCAAAATGTTGAAAAGATAACAATAATTTCCTTCTGAAAACTGGAAAAAAAAAAAAAAAAAGAATTTTAATAAACTAATGTTAACCATGTTATGTAAATATTTGTTACAAAATGAATGTCCTTTGTTTTGTTTGTATTTGTTTTCTTTGTATTTTTTCAAAAAAAACAAGCTTATATGCATGAATAATTACTGAAAAAGACCTATACAACCTATTATTCTGGAACAACAGCTTTATAACAAATGTGTTTTACCAGAAAATATCTTATGAAATGTCTGTTTCTCCACTTGGACAACAGAAATATGATATACTGGCTATTTCAAATATTTAAGCAGTGTGTGATTGCTTATTTATAGCAATCAAGTATACAGGTTAATTTTAGTACAATTTAATCTTAATTCACTTCAATTTTTGTCTATCTTCCCTGAGTTTTATGCCCAATTAATATTATTTTTATTTATAAATGGCAGTAGCAGACAATATGCATACACTTCAATATACAAAATATAAACCTAAAAAATATTTTTGACACTTAAGATCAAAAAAAAAAAAAAACAGAAAAAAAGTCATTTTTGGCAAGAATTGTTTCGTAGACCTAACTTTTTTGTCACTTACCTCAAGGCAAAGATGAGGTTAAGCAGTACAGTAGTGATTCTGCTAGCAGTTAATGCCAGAAAAAGTAGCTTTGAGTATTTCAAATGATACAAAGAGAGAGGAAAAAAAATCTGGTGAACAAATAGAATGAATATTATCTTTCCTTTTCAACTGCAGTAACCAGGATAATGTTGACTCTGTAATGGCTTTCCAGTTCACCTTGACTCTTAAGAGACAGCTCTCACTGGCTTTGGAAGAATTTGAGCAGAAATATTTCTTTATAGATAAGAGTTCTTAGCTTATTACTCTGGAATATTTTTATTGCCTTACAGAGCCTGCTGCTGCCATCGGCGGGAGGCAGAGACGCTGCGTGCGTGAGGTGCGAGCAGGTGGACGATCAGGTCCGCATGGTGGCGGAGCTCAAGGAGGAGGTGGAGAGGTTGAGGGATATCAGGGAGTGTGAGCGGGAGATAGACTTGTGGAGTAACTCCCTGCAGGGCCTCGAGGAGAGGTACCGGGGTGAGACACCCCAAATGGGGGTGGACCCCCTGCCCTGTCGCTGTCGGGCAGAGGGAGGGGATCTGGGAGTTGAGGAGGAATGGAGACAGGTCCCTGCTCGACATCGCAGGCGATGCCCTCCCCTTCCGGCCCCACCTTCCCAGGTGCCCTTACAGAACAGGTTTGAGGCCCTGGAGATTGAGAGACCAGCAACTGAGGAAGAGATAGAAAGTGTTCCCAGGAGGATGCCTAGGGCGAGGAGGTCGACTCCACGCATCGGGACTGCCTCCACCAAGAAAGACAGGAGAGTGATCGTTGTGGGAGACTCTATCCTTAGGGGAACAGAGGGCCCTATTTGTCGGCCTGACCCTACCCGTAGGGAAGTCTGCTGCCTCCCTGGGGCCAGGGTCAGGGACGTTGCCAAGAAAGTCAAGCACCTGGTACGGCCCACTGACTACTACCCGCTACTGGTCTTTCAGGCTGGTAGCGATGAAGTAGCAAAGAGAAGTCCGAAGGCGATCAAAAGAGACTTTAGGGATTTGGGGCGACTACTTAGAGGATCAGGCGCGCAGGTTGTGTTTGCCTCTGTCCTTCCGATAGGGGGGATTGAAGCAGAAAGGTGTGCTGTTCACCTAAACTCATGGCTTCGAGACTGGTGTGACCGGCAGAACTTTGGGTTCTTTGATCATGGGAAGGTCTATGCTATACCGGGCCTGATATCACCGGATGGGATGCGTCTCTCTCGGAGAGGGGTAAGGATCTTTGGTCAGGAGTTGGCAGGGCTGATAGATAGGGCTTTAAACTAGAGTCGAAGGGGGAAGGGGCTAAAACCAGGCACGCCGGTGAAGACCTAAGGGATGGTACGCTAGAATCAGAGGGGCTGTGTGCCAGTGAGGTCCTTCGGTTAGATCCACAAGGTGCTGAGTGTAAGGAAACACACCTGAAATGTTTCTACACAAACGCACACAGTATGAGGAATAAAATGGATGAGAAGTCGCGCAACTACGACATCATCAGCATAAGCGAAACCTGGTGGGATGAGTCCTGTGACTGGGGTGTTGCGATAGATGGTTACAGGCTCTTCAGGAGGGACAGGCAGGGAAGGCGAGGTGGTAGGGTGGCGATGTATGTGAAGCAGGGGCTGGACTGTGTGGAACTTCAGGTCGGCGATGGCAAAGTTGAGAGCCTCTGGGTAAGGATCAAGGGATGAACGAATAAAGGGGATGTAGTTGTGGGAGTCTATTACAGACCGCCTGGCCAGGACGATAGCGCCGATAAATTATTCTTTACAGAACTAAGAGAGGCCTCGAGATTAACTCCCCTTGTCCTTATGGGGGACTTCAACTTGCCAGACGTTAACTGGGAGTGCCACATGGCTGACACGAGCAAGTCCAGGAGGTTCATGAAGCACCTAGATGATAACTTCTTGGTGCAGGTGCTAACGGAGCCAACTAGGAAAGGTGCCCTCCTAGACCTGTTGCTAGAAAACAGAGAGGGTCTGGTGGGAGATGTGGTGATTGGTGGCCGCCTCGGTCATAGCGACCATGAAGTGGTTGAGTTCAAAATTTACAGTGACAGAAGGAAAAGTGCCACCAAAACCTCATCCCTAGATATGGGGAAGGCGGACTTCAGGCTGCTCAGGGAACTAG
>MU014513.1:8552-31522 GCA_011075105.1 Heteronetta atricapilla
GAAGGAAGGAAGGAAGGAAGGAAGGAAGGAAGGAAGGAAGGAAGAAAGGAAGAAAGGAAGAAAGGAAGAAAGGAAGAAAGGAAGAAAGGAAGAAAGGAAGAAAGGAAGAAAGAAAGAAAGAAAGAAAGAAAGAAAGAAAGAAAGAAAAAGAAAGAAAGAAAGAAAGAAGCAGTTCTCAAGTTATACTTAATCCGCACAAGTGCAAGTCCATTATTGTAAGATTATATTTCCCTTTCACCATCTTCCATCAAGTTGAGGGTATTTTAATCTGCAGTGTAGATGAAGGCATTTCTTGCCTTTTAACTGCTATTACCCAGTTTATGATCATGATTATTGTTGGAAGATGCTATAATTATAAAGATTAATTAGTAGTCAGAGCAAGAGAAGCACATATATTAGCAATGTGTCAGATTCTAAGACTGAAGCTTTCAAATACAAAAATGAGATTAGAAAATCAGAGGGCTTGATAGGTCAGGCATGAATATGATTTTTTTTTTTTTTTTTTTTGTCATTAGGAATCTTTTGTGCTGGTATGTAAAAATGGTAATAAATCATTCCTGTTCTTCAGAACATCTTTCTTAAATTTGTAAAAACTCTTTAAGTGCTAATTAGGTAAGAACCGATCAAAAATCAAATTAGGAACAATTAACTCTTATTGCCATGGATAAGGAAAAATAAAAGAAGGAAACATACTTGGCAACATACTTTTGTTGAGGTGTTTTACGTGAAGTTAGTACACATGAAGGTACTTTAATGCATAAGAACTTCAAAATCCCAAACTATATTTTTCCTTTTGTATAAATTAATCCTTATTCAAGCAGAGAAGAGAAGTTCTTATGAATAGCTAAAGATATATTATGTCGTATGTCATTATTATTAGAAACAACAATCTCCTGAGTAAGCTCTTACTCTTGGCAGTGTTATACAATTACAATTTACTACATGGCCTTGTCACAATTCTCACATCAGTGATCTCTAATAAAATCTCTCTGTTTATATTTTCTCTTCCAATTACCTTCCATTTCCTTTGCTACTTTGTGAGCTGATATTCTCAAATAAATTAAATAGCATTTCAAATAATTAGCTTTATTAAAAAGAAATTGCAGAATATTTAATTTGGAAAACCACATTGTTTTGGAAGCTGTTCTGTATCATCAAGAAATACATTTACACTTTCAGTATTTTGTGCAGAACCATATATCATGTAAAGCACCCATTTAGCACTTTATAGCTTTCATTTGCAGGCTCTTACCAGCCTGAAGTTCTTAGAATTCTTTCCTCAAGTTCCTATGTCTTTTAAATATAATCAAGTCATCCAAATTAATTAACATCTATAGGAATTTCATGTCCTCTACAATTTTTCTAAGAAACGAAGTATTGAGAGTGTTTGAAGCCTCCCTTCAGTTAAGCAGTTGAACAGAAGTCCAAAGAACAGATGAAAGCTGTCTTCATTGTATAATCATTTACGAGGGGTCCAAGGCATTCTCACTTCAAAGTCACAGAACTGGAAATCACTCATTCCCTGAACTAACAAGCAGAAAAAGGAATCACCGACACGAAGAATGGGATACATATACTTAAGATCAAGTAGATACATGGGAGTTGATAAAAATTTTACAATTTCTGTTTCCTGAGAAGTTCAAATATAAAGGTTTATTTCAATGTGAAATACGGGATTTTAAAGCTGCTCATCAAAACCAAACATAATTCCTCCCCAAGCCCCACCATCATAAATTGAATTTACTGTGAAGCAGAGCATGAAGCCAACTGTGGCTTCTATCTATCTGTCTCTTCTTAAAGGCTAGGTTTGACAGTGACAGCTGACTGTAATTGCATCAGCATCCTCACATTCTGCAAATGAGACAAATTTCCCTGATAAATGCACCTGTGAAGACAACTCTAAATTTGTTAGTCTTCAAAGGGTATTAGTCTTCAAAGGGTGAATCTCAGCAATGGATGTAGCTTCACTCACTGTCCTGTCCCCAAATCTTTTTAACGATGAGAAAATAAGAACAATATTAGCTTTCTTCCTAAGAACAGTTACCTTCCTTCACTGTTAACTCATAGGATTAGATAGATCAAATATTCAGATAATATATTTTTAATTTATGATATTTTCTATTATGAAGACAAGAAATTTGCATAAGAAAAAGAGAAGGCTTGCATCAACAAACTAGAGAAAGGTGTCACATCACATTATTTTAGAACAGTTAATGTATTCTAAATAATAATAATAATAATAGATTTTAGTACTCTTTCTCTTTTCATATTATATTTTGGTAGAATCCAAAGCATAGATTCTGAAGCTTAGGTTAAGAGTAGATTCAGTACTTTAGGTATTGTAGTTTTGTAGCTTCAAAATAACACTTATGCTAAGAGATTTTTTTTTTTTTTACGCAGTTTAAGAGTATACTCCCATATTATGCATTCTTGATTTCACATAACAGCCTAAACATTGGAGGACTGAATTTTTGTAGACTAGAAAAAAAGACTTGTTGATGTTTGAAACCAGCCCAAACTACCATAGGTATTTCCTGCCCCAAGTTTTCAATAATAATTGCTTGTCACCAGGATGGGATTTTAATACAGCTGTACTATATATATATCCCGTTTTACCATTTCTCAGGGGGAATTAATTTCTGGGTTCATTTTGTGAGTTTTTATGGAAGAAATATATTTGAATGGATACAGAAAGTTGTCAAGTTCTGACAAAGCAAAAGGTTCAAACTACACTGTGTATTTGTGTGTATTAAATTATCAGTATTTTAAAGCTGGAAATAATTTTCTGCTAGCTGTCAAGGTCCATTCTTAAGTTTAGACAAGAAATAACTGAGAAGAACAACCCATCCAGTATCACTCAAGCTACTTCAGACTAAAATCATAGATTTACCAGCTTCATTGGCAGCAATGTCCATTGGAACAGCAGATTTATTGCCAGATTGCACATACTACAGGTTGTTAACCTTGGGACTATGATGCTGCCTATAAATTTATCTGGGAATAAATATTACAAAGAGGTTGATACAGAAATATTTGTATGTATGTGAAAATGGCAACTCTATGTCAGCAGCCTCAAAAAAAAAAAAAAAAAAAAAAGTTTGTTTTATTGCTTCCCTCTTTTTTGATAAGTGAAACATCTGTGAATTAGCAGAACATGAATAAGATATCGTACATATAAGCAGATTTCAACTTTATGAAGAAGGTTATATCAGATTATCTAAACACAAAGACATGCAGCTGCTGAGACACTATGTTCCTTGTGGAATTACTTGGCAAATCATTTTTCTCCTGCTCCTGCTATACCGTGCAGAAGATCACCACTACATGTCAAGCCAATGAACAAGATAAGGTCCAATGTTTTCACTTCTAATACTTTTGTAAATAGAGGTGATTACAATCAAAACTGCAGAAAACAGTCATTTGTTGGACTTGCTGAATACTTTCTAGCTTGAGAGAAAAAGCAAATGGACATGAAGAATTAGTTGTATTTTAGTCCACTTCAGGGAAAGACATTTTAGTATTAAAATTTAGTATTTAATAAATACTATTCTCATATAGATCTGAATTGAGTGAAGTTTGTCAACTAAACAGGCAAACTGTACCATGAAGAACTGTTGTGGTTTAACCTGGCAGGCAGCTCAGCACCACACAGCCTCTCACTCACTCCCCCTCCCATTGGGATGGGGGAGAGAATCAGGAGAAAAAAATAAAAAATAAAAAATAAATAAAATAAAATCTCATGGACTGAGATAAAGACAGCTTAATAGAAGAGAAAAAGAAGATAAATTATAATAGTAATGATGATGATGATGATGATAGAATCTACAAAGTAAGTGATGCACAATGCAATTGCTCACCACCCACTGACCGATGCTTATCCCATCCCCAAGCTACACCCCACATAGCCAGCCACCCCATCTTTATTGTTCAGCACATTGTCACATGGTGTGGGACACTCCTTTCTTGCAGGTCAAAGTGAGAAGTTGGAAAGGCCTTGGCCCTCTGTAAGCACTATTCTGCAACACCTGAAACATCAGTATGTTGTCAGCATTATTCTCATCCCAAATCCAAAACACAGCACAATATCAGCTGCTAGGAGGAAAATTAACTCTATCCTAGCCAAAATCAAGACAAGAACCTAAACAAAGAGAAACTAAGTCAGATCCACTGAAATGTTCTTATTAGACTTCCTAACTAGATGAATTGGATAGTTCATTTTATCTGCAGCCTTTATTAAGAATTAAGTATTATTACATTGTGGACTACCAATAAAACTGTCTGTTACTGATCTATTGAATTATTATCTAATGAAGGCATAGACTTACAAGTACAATGGGAGATCATACCCTGCAGTTTCCACTCTAACTACCTGTTCTGGAACACTAATCTGTTTTACTTCTATATTGAGTGATTCTAGTCACAGTTACCAAAAATACATGTATCTGAGGTCATGACAAAATTTGGGAAGCTTTGGGAACTGCACAAGATGCTATGATTTCATTATACCATAGTAGAGTGATTGCCTACTCTGAACTGAAATCAAATTCAGACTTCCAATACAGAAGCCCAAGCATTAATCTTGAGTTTCATAGGACAAATGGTACTGAGAGGTCAGCAGCAGGCTGACATAACTGTATTGCATATTATTATAAAATATTATAAAACAGCTTTTCTGAGCAGCCTGCTTCAAACAAGACAGTTCATGAATTTTGGTTTCCTTTTATAAACATGCCACATTTGAGAGTTCTGATGCATATTGTAGTGGTGATCCAGACTGAATGAATGACTTTCCTTTCAAAAGAAATGGACTGACTTACACTATTAGAAAAAATTGTGGCCTCTTCAGCAAAGAACCAAAAATCCCTTGAGGTTCTGACATAGATTGTGCTTAGAAAAAAGTCAACATGAATGTAAAGATCATACCTTTTCATATCAGACTCTCGACTCCTCAATCTTTCCTTTTTTTTTTTTTCTTCCCAACATGTCTAAATGTCTGCATTCCAAATGCAATCAATTTTTATATTATATCAGACACTGACTACATTCAGATCACTCTGATTTTATCAGCTATTTGCAAAGGAGTTTACAAGAGGAAAATAGATTTCAGCGAAGATAGAGAGGATGTTAAGGTAACAGCCAGAATACATAATGTCCTGGGACTATAAACTTACCAATGGGTATTAATGGAAGATTTTTATTTTATTTGTGTGTGTGTGTGTGTGTGTGTTTTGGTTTCATTTTGTTTTGGTTGGTTGTTTTTTTTGGGGACTGGACAGAAACAGAGTCTGACTTCTGTAAATGACTTTAAACAGGTTTGCAAATTCTAAACAAAACTTTCTACACTTGTGTAAACCTTGACATTTCCCAATATCACCTTTGATCATTGACAATGAAGTAATCCTGAAATGAACACAACAATTAACATTGCTTTGATCACTATTATAAACCTCCTGAGAGCAGTCACTGCAATAAAACTGGCGTATTAAAGATATGAAAAAATAATTGCAGGTGCAACTAAACATGATTAATGATCAGACAACAGCTTCCACATGAAAAGAATATTAAATAGTGTTGTACTGTTGTCAGGGGCAAGGTTATTAATGTGTTGGCTTGTTTGTTTGAATAAAGCACAGGGCAAGAGGACAGATAATATTCATAAGACAACAAGCACTATTTGTGCACTGTTTTAAAAAGTTAGTTTGCTACACATTTAAAATATGGGCATTTGTAAACCATGCTGGATATATGCAATGCACGTTAGGGAGTATCTGAGATTCTGTGATTCAGTTTTCATATGAACTTTAATATACTATACAATTTCCTTTATAGAAATAAGGATCTAGCAGACTTTGGGTAGAAATCACATACTAGCACATACTAGCTTCAAGACTGAATACTTGAATCCTTGTTATTTCAAGTCTGGGACTTAACTACCAGCCTGCTCATCTTGTAGCAAGTTTTTATTCATAACATGATGTAAAACAAAGAAGAAAAAACAAACTTTTCTGGTGAACAGGAACAGACAGAAGAATGACAAGAACTTGTAAAGTGGTTTTATTTTCCCCTCTTTGGTTCTGTTTACAGAATAAAAGACAGAAATCATAATTTAAATTATTTAAAATAAAAATAAAACATCTATACAGAAGCTTATTACAGTCCTTTGCTCATACTTTTTGTTGTTAATGAGGCATTATTTATTAGATATTTAATAGATAATTATGCCTTGTCAACTAGTTGAATTTGAATTAGTGACTATGTCAAAGAAAATGTTTGGGTCTTTAATAACATCCCATCTATAATCCATCAATGATATTCCTAATAACATATGTACCCCTGTGTTAATAATATTATGAAACAGGAGGGGTAGGTCAGGTCATACAGTGTTTTGAAACAGGAAAGATGATCCTGGTCTTACAAAATACATTAGTGGAAATAATTTCACTACAGGAATGAAAAAGTCCAGGGATACATGCCTTGGGAACATACTTGGGAACATACAAGGCAGTATTTTATGGAAGCAACCATAAAATACTGAACAGTATGTTGCTAAATTTGTTTCCAGTTTTAGAAGCCCCTTGCAATGGAATGAGTCTAAACCAGACATTTTCTTTTCTAACCAATAATTTATTTTTGCCAAGTTTTAAAACTTCATTGAAAGAAGCCAGATTGTTCTGGTCAAAAGTGTCATCCAATTATTAGTGTAATGGAAACAAGGTAAAGAATTATACATATAATAGCCATCCAGAGAGAGAACATTTACAACCCATAACATTTACGTAGATAGGTTGTAGGCATAGTAAACAGCCACAGGAGGGAGGGAGAGAATAACAATTACTCTAATGGGGAGGGATAGGTTGTAATTAACATTAAATACTACACAAAGTGAGATTTTTGCAGTAAGAATGACATACAAGAGAGTTATATAAGACACAATGGCCTTCTTGAGAGACAAGGTAGTAAGAATAATAAATAGGATATTTTACATCAGCAGAAGTAGCTCCATAGATTAACAAAGTTGTAAGAATAAGTCTGCTTTCCACAAAAGCCAGAATTACTTATTTTTGATGAGCCTTCCTTTTGTGTTATTTTCAGTTAGGAAGTAAAAACTAGCTGATGTTACAAGCAATAGTTGGAAAGGGAGAGAAAGAGGAATTGGGGAAGAAAATCCAACACTAGAACTCTAAAAGAGGTGATTTTTTTTTTTTTTTTTGGCTATTGGCTATTTTTTTTTATTTGGCTATTATTGATCACACTAAAAAGTGAAAGCCTATCATCTTATCATTAATATATATGAAGTGATAGGCATATTCTTACACAGAAAACTGGATTTCTGAAAACACAAACAGGAATAATTGAGCTTCAAGAAATTAAGAGTAAAAAAGATATGACTTCTCATCAACAGCATGATTTATGTCTTTATCCATGAAGGCTGATAAGTTGAAAAGTACAGACTAGATCTCAGAAAATGACATTTACAATGAAAGTGTTGATGTATAATATTAGATAAACTCCTTCCATGATTTACTAAATTACTAAATTGAATTCATTTTCTTCCAATAGACTTTCTTCTGAAGTGGTGAAATTAAATTTCATCACTGATCTGAGGTGGCCTGCAATGTACTCTTGTTTAACAATACACTTTTCACCAGGTGAACATCTGGCCACAATGTTTGTCTATGATTGCAGTGCTTGTTGCTTTGTTTACTACCATTTGATGTATAACACAGTTGGTATCAGAATAAGTTAGGTAATTAGCATGCAAGCAGAAAGTAAAATCTGATCTATTTGCCAGTGCTTATAATTACAGTCTTTTCTCAACAAAATCTGGAACACTAAGGGATCAAACAAATGCAAGATTAACACAATGTACTTATTTAGACAGGAAATATATTTAGCAAGGATGTATATATATCATAGTTCTCTTTTCTATTTTAATGCAATTATGCACAAGGCCAACAAATGCAGAAAATACTCGAAAGCGAAGACAAGGCCTCGCCTTCATTTCATAGTAGGTTCATCCTGAGAAATTCATGGAGGTTTTTTAAAATATACCTGAAGTACTCAAGGTAGAGCCATTTCTCATTAAAGCAAGTAAAAGCATCATAGGAACACAGTTCGCTCAACCCCAGCAACACCCCAAAAGGCAATCTCCTTTACATCTAAATTCTTACTAATTTTAATTAAATGTGAACTAGATCCAAAATCGAAGGTAACTTGCTTCACAAAACGTAAGAGGAATTTTTTGGAACTGGATTTTCATTATTTCAATAAATAAAGTAAAAGCAAAAATATGGCAACATGTAACCTTATTGAGGTTACAGGTTACAAATGAATCATCATTATTTGATTAAATAATGTGTAACTGACAAATTTCCATTCATAAAAATCCACTTTCTATTGACTAACTAAAATTAGGCTGTTATATTTCTGTGGCTACGGATTAAGATATATATATATTTTTTTCATAAAAAAAAAAACTTTGAAAACTGATAGACAACAATAAAAATAGTAAGGATAGGGGCGTCAAAAGCAGAAGGAAATATCAACATTTTTGATTGTATTCAAATTTTCACCTATTGGACTCAATATAGATTCATAAAGATGACTTCATTGAATAACAGAGTTTGACAGAGAGAAAATTCTAAAGGGAAATCAGAAAAGAATGGCAATTCAGACTATATAAGAACCTGTCTTTCACCTCTGTGATGACTCTAAAAATCCTAGACACAACACCTGCATGGCACCACTAATCTCCTCTAAAGCTGCACGTTTAGATTTTTTTTTTTTTTTTGCAGTTTTTACATATAGATATAAAAAGAGCATATATAATATCCTTTTTTTTTTTTTTTTTTTTTTTTTTTTTTTAAGGTTTAAAAAGGCTGGTGAAAAAAAGAAAAAAAAAAAAAAAAATGAAAAAATCTTTTTTTCCTAGACCTTGCTCACTATTTTTGACTGTATGCGATCCACACCTTGCTCTAAATGTTGTGTCCTATATATGTTTGTGTTGAGCAAATCTGAAGATGCCAGTTTAGTACAATTTCTTTTTACCATTGGTGGTTGTTTTTTTTTGTTTGTTTGCTTGTTTGTTTAATCTTCTGGATTTCTAATACTACTATTATTCTTCTTCAAAATATTGTTGCCAAATAGCCTAAGCTTCTGGATCCATTACACTTTAATTCAGTGATGAAAGCAGTTTGTTTTATGTCAAGCAAAGTTCTTATGTAAACCTTTGCACATAAAGTTAAGAAAAGGTTAATGATATCTAATACTAACAACTCACAGACAATCACAAATACATTTAAAAAAAAAAAATAACTGAAGAAATGCTATAACTAGCTTTTCATTATTTTCATCTTCAGGCATTTACTTGCTATTTGATTCTGGAGTCCCTTCTTAAAAATAAATGAATAAATAAATAAAATGCTGTCAGTCTTTGGTAATTAAGAGCTGATTAATCACATTTGTTGCAACTGATTTTGCTGATTTTCCTCTGTTGAAATGCATCTTGCCTTTAACTAATGGATGATAGTGATGATAACAAAGGACATTTTAATCACTAAGCACTGGTGATAGATGATTTGCTGGTTTAATTGAATTGTTACTTGACTGTATATTATCTTTGAGGGTACTATGATTTGAATTCAAATGCAGAAGGCATGTTGTAAGATACTGTGAAAAACATGTTTATTTGTTGGAATTGTTGCTGGGTCAGAAACTACTGACTTTATTTTCTAATTGCATTTGGAAAATTGAGTGCTAGAAAGTGGAAAATAGAGCATATTTCTGGAGATATTTTTCTCCCCTTGTTTCTCTGGAGGTTTTACATAAAAACATTGGGAAAAAAAAAAAAAAAAGAATATTTGGGTGCTGACAGTATTTGCTAATTTAAATGCTTCTATTCCACAGCCACATAGTTGATTATGTACAAATTCCTTTGTGCAATGCTTTAAAAAATGTAAACACTATGGAAGAATTATTGTCTTCTAGGTTCTTTATTAAGATTTCTATTACCTGTTGTTTGTGTTCTTTAATAGGCATTCAAAGCACATTCAAATCTTAACTCTGAGTCATTAATATTTGTGCCTAATTTGAAGAAAGGGTCTACATAAGAAATTAGTAATTTTATTTAAGAGAATATCAAAGGAGGACAGAAAATAAATCAATCCTTGCAACTGCAGATGTAAAGAAAGTGAACTATGAAATAGATAATCTACTATTGTGAAAAGTACACTTTTTTTTTTTTTTTTTTTTTTTTTTCTCTAAGATTCCACAAGTCTGCATAACTGTAACTGATAAGCCAGATATTTTATGAGGCTAACTAATAGGATCTACAGAAAGAAGTAGAGTTAGGGTACCCATAAATGAACAATACAAAAGTAAGATTTGTTGTGATCTTAAAAGTTATGTCTCATAAATCTGCAGTTCCTTAAAAGAATGGGGAAAAAATATATAAAATAAAATTGTATGGACAATTGAAATCAGTTAAAAAAATAAATAAATAAAAAATAAAAGCTTTTTGTAATTTTAGTGAACTTTTGATATGGTCATCATTACCAAAGAGGAAAACAGGAATTACAGAATAAGACTAAATTATTTGTTCTCACAGTGAAGGTCACTAGTGACCTTTCATAGGATCTATATCATGCTGTGCACATGTGAAAAAAGGTTGTGAATAACAGCGACAGAATTTGCTGATAATCTTAAATTATTTGGTAGAGACAGAATCTGAATAGGAAGAACTGCAGAATTTCCTTACAATAGCCAGTGATTAAGTTATAAAATGTCAATGTGAAAAGTGAGTGTAGTTAAGTACAAAGTATCCCTCGCTCCACTCAATCAATTTTAAGTTTACACACATAGCAATGGGCTCACAGCCTAACTATTACCATTCAGGCATAAGACCTTTGAGTTATAAGTAGTTCTATGAAAACACTTGTTCAGTATTAGCCAGAAGAACAAACTGAATCCTAAAAATTATTGGAAAAGAAATAATGAATAAAATAAGATGATCATTGTGCAGCTGTAGAAATAGATGGACTCCATGGAATACCAGTAACTTTTCCTTTTCTCTCTCAAGAAAGATACAGTAAAGCCGGAAAGGATTTAGAGACGGACACCAAGGACGAGAAAAAGTATAGAGCATGTATTATACGGGAAATGATTGAATAAATTAGGATGAAAAATTCATGAAGGAGGTAGAAGACCACAGAAAGCAATTTAATGATGAGAGACCTGGAGAGCTGAACAGTTATAATGAATCATCACTCCGTTCAGTACAAGAAGGGTCTTCTCACTTGCCTCTTCATTAAATATTTCTGTATTCTTTTAGCAATGTATGCTTAAGCATGTAAACATACTTTGTATATTCTACTATCTAAGCCTTCATACCACTAGGATTTCAGTGGTGTGTGATTTCCAGCAGGCTTAAAGAAGCCTGCTGATGACAGACTATAGCTTCCTTTTTCTATCAGAAATCCCAGAACACTTATTCCCTTGACAACTGCTAATACTACTTTTAGGATTTTTTTTTTTTTTTTTTTTTTTTTCTGGCTAGTGCATAAAAAGAAGGAAAAAGATTTATTTTGTCCTATTTCTTGTTATATTATGACATCAAGGAATGGACTAGCCTTGAAGGGGGCAGAGGATGGGCAGAGGGGATGAGGTTCAACACTGCTAAGTGCCAGGTCCTGCACTTTGGCCAAAACAATCCCATGCAGCACTACAGGCTTGGGGCAGAGTGGTTGGAAAGCTGTGCAGAAGAAAAGGATCTGGAGGTCGATGCTCACCTGAACATGAGCCAGCAGTGTGCCCAGGTGACCAACAAGGCCAACGGCATCTTGGCTTGTATCAGTAATAGTGTAGCCAGCAGGACCAGGGAGGTGATCCTGCTCTCACCCTGTTCTCTGCTCTGAGGCTGCATCTTGAGTACTGGCTTCAGTTTTGGGTCCCTCACTACAAAGGGCATCGAGGCCCTGGATCATGTCCAGAGAAGGGATATGAGGCTGGTGAAGGGTCTTAAACACAAGTCCTGTGAAGAGCGGCTGAGGGAAATTGGGTTGTTTGAAGAAGAGGAAGCTCAGGGAAGACCTTATTGCTCTCTACAACTACCTGAAAGCAAGTTATGAAGAGCTGGGGGTTGGCCTCTTCTTGCAGACAGAACTAGAGGTTCTCAAGTTGTGCCAGTGGAGGGTCAGGTTGTAAATTAGGAGACGTTTCTTCTCAGAAAGAGCAGTCAGGCATTGGGACAGGTTGCCCAGGGATGTGGTGGAGTCACCATTCCTGGGGGTGTTTAAAGAAAGGTTGGATGTGATGCACAGGGACATGGTTTAGTGGGTGACATTGGTGGTAGGGGGATGGATGGAACACATGATCTTGCAGGTCTTTTGTAATCTTTATGATTCTAAAGTGTTGCAAAAATAGCATAATTTTTTTCCACAGAAGGTTAGCTAGGAATATAAGAACAAGGAAATAAGTGGAAGAAAAAAAGGTGTGTGAGAGAGGTAATAGCAGCAGTTTTTAGAAAACTGCCCTAGAGGGAGGATTAATGTCTAGAAATAAAATTAATGATTTTTTATTATTATTTTTATTTATTACTGGCCTTATGAAGTCTCCTAGAGGGTTTTTGTTTTCACCTTCCCAGATCTTCAAACAGAATTTTCTTTGTTAAAAGTACATACCTTAGTCTGATGGGTAAGAAAAGTAGAGTTGAGGATCTAAGTTAGTTGCAAGTGACATAGAAAGGCCTCTTCATACATGTGATGTAAGAGGAGGAGGAGCATGGCAACCTCTAGACCTAGCCTCTCAGTTATCTCTTTATATATGCATACAACTTTGTGAATGTAAAGAATGCTTTCCTTGCTTCTGCAATGAAATGCTTTCCTTGCTTCCTGCAACTGGAAAAATAAACAAACAAAACCTCAGTAAGTCATTAACTGCTTATCTTTTCTAACCATGTTTTGGTTTTCATTATGTTTCCTTGAAAATGTTTCTCAAAACTTGCACTTTTAGCTGTGACTAGAAATTCTTGTTCTGTTTGAGTTTGGAGTAAGTGAAGGCAGATCCTATACCTAACAGGTAGCTCTAAACACAGATTACAGATTATATTTAGAAGTGATCATGTATGATGTAGATGAAGAATGTGCAAATGTTTTAATCTCTTCTGAAAAGTCCAGTTCTGTTTTTTTTTTTTTTTTTTTTTTTTTCTTTTCAGTTTTCTCCAATGCAAATTAGCTCTTAGAGGATCTGCCTGATTAATTTGTGATATACCTGAAGAGGTAAAAGGCATCCCATGCACCACAAACTACATTAATTTTTCTAAATTCTTCTGACAAAGAGGGAAATAGGCAGGGTAAAAATCTTTATTGGCATGTTCTCCTAAAATGTAGCTTTGCTGACTCACAAAAGATATTTTAGTACAGATATCTGTACTCCACAAAATTGTGATTTATAAGGCTCTTGGAGTTGCTGAGAATATAAATGAATTTGAAGTACTGTGTAAGCAAATTTTAAGTCCAAGCAGTCTTCATGATCTGAACATTACAGTTGCATCATCATTCCCAGAGTGGTCACCTGCTGCTGTATTTTCAGCTTTGACTAAATTTTAGATTTTCTACACCAAGTAACAGTAGGTAACAGTAATTAATAGTACACACATTTACAACACTGGGAATTAATTTCTTAATAGAGTTAATTCCCCAGACTTATATTTATTATTTGTTTATGTTAAATTTATTAGAATTCATCTGAAAAACTTTCAGAGTTTAAAACGTTAGTACTCTTTCAAGCATATCAAAGACAGAACAAAGCAAGTATCTTTTGATTTAGGGACTGGAGAGAACAGTGACATTATTGTTTTAAGGAACAGCAGGATACTGCTCTTCTACTCCCCATCTACTTTAACTGACAGTCCATTTCAGCAACCACTGATACCTGAGATTCAGTCTAATAAATAGCATGTCTGCACACACTGCTAGTTTTATCTGTCTATCAGGGACTAAATCTACACTAATCCTGACTGTAGAACTGGAAATGGAATTTGGAAAGGGTCAGGAGAATTCAGTCTATTGAATTACAAGCCAGGGCTCACTGAAGTTGCTCTGCTACTAACTAGGACTGATTACTTTTCAAAAGCACAAGGTAGGGCAGAAATTATCTTCGTTTTTCAGCTCAGAAGTCTGAGGTATTTGAGGATTTTCTTCTTCATATCTTCAATAAGAAAAAAAAAAAAAAAGAAGAAACATTTTCTAAAAGCAGCTGCAATTGTAAGCAATGTAAATGAAAGGGAATAAATACATTTAGTATTTGGTATAATGCCTTAGTGCAAATTATAAACAGGGGACTTCTAAAATATGCACTTCTTAAAGTATTTTCCAACTACTACAAATATTTAGCAAAGATTTACTTGAATCAGAATCCTAGTTCCAAATACATCTAGGAAGCCAGAATTCAGATCTGAAATTCATACTAGTGTTCTCACAAGGGTGAGAAAAGTAACTAGAAGACAAAACCATTTGTACATGTAGATGTGTCAGGGTTTGAATGAATATACATTGTGTTGTGCTAAAGCATTTTAATAAAATGCACATATGTATTTGCAGAGATGCTTTAGACAAAGTGGTGGTATATTGGCATATGTATTACCTTAAGAGTCTTACGTTAATGTAAAATCTTACAATGAGTTACTGTGGAGCTATGTTTAAATGAGAAGGGGCATGATTTAATTAAAGTGCACAACTCAGGCCTTGAAGTACTGTGAAGATAGTGTAGGCCCAGGGCTGATAACCTTGAGTGATGTTATAGCTAAAATATGTGGAACTATGTTCAGGAGGAGCGACGGCACCGTTGTACCAATTATATTAGTGCTAGAGATGTGTGCATAGAAGTTAGACCAATTATAACTTGTTGTCTGCGTATGCTGTAATGGTAGCATATATATACCTTGCTAGAACACTCATTAAAGGAGAACGATTATACTCGCATCGAGGTTGCGTCGTTATTCCGGGTCACTCCCATTTCGACAAGTTACTACAAATACAAAGACTTGAAACTTTGATGCTGGGGGGGGGACAACCTTTAATAGTTAGCAAAAGAGAAATCCCAATGGAATTTCCTGTTGTCATGGAAGAACAATCCCAGAATTTAAACAAATGTTTTACAAGAAGAGTTACTCCTCTCTAAATTAGTAATGCTTTTAACATGGAGGATAATCTTAGTTACTGGGTCTATGTCTATATGGATTTTCCATTTTCAACACAAGAAAATATTTTCTTCTAATTAGCTTAGGGAATACCCTGTTTGAAATTTTATATTGAGTTGTCTGTGTTTATAGAAGTAGAGGACATAGCAGGAGAAAGAAAGAGGTGAACCTTGTAAATAGGTTGACTGTTTAAATTCAAACTGTTGCTGTTTAAGATTTGTCCAAAAGTGGAAGTGGTTGCCTGGCTAGACATTCATTCCATCCTTGACACTGCAACTTCCAAGTGTTATTCTTCTGCTAATACAGATAAAATAATATCATAAAAGGTAGTCTAAGTGTTCTAGACACTAAATGTTAATTTGAAATAGACTACTACTTTTATTAGTATTCTGTATGGAGGAGAAGTTCATTGAATGGGATCATCCAGCAGATCCAAACACATAGTGGAG
Organism: Heteronetta atricapilla; assembly: GCA_011075105.1. NCBI lineage: Eukaryota > Metazoa > Chordata > Aves > Anseriformes > Anatidae > Heteronetta > Heteronetta atricapilla. The sequence continues at coordinate 24,198 of MU014513.1, forward strand.
TCTTAAATATCCAAAACGGCACTAAGCCACCCATAGCCTCCTTAGATTCTGTGCTAATTTTGGGAAAGCAGTATATCTGAATTCTTGTCTGTTATATTACTGATTTAGCATATCAAAAAGCCGAATCAACTCCAATGCCTTTTGAGGCTTTTGAAGGCTAAAACATCTAAGAAATTCTGTTTGAGAATTTCAGAAAAAGCTTCCAAACTTTGACTGCACAAAGAAAGACAAAGCTTTACAAGATCTACCTATTGCAAATGTGTTATACTTAGACCACTGCCTGGGGGAGGAAAGAAAGAATATTAAAGGTTTCTTTGTTAAAACCATTTTGAAAACTTTGTCATTTCATTATTTTATTTTAAACTCAGTCTTGGAAGCTTATACAGATAAGGACATCTTGAAACCATATTAGGTATGAAGTGATTCCAATAACAGCTGACTGCGTTGAGGCCATTAAAAGCCAATCCTTTTACATCTATGACAAGGGATGTCCCATTGGCCAGGAAATTAGTAAACTGATGTGAAATTAAAGGTAATTAGTCACCACAGTTTGACAAATCCCGTGAAAATGATTTAAAACATCTAACAGCTGTTGACTAATAAAGACAAATAGTGTAGTTGCTGGAGAATGTTTTAAGTGCTACTAACAAAAACGATAGCATTCCGTGAAAGGAATACATGACAGCAGCAAGATCAGAAAAGATGGTGCTGAGGAAAAGTAATCATGGAAACATGGGTACCAGGTGTGTGAATCTGAGTAACTAACTGCCACAGACTGCAGTCTGAGTTTCTCCAGAGTAGTTGTACATAGTGGTCAGCTAAACTCATCTGAGAGCTCTTTCCCTCTTGTCAGTATCTTGCTAGGTGCACTAGACTATTAGACACACATGACTGTCTCCCACCCTCACCACTATTGGGGCGGGGGGGGGGGGGGGGGCCCAGGCAATAATGCTGCTCTATTCTTTGGCATTGATTAAAATAGTCCTTCAACTGAAAGGCTGTCTGGGATAGCAGTATTCTGCATCTTGATAGAGACTGTTTATTATTGTTTTGTGTGAATTCCTAAGGATCATTCCATGGACAATATTGCATGTTAGCTGAAGAGGGAATATGTTTATAATACAAGTGTTACCACCGCTGCTTTAATTTACAGTTTAGTTTTGTTTTGTTCTTTCCTTGCATGTGCTACCAGCATGTTTGTATCAAGAATACGAGCTCCCAGGATAAACAGCTAATTGCAGAAAACTTGACATCCCTCTCCAAATCCCAAATTAAAACAATTCTTCTCACCATAGGCTTATGCTGCTTTGCAAGTAGTTAGATCCTTAACTTCTTTGTTATTACATTTTCTTGGTGATTCTCATGATCCTAGGTTCAGATCTTCCTGAATTCTGCAGACTGATTCTTTGTTACAACTCACTGTTATGTAGGAATCAAACTCCAAATCCAAACGTCTCTCCATATTGAAGAACATTGTATTTAAATATTTAGTTGGGCTTTGAGACCTTTAATACCATGTATCATTATAATTAGTGTTATAAGCCTTAGTTAACATAATTTATTAATATTTCAGCTGACATGAATTGGAAAGCATTGTGTAAAAGTGTTGGGTTTTATTACAAAGGGAGATCTGAGAATGCACACACTCCAAAAACAGTTTTTGCACTTATGAGATAAAAGTTCTGTGATTGTATTTGGTCACATTAAGGGAATAAAAGAACATAGAATAAGATTTCTGGCTTTCTACTTGTCCATGTGTGCCTGAGCAAAGATCCAGTACAAACTGGTCTGACATTGGCAATGATTAAAGAATTCACAATATTGTTTGAAGGCAGAGTTCTTTTTGAAATTCTAAGAGACAAACATTCCCCAGGTGTCTTGTTCTACAGCTCTTTTTAATTCCCATACTTGGGGAAATTCCCTAATCACTTTATTATTAACAGTCGTACTGTATTCCAGCAAAATCCTGGTCAGAGTGTCAATCAAAATATGCTCATGTTGTGGCTGCTAGTACTTCTATTAATTATATGGGAAACTGTGAAGAAATTCGCTTCTAAAAATTTTTTTTTTTCTTTTTTTTTTTTTTTTTCCTCTTCAGCAGATGACAGTACTTCTCTGGAGAAAACATCCTAATGTGTGTTCAGACTCAGTCTCTCATACAGAGAAAATTAAATATATATCTGCTTTCTACAGTGAGCAGTTATTTTATATATATATATATATACATTCACTCCCCTGCAATAGTTCCTTCAGGGACTGGAAAGTTAGGTGTATTACGACACTGATATACTACCTTCCTATTTTCATGTTTAGCAAAAGGGTTATATGCAGTCAGCGACTGGCAGTCAGAAAAGCCAAATCTCATTTTCTGAGATTTCTTGTAAAACTATTTTGAGCCTTTATGTACAGATTTATGAAACTGAATTAAGCAACCTTAGTTCAAGCAGGAAGGTCCTACTGAGGGAAGGAAGAGTGGAGGAGAAAAAAGACAGAGAAGATTGAAATTTTAATTTTAAAAAGCTTTAGCCATCCCCATTATTAAAGAATTGTTCTGTCTTGTTAATGTTGTCCTCCTAAATCTGACAGCAATGCTGCAGGAGCTAGATGTTACTCTTCCTTTCTCCAAGGTTTACTTTGCTCACACTTCAGTGTCTGTGTTGAAAAGTCCAGCTATGAGAAGGACAGTTGATAATTTGGCCACCAATAAAGTAAAGAGTAATAACAGAAAGTAGGAAAGAAATGGGACTGTATAATAGATCCCATTATGATATTCACTTTTCTTCACAAGACATCCAGGGTATGGAAGCCATAACAGATTCGGCATTCTCTAGCTGTGCCTGTGACTAACTCTTAAGTATATCTGGTACCGTTGAAGGGTAGTATAGCCACATGATTTTATGCTTTATATCCAATGAATACACACCATGCTGAGTAGTTTTCTTTGTTTGTTTGTTTGTTTTTTTCCTGAGTAGAAGAGTTCCTTCCTTCTTTTCAGATAAATTCCCTAGAAAATGAGCTTCCTGTTCTGTAAGACTTAACTTACACTTAAAAAATATGTTTGCATTTTTACTGTGAGGCAGAATTAACAACAAAAAATATTCAGTAAATCTGTAAAATGTTTACAGTGAAATAGAAAATTATGAAATTTTATTGAATGTTTAAATTCTGATTCAAAGGAAGTACTACCTGCTGTTACTATCTAAGCCATATTTAGAAGTTTGAAGTTCTTCAGCATGATTCCCGGTCTTCTGCCTTAAAGGATAAAGGACTTTTTTTTTTTTTTTTTTTCCCTAACAGTAATAACAAATAAATGTCTGTATGAAGTAGCTAAACTTTCTATATATGCAACTCTGGTTGCTACCCATCCATACAATATGAAATTGAAATATTGTTAGTTAAAAGTTTACTGTGTTTTTGTTGTTGTTGTTTTTCTTCTTATAAATTGCTTCAATCAACAATCTTTGATTGGAGAAGAGATATCATCCTTTTTATTGCTGAAAATCTTTCTGTGGAAATAGTCTTGATTAGACAAGGACAGTTCCTGATTCAATGTGCACATATCTTTCATGAAAACAGTTGTACTTGTTTATAAGTAGTAATGTGGAGTTTTAAATAGCATTTTTTTTTTTTCTGAATGTATCCTCTTTTAGTTGGATGCACATGCTGTCTTTTTTTGTTGTTTGATTTTTTTTTTTTTTTTTTTTTTTCATCTAGTACTAATGAATGAAAGGAAAAGGTCTGATCACAAGGGCTGGCTTATATGGTAGATATATTCCTCAGAACACTTTTAAAACCTCGGTCACAGATAATGACTTTCAAAGAAAATAATTAAAATGAAGTACTAAATGGGATTTTCATGAATGTTGTTATTTTTTATTACATGGACCAAAAACCAAGATATTATTAAGACTCAGTGAATCATTCAGTTGTCAGAATTTTGAAGACGTATATCCAAACTTCTGTTTAATATGTGCATGAACTTGTACTTTTGTTTTTCAGAATCTATTTCTTGTACATCCTTTGCTCTTAAGGCTCACCATTTTATAAAAGCACAGTGCAGAGCTATTCAGATGAGAGACTGTGGTCTGGATCCAGACTCTGTTTTGCCAAAAGGATGCCCAAGTTCTGTATTTCTGTTGTCAATCCTATTTCAAGCTCTCCAAATGAAGAAGACAAAAACACACAAAAAACACAAAGACACACATAAAGCATGCAAATATTGACTGTAAAGTCAGCAAGAAAATGATAGAAAATGGCAGAATCAAAGTCACCTATATTCAGTCTTCATAAGATAGCATTGTTACCATCTATATATCCAAGTCTTTGAGGAAATGATACTTGAAGACAGCAGCAAATAATTGACCTTGAGACTCAACATATAAAAGCAAGGACACTGGCAGATTATCTATAAGGGCCCTTTATCTGGAAATTAATTTTCTTATCAACTAATTGGTCTAGGATTCAGAGTTTTTAGAAATCTACATGTTATAAAGCCTGCTTTTTGTCTTCCATTTTGTAATAAGGAAACTGAGAAAATGATCAGGTAAACTCAATATATTTATATTAAAATCTTACATTCTATGCATTCAAAATGTTGAAAAGATAACAATAATTTCCTTCTGAAAACTGGAAAAAAAAAAAAAAAAGAATTTTAATAAACTAATGTTAACCATGTTATGTAAATATTTGTTACAAAATGAATGTCCTTTGTTTTGTTTGTATTTGTTTTCTTTGTATTTTTTCAAAAAAAACAAGCTTATATGCATGAATAATTACTGAAAAAGACCTATACAACCTATTATTCTGGAACAACAGCTTTATAACAAATGTGTTTTACCAGAAAATATCTTATGAAATGTCTGTTTCTCCACTTGGACAACAGAAATATGATATACTGGCTATTTCAAATATTTAAGCAGTGTGTGATTGCTTATTTATAGCAATCAAGTATACAGGTTAATTTTAGTACAATTTAATCTTAATTCACTTCAATTTTTGTCTATCTTCCCTGAGTTTTATGCCCAATTAATATTATTTTTATTTATAAATGGCAGTAGCAGACAATATGCATACACTTCAATATACAAAATATAAACCTAAAAAATATTTTTGACACTTAAGATCAAAAAAAAAAAAAAACAGAAAAAAAGTCATTTTTGGCAAGAATTGTTTCGTAGACCTAACTTTTTTGTCACTTACCTCAAGGCAAAGATGAGGTTAAGCAGTACAGTAGTGATTCTGCTAGCAGTTAATGCCAGAAAAAGTAGCTTTGAGTATTTCAAATGATACAAAGAGAGAGGAAAAAAAATCTGGTGAACAAATAGAATGAATATTATCTTTCCTTTTCAACTGCAGTAACCAGGATAATGTTGACTCTGTAATGGCTTTCCAGTTCACCTTGACTCTTAAGAGACAGCTCTCACTGGCTTTGGAAGAATTTGAGCAGAAATATTTCTTTATAGATAAGAGTTCTTAGCTTATTACTCTGGAATATTTTTATTGCCTTACAGAGCCTGCTGCTGCCATCGGCGGGAGGCAGAGACGCTGCGTGCGTGAGGTGCGAGCAGGTGGACGATCAGGTCCGCATGGTGGCGGAGCTCAAGGAGGAGGTGGAGAGGTTGAGGGATATCAGGGAGTGTGAGCGGGAGATAGACTTGTGGAGTAACTCCCTGCAGGGCCTCGAGGAGAGGTACCGGGGTGAGACACCCCAAATGGGGGTGGACCCCCTGCCCTGTCGCTGTCGGGCAGAGGGAGGGGATCTGGGAGTTGAGGAGGAATGGAGACAGGTCCCTGCTCGACATCGCAGGCGATGCCCTCCCCTTCCGGCCCCACCTTCCCAGGTGCCCTTACAGAACAGGTTTGAGGCCCTGGAGATTGAGAGACCAGCAACTGAGGAAGAGATAGAAAGTGTTCCCAGGAGGATGCCTAGGGCGAGGAGGTCGACTCCACGCATCGGGACTGCCTCCACCAAGAAAGACAGGAGAGTGATCGTTGTGGGAGACTCTATCCTTAGGGGAACAGAGGGCCCTATTTGTCGGCCTGACCCTACCCGTAGGGAAGTCTGCTGCCTCCCTGGGGCCAGGGTCAGGGACGTTGCCAAGAAAGTCAAGCACCTGGTACGGCCCACTGACTACTACCCGCTACTGGTCTTTCAGGCTGGTAGCGATGAAGTAGCAAAGAGAAGTCCGAAGGCGATCAAAAGAGACTTTAGGGATTTGGGGCGACTACTTAGAGGATCAGGCGCGCAGGTTGTGTTTGCCTCTGTCCTTCCGATAGGGGGGATTGAAGCAGAAAGGTGTGCTGTTCACCTAAACTCATGGCTTCGAGACTGGTGTGACCGGCAGAACTTTGGGTTCTTTGATCATGGGAAGGTCTATGCTATACCGGGCCTGATATCACCGGATGGGATGCGTCTCTCTCGGAGAGGGGTAAGGATCTTTGGTCAGGAGTTGGCAGGGCTGATAGATAGGGCTTTAAACTAGAGTCGAAGGGGGAAGGGGCTAAAACCAGGCACGCCGGTGAAGACCTAAGGGATGGTACGCTAGAATCAGAGGGGCTGTGTGCCAGTGAGGTCCTTCGGTTAGATCCACAAGGTGCTGAGTGTAAGGAAACACACCTGAAATGTTTCTACACAAACGCACACAGTATGAGGAATAAAATGGATGAGAAGTCGCGCAACTACGACATCATCAGCATAAGCGAAACCTGGTGGGATGAGTCCTGTGACTGGGGTGTTGCGATAGATGGTTACAGGCTCTTCAGGAGGGACAGGCAGGGAAGGCGAGGTGGTAGGGTGGCGATGTATGTGAAGCAGGGGCTGGACTGTGTGGAACTTCAGGTCGGCGATGGCAAAGTTGAGAGCCTCTGGGTAAGGATCAAGGGATGAACGAATAAAGGGGATGTAGTTGTGGGAGTCTATTACAGACCGCCTGGCCAGGACGATAGCGCCGATAAATTATTCTTTACAGAACTAAGAGAGGCCTCGAGATTAACTCCCCTTGTCCTTATGGGGGACTTCAACTTGCCAGACATTAACTGGGAGTGCCACACGGCTGACACGAGCAAGTCCAGGAGGTTCATGAAGCACCTAGATGATAACTTCTTGGTGCAGGTGCTAACGGAGCCAACTAGGAAAGGTGCCCTCCTAGACCTATTGCTAGAAAACAGAGAGGGCCTGGTGGGAGATGTGGTGATTGGTGGCCGCCTCGGTCATAGCGACCATGAAGTGGTTGAGTTCAAAATTTACGGCAACAGAAGGAAAAGTGCCACCAAAACCTTATCCCTAGATATGGGGAAGGCGGACTTCAGGCTGCTCAGGGAACTAG
>CM021736.1:0-104600 GCA_011075105.1 Heteronetta atricapilla
TTGCGGGGTTGGAAAGGGCCTTGTCTTTCATCCCTCGCACTGGACATAAGATCATTTGTGGTTGGAGAGCCTGTGCCTTTAAAATGTTTGTCAGTAGGCTCCAATCTCCAGGATAGCACAAGTTGTACATATAGCTTGGGTTTATAAGGCCCTTGAAATGCATCTTTGCCAAAGTGGGCTTTCCCTTACCCACCTTTTTGTTATCATCCCTGAATGACCCAGAGGGCTGGCATCAGTCTTTCCTGATGGTCCCAGTCCCAAGTAAACAGTCCTTCCAGTCATTGTCTGTGGCAGTGCAAGAGAGTCCCACCCCTCCAGTTTCGTCCACTGGGACATGAAGCCTGGCCTCTGCACCATTTTTCCCTTCTCAGTGTTTGGCCTTCAAGGCATAGAGACATCTCAGCTTGGGGGAGTACTTCAGGAGCAGCAGCAGCAGAAGCAGCAAAAGGAGATGCCATGTTAGGAAGATCAGGAGTAGCAGGCACTGTAAGCGCAGCAGCAGGAGCAGTAAGTGGAAGAGTACCAACTATAGCAGGAGGATCATGAGCAGCATGATCAGCAGGAGCAGGGGCTGGAGAAGAATCAGCAAGAAAAACAGGATTAGAAGCAGCTACTGCAGACACTGCAACTGGCTGATGAGGTCGATGATTGGTGAAGGTGCTGTACTGCTAATCAATCCATCGTACTCTCCATGCATGGGTTCAAAACCCAACTTCATTGCAAGCCAAGCCAAGGTTGTTTCTCATCTGGAGCACTTGGCTCCTTTTCAGCCTCTCCGTGAGGCAACATTATCTTTGAGAGCAAGCCCAGTTGCAACTTAGAAGACCAAGGATCCTGGCAGGCCTCTTGCCTATTTCTTCTCAACAGTTTCAGAAGATCCTGGCCACAGATGTGTGTTTACTGACATCCTTCTGGTTCTGGGGAGAATTAATAACCCTCAAGAAAAACTTTATCACCTCTGAGGGCTTGCTACAAAGGACCTGAGGCCAACCCTGAGAGGCACAAGTCTGCAGGCCTTAGCAGGAGGTCAGAACACAGATGTGCCTCCACCAAGTCAATCACACACAGAAAAGAGGACTCAGAGCTGGAGAGAAATCCTCTTGTGTGTAGGGATGGGGGCTCCCAGGCCTCTCCTGTAGATCATAGAATCATAGAATCATTAAGGCTGGAAAAGATGTCCAAGATCTGGACCAAAGATGTGGTCCAATCTATACCACCAATATCACCCACTAAACCATGTCCCTAAATACCATGTCCAACCTTTCCTTAAGCACCCTCAGGGATGGTTACTCCATCACCTCCCTGGGCAACCTGTTCCAATGCCTAATCACTCTCTCTGAGAAGAAACATCTTATTCCCAACCTGAACCTCCCCTGGTGCAACTTAAGGCCATTCCCTCTAGTTCTATCTGTGAGAAGAGGCCGACCCTCAGCTCCCCACAGCTTCCTTTCAGGTAGTTGCAGAGAGCAATGAGGTCTCCCCTGAGCGTCCTCTACTCCAGACTAAACAACCCCAGTGCCCTCAACTGCTCCTCTCAGGACTTGTGTGCCAGGCCCTTCACCAGCTTCGTAGCCCTTCTCTGGACATGCTCCAGGGCCTCAAGAGCCACAATGTCCTTCTTGTAGTGAGGGGCCCAAAGCAGAACACAGCATCGACCAACACCCCCAGGTCCTTTTCCTCTGCACAGCTTTCCAGCCACCCTCCCCCAAGCCTGTAGTGTTGCAAGGGGTTGTTGTGACTGAAATGCAGGACCCAGCATTTAGCCATGTTGAACATCATCTACTTGGCCTCTGCCCATCGACTCATCCTGTCCAGGTCCCTCTGTAGGGCCTTCCTGCCCTCCGGCAGACCAACACTTCCCCACAATTTGGTGTCATCTGCAAACTTACCGAGGGTGCACTCAATTCCTACATCCAAGTCATCAGTAAAGATATTAAAGAGGAAGGGCCCCACCTGTGAAGAACACCACCTGTGTCCGGTTACCAGCTGGATTTAACTCCATTCACCACCATACTCTGGGCCTGACCATCCAGCCAGTTTTTAACACAGCAAAGAGTGTACTTGTCCGTGCCATGGGCTGCCACCTTCTCCAGAAGACTGCTGTGTGAGACCATGTCAAAAGCTTTGCTGAAGTCTAGGTAGACTATGTCAACAGGCTTTCCCTCATCCAGCAGGCAGATTACCTGGTCAGAGAAGGAGATGAGGTTGGTCAGAAGGAGATGAGGTTCATCAAATGTGGTCTCTGTGAAGCTGCTGTGTGCTCATTCACATGCTTCCCTGCCACACCAGGGGAAGTCAGTGGGGTTGGGACTTCATCCCGTAATTGAAGGTCAAGCTCTTCCCTTCCAAGAACTGCAGTTATGGCTTCGCAGGTCTTGACTCTTATTCTTCTTGTTCTGCTTGGGAAGTGGAGAATACATGAGAAAGGAGGACCTCAAGGCTTTGGAGAATGACAAAAGAGGCTGCTGAGTGCTTCCCTGGAAGTCAGACAGAACTAAATGTGTCATATTTTTTAAGCTCCTTCAAGCACAGAGACCCCTTAGTCTAACCTACCTATTCATGCAGGGTCAGCTTGAGCTGGTGTTCAATACATAGTCCACAGAGTTTGGAGTATCTCAGATTTGTATACACAACTTCTCTGAGCAATCTGTTGCAGTGTCTGACCAGTCTCACAGTAAGAAAGTGTTTTCTTGTATTGACATGGAATTTCATGTGCCTAAATCACTTGCTGTGGTGATCAACTCTTGTCCCTGAACAATCTGCAGCAGGTTGAAGGTTCATACTGTACAGGATGTTTTCCTCTACCAAGGAAAGCCTAGGGTGACAGAACCACTAACAGCTGGCAGCTCACATGAGAGCAGCTCATGGGGCTTGGGCAGTGCCAGGAACAACAGTGGCCAACCACCACACTTATAAAAGGAAGCCCTAGAGAGCACTCCAACCAGGGAGGACAGTTAATGATGCAGTGTGTGTGGAAGGGCACAGGGAGGACACCTCTTTGAAAGAAGGCTATTGTACTGGCAGAGTGGGACAATCAACACACATGTAACCCAAGAACCGGGGACTGCTCAGTGGTGATTTGCTTTGCTCAAGGGCACTCCTCCTAGCTGAGCCTTAGGGCAGAATGTGCAGAACTCATCCAAGACTAAAGCTCCAGCTGGGGGTCTGTACCATTTACACCAGTGCTGGCTGATGCCTCCACCCAGAGCTGCTGAAGGGAAAGACTGAAGTGCACACCTCAGAGTGGAGATAGTGCCTAGATCTTTCTCCTGTGGCAGGGATAGGCAGCAGACCTGCCTGCAAAAATGTGCCCAGGTGGAGGACCTCCTGGATGGCTCAGCTGCAGGAGGCAATGAGAAGGCTGTGTAACATCAGGAAGACTCAGGAGGACTTAGCTGGTTCCAAGCATAGTCTATAGTGGACCCACAGCCAAACAGAAGCTTGCCTACAAGTACACAGAGAAGGGAGGGAGGCCAATAATGTGGAAGAGCTGATGCATGCTGGGTGCTATAGGCACAGCAAGGGAATGGGAGCCTCCAGGCCAGCTGGGGCTGAGGGACCCCAGCTGCTCAATGTGTGTGAGGGCAGTGGCTTCCCTCTCTCCTGGCTGGTAGGCTCAAAGTGGTAAGACATCAGCATTGCTGGAGAACTGCGGGACCTCAAGGTCTTACAAGGAAGTCCCTGCCTGACTGCCTGAGAGCTTGCTCTCCAATGTGGCTGTCTCCCTGCCTTTGACAAGTTCTATTTTGCACCAGTCCAAACTATGCTTGTCCTTTGAAAGGCAGGAGTGAAGGGGCACCTCAAGCACTGCTAAGATGTTTTGCATTTGTCACTTAACCCAGTGCTGGTAACACAGCAGTGTTCAGTCTGCCCTGCCATCAGGCAGGACCCCCTGACACAGTGAAAACTCAATAACCAAAGTTATTAAGCAGGTATTCTTTATTACAGCACTAGGTGTGGGGGTGGATTGCTCCACCTAACACACATAGACCAAGGTTTACTGGCAGTGTGCTTATTTTAGTGGGCTAAATACATATTCATTTTATTTCCCATAAGTCTCTTGCATATTCATCAGGTCTCTAAAGAATTATTACCATAGGTTCCTGCCCCTGTTCGCATGGGTACTGGAGTCCTTGGGTAGTCATCCGGCATTCTCTGGTGGTCATTTGATGAAGTCCAGAAGTCTTCCTCACTGCTAAACTTCTGACCTTTCCTTTCTCTGATAGACCATCAGTCAAGCCAGTTCTTGCTGGTTCCATTATCTATGCATACAGTCTTTTACTCCCTTATATTTGGGGTCATTAACATACAATTGACCTACGGAATCAACACCTTTTATCTTGTTCCCTGTCTCACCCCATACCCTTTTCTACAGATCTGCCTTCTAACTAGTCACCTCCAGCACATTCTAGTACATGGAACTGCTCTGCCCTAGGGGCTGAGCTTTGCGTTTCCCTTAACTGAACCCCACGAGGTTTCTCTCAGGCTGGTGAGTGAAGTTGCACAGGCTGTCAACACAGCCTCTACCTTCTCAGACGTTCCCACCGATTTTGTGTCACTTGCGGCTGTGCTGAGGTTGCAGACAGTCCCTAGGCTGCAGAAGGCCTTCACCAGGCTGGTGAAGAACATTTCCTCTTCCTAAATCCACGCAAGCAGCTCCTGCTGCCTCTCTGGCGAGCCCCGGAACCCGCTACGGGAGACCAGCTCAGCCCCGCGCCGCGGAAAAACCCAGCCGCTCCCGCCCGGCCACCTCTGTTTCTGCCGCTTGGTGGCGACAGCGGGGCACTTTGGGCGGCGCACCCGGAAGGGCGGCCGGGTCGACCAGTTCCGAGATGGCGGCGCCGCTGCGCGTGTGAGTGGAGCGGTCTCGGGTCGGGGGCAGCCGTGGGCGAGGAGGCGGCCGAGGCGCGGCGGGGTCGTGCCGCGGCAGCCGCTGAGGTGCTGTCTCCCGCAGGCTGGCGTGCGGCGACGTGGAGGGGCGGCTGGAGGCGCTCTTTGGGCGGGTCCGGGCCATCCAGAACAAGAGCGGCCACTTCGACGTAAGGCCGCGGCGGGGCGGGGGGAGCGGTGCCGGGGCGCGTCGCCCCGTTCGGCTCCCTCAGTGGGCACGGGGAGGAGGCTGTCCCGGAGGTGGCTGGCCGTCCCCCCACGGCCTGTGCCATACCCGTGGGCGAGGGGGCTAGCGGCGGGGTCTTCGCAGGCCGTCGGCCCTGCGCCGAGGTGCTGGGGGAGCAGAAGGCTGCGGGCAGGGCATGCGGGAGAGCAACTCTTCCTTTTTTAGGTTTAAATGCAGTAAAGTCTCCCTTATGCCTTTAATTCTTGACATCAAAGAGCAGAGAGGTGTTTCCTTACTAAACGAAATAGTAGTGAAGAGATGCAGGCCATGGTGTGGTGAAACATCTTCCTGAGTGTACCTTGCTGTGATTCTGTGGCAATTCTCACTTTGTGCAATGTTTTTAGATGCTTTTGTGTGTTGGGAATTTCTTTGGCTCTACTTCAGACACTGAATGGACAGAGTATCGCATAGGGGCCAAAAAAGGTAAGGAAGAAGTTGTTCTGGATGGCATATGCATTAATGTGCTGGGGATTGTCCTAGTTAGCAACCCACTTACCTGCTTCATTGTGACAGGTGTTTGAATTCAGTTGTACAGGTTGTAATGTTAGAATAGTTAAACACAGCTAAAGTAGGAAAATGCCATGCAGGAGGGAAAGATGGGTTTATTTTAAAATCAAACCCATTCCACTACCAGTCCTGTGCTCAGAAGCATGAGGATGTATGTCTCCAAGTGGTCCTTCCATGGCTTGGGCATCAAAGGTGATTTTCTGCCTGTGGGTATGAAAAATGCTGCGAGGGCTTTTCCTCTGCCTCCTACAAGGCAGATGCTTTCTCATGATGCACTTCCACGAGTATTTGTTCTTCTTTCCTTTTCAGCATTGCTCTGGCTCTTAACTCTGGCACAAGGAGAGCCAGAAGGGAGCTGGGGTTTTAGCTTTCCTGTTCATCTCTGCTTCTGTGTCACTTCCCAGAGTTACACCCTGGCTTGTGTGAGCTATCTGGATGACAGTTGTCCTGTATACAACTCGTAGATGAGGACTTAGCACAAGGAGGCTAATCAGTCTCTCGTATCATTTGGTGGTGGAAGATGGAACTTCAAGCACAAGTCTAGCAAGAGCTGTGGCAGAGTTGCTATGCTGCTGCAGTTCTGTGCTCCAAAGTAGGAAGCTATTGCTGGATTTCATTCAGGGAAGAGCTTAGCCTAACCACGTGAGGTGTTGATAGGCTTACTGCCATGCTGTTCTGGCAAGAAATCTGCAGGGGGTGTTTCTGACACCAGCCATTGCTTTTTTAACTTTTAGTAGCCTGAGAAAATTGATTTATCAAAACAGCGTAAGTACAGTCTTTACTGATCACTTAGTTATAGAGAATTTAAAACTGGTACTTCACATTGTTTTTATTTTTAACATAAATCCACTAGTTCCTGGCTTTGCAAGGGGCATAGTTTGTGCCCTTGTTGAGAGGGAATCATAGAATGGTTTAGGTTGGAAGGGACCTTAAAGATCATCTAATTCCAACCCCCTGCCATGCACAGGGACATGTTCCACCAGTCCAGGTTGCTCAAAGCCCCATCCAGTCTGGCCTTGAGCACCTCTAGGGATGGGGCATCCTGTTCCAGTGCCTCACCACCCTCAGAGTAAAGAATTTCTTTCTTACATCATGTAAAAAGTTCTTCTGCTATGTGAATCAAAACTATGATGTTCTTGACCTTTTCCCCTAAGAAAAATATCAGTGGTTTGCAGGTTTTCAATAGCCACAGTAATTTAGATCAGCTTAAAGTGAATCACCAGGTGTCCCTGTGTTGTAGTATTTACTTAGCATCACCCTTGCGAAGATGTGTGTTCTTAGGGCTGTGGATCGCATAGGAGCAGATGATGCTCCTACATAGAACATCATATGCAGATGGCAGAGCTAGTTGTAGTTAAACCAGAGGTTGCTCTCAGCTGGTGAGATAAGCATTTTTTGAAGCAGCAGGTTTGGGGGCCTTACTTTGAAGGAAGGTTACTTGTTTGTTCTGGGTTTATTGCTTTTCAGCCCACTGCAAAGGAGGGGGTGTCTGAATGGTGAATTCATGGCTGTGATTCCTAGTATTTGTGGACTGAGCTTCTCTTAATGTACTTGATTTATACCAGACCAATTGCCTGACCAATTGCCTTTTCTCCCTCAGCTCCAATTCAAACCTTTGTGCTTGGCGCTAATGACCAAGAGACTGTGCGCTATTTTCCAGATGTCAGTGGCTGTGAATTAGCTGAGAACATCACTTATTTAGGTAACATAGTTGAGTAATGATGCTTTCATGAAAGTTTTGTGATTTTCCTGCTTCAAGCCCATTCTCTTTTCTGGAAATTTTAAGATGGTGTTTTTTATTCTGACACTGAGACAGGCGTTGAACTTCATGTTGAAAGGCTGATATTATCTGCTCTGTAAAATGGGAAAAAGCACATTTTTTTATTGTTTTCTAACACTCTCTGAACTTTGCTAACCAAAATAAAGAGTGGTTTAGAGTCTTGTGTGGGAACAACTTATTCCTGTCCCATGTCCATCTCTGTGTGGTGAAGGTTTCCTACATGAAGCATGATTTTGTTGTAAAACTGTTTGGAGTAGCAGAGTATCATCTTTAAAGGTAATGAAACTGTAGCAAAATGAAAAGCTGATTTCTTTCTAGAATGCTGCCTGACAAAATAGTAACAAATGAAGGCACTTGCAATTGGCTTTTTTTATTCAGTCTTTATACCAAGCTTTCGATATTGATTGATTTTGGGGAGGTAAGGTAGCAGTGAGGAAAGAAAAACTGGGAGCTGTCTAAATGTTGGCTTCACTGTTGTCAGGGTTTGTTGCACTCTTTGTTTATTTATTGCACTACAGCATGTTTATGAACACAGAAAATGATCTATCCGTAAGTAAAGTTTCAGTCAAAGTAAGGCAGGACTGCTAAATTTGGTCCCCAGTTTACAACACAAATCAGATTTAAACACTGCAAATAAGCTCTTAAGTGCTTGCCTGTGTATTCACGCAGGCCGTCGAGGTGTTTTCAGCAGTACCTCTGGACTGCAGATTGCATACCTGAGTGGCACTGAGTCCCAGGATGAGCCAGCTCCTGCCTACAGCTTTAGCTCAAAGGATGTGACAGAATTAAAAACATCTTTGTTATCAACCCCGAACTTCAAGGGTGTGGATATATTGCTGACGTCTCCGTGGCCCAGAGATGTGGGGTATTTTGGCAACAGTCTGGTAAGTCTTGTATTTTCTGGTGGAATGAGTTTCCAGATAAATTTAACAAATGACTGCCTTTCTGCTTGTTCTGGCTGTTAGCAGAAGGACCCTTCTCTTTGCTGGAATTTACATAGGTGAGGGCTTTGGGGGATAATTGCCTAAAAGAACTTTCTTTCCATTGAGATTACTAGCATTTGTGTAGGAAAGTTGAGGTCCAATAAGTAAAGCTTATAGCAAGATGCTGTGCTCAGACTGTGAGGCTGTACCTCCTGGCAAAGCTGCTCCCTTGGAATCATTTTCTCAGCAAAGTCTTTCTGAGTCCTACAGACTTGACCCCCCTGGGATCCCGTCTTTGCAGTTGGAAGGCTCTAGTGGAAATGTTTGGTTTGCCTTGGTTGTGCAAAGGCAAAGCCCATTGCAGGAAAATGACCCCACAAATAGCCTAGGATTGCAGTTTTCTCCATAATCTTCTGTAAGCCTTTTTTTTTTTGTGTGTGTGTGTGTGTTTTTTCTTTGTACATATATTATTTTCTTTAATAGTCCCTTCATGTCACTGTTCTGTTCTTATAGCTCTGCACATTTAATCTAGTCAACGTGAGTCTCTTGAACCCCAAAGCAGTGTTCTAAAGCAGGACTTATCAGTGGGTTTAAGTAAAAGCTGCTTGCTCTGTTTTTACAGGTTACTTCATTCCAGCATTGGGAGCTGGCTTAAATTAAGGTGATGGAGGAAACTGCTCTGGTTTGAGAGTCATTTTTTCTCTTCAGTTCTTTAATTGTTATAGGAAACTTGTGTCAGGCTTACTGTGCTTTCTCTGTCCTGGTGCCTCTCTTGCCAGCTGTCCTTGTCAAACACAGGCTGCCACTTAAAACTTGCCTCAGATATAGAGTATCTCTCAAGCATTTTTCCCTTTGGCACTGCAAAAGTCCAGAGCTATAGAAATGTTGCTTGTGAAGAACCTGAGGTAACCTCCACTTTTTGTGGATGTTGCTATGAGAGTGCCGCAGGTGTTCTTCCAGTATGTCTTTTTCCTTCTCTACCCAGCATTCTTGATACTCCTGAACTTCAGCTTTACCAAAGTAGCTGTCAGTTTTGTCATTTACATCAAAGTTGAATCCCGCTCATTGGGCCATCTCCAAGGGCTTGCTAAAGTTGAGAGTGAAAAATGGACATTGGATGTTCTGTCTCTTCTTAAGCAATGAACTTAAGGACAGATGAGGAAGGGGATTTGTGAAATTTCAGCATGTTTTATCTTTCTCTGATGGAAAAATCAGAGTAAACAGCTTTCATTTACTCACAGCTTTTGCTCTGCATTCAACTGGATGCAGTTATTGTGGGGCCATGCCATTAGTCTCTGTTGAATGCTGTGTTCTAACCACCTCCCTTATTACTTGATATAAAGTCATCTTTCTCCACCCTTCAAAACTTTTCAAGTGTTTGTGTTTATTTCCCTGGGTCAGTTGTACTAAATGGTCTGATTCTTCCTCTGTCTGGATTTTGAGGGTGTTGTTTAGTTTGTGTACAACTTACAGTTGTAACTGTTGCTTGGCAAAAACGACTCGCCAGTCGTAACTCAGATGATCTGAAACCTCCCTGGAGAGGAATGCTATATATGACAAACTGACAACTTTTTGCTTCCTCTCAGCATCTTCTGACATGCAAAAGGGAGATATGATCCTCCCTGTAAAAGCATAAAAACTGTCTTCCCAGGCCCCTCAAAAAGAAAACATCTACAAAACAATGAAACAAATAAAAAAGCCAACCCCACAAGACTAGGTGGTTGGAGAGAATCAAGATGTAGGGATGTTCTACGTTAAACAAAAAAAATGTGTCTAGAAATCCACATGGGGATCCTCTGTAGCAGTTCAGCATATTGTTCTGATCTTGTTTTCCTTCAACATTAATTTCTGAAAACATACTCACTTGGATTAAGAGATTAATATATTAATAATGATATTAAAATAGGTATCCTACTGAAATGTGTAGTTCAGGACCTGAAGATTTCTGTAATAAGTGTCTGAGATTCCATTGTTCTCTACTTTACTTCTCAGTAATGAAGTAACTTTTCAGGCTAATAAGGAACAGACAGGACAAAAATAGCATTCACCCAATAAAATAGTTTAAAGTCTGCTCTTTGTTGGTATTTTGGTTTGTTCTGATGTCTTAAGGACAGGAGTGGGATGACATTTTGCTTCCTCAGGAAGCTTAGCATTTTTTTATTTGTTTGACTCATGGACTATAGCTCTGACACTCTGGGCATGTGCTTAAAACTCATTTTAATGATTTTGACGTGTGTTGGTGTTTGCCAAAACTCATTATATGCTGCACGGGCTTCACAAGACCAAAAGAAGGAAAAAAAGGACAAACTTGAATTGGTGAAATGAGTAGATGCAAACCTTGAGCCCACAGAATGGAATAAATGAGTAGGCTTGGGTTGGAGATAAGAGATGAAGCCATTTTTACTTTCCTGCTACGAGGAATAGCAACAGTTGTAGTCATAACCTCTCAGTTTCCAGCAAGCATTTTGTTATACAAACAATTTATTTTCACTGTAACCTGACAGAGTTTTTAAAATAAAACTTGTTTTATATTTTGTAGGGAAAAATAGATACCAAGAAATGTGGTTCCACATTAATATCTGATCTAGCTTCAAGTCTCAAACCAAGGTATCACTTTGCTGCATTGGAGAAGGCCTATTATGAAAGACTTCCTTACAGGTTTGTGAGACCCTCTGAAATCTCACTTATTTTGTAATGAGAGTTCAGTTTTTGAAGGACACAGGAGGAAATGTCTAAAGAAATTTTATGAAGTCACGCTACCCCTTTAAACTTCTCACTTTTTTCAACAAAGAGTCAAGATTGTTTCTCAGATATCTCTTATGATAATAATGCCTGTTGCCTCAAAAATTGTGCTATTGTTGATGATGCTGATCCAAGTATATCACTGTGAATCTGATGACAATTTAGTTGCCCTGAGTCCTATTTCAAAATTGTTCAGTCTAATTTAGGGATATATCTCTAAAGTGTATTGTGGAAGAGCTCTCATATGGTTAAGAGTTTGGTGTCTTCAATTATAACTTTATATACAAAATGTGACTAGTGACATAAAGAAGCTGTCAGAACAACCTACAAATAAAACTAAGGCTGTTTTTGTGAACACTACATAATACCCTTGTCACAGCAAAAACACTTGGAAAATGTAGTTGTTTTCAGTCTAGTGAATTGTCCTCTTGACTCCATGTTTGGTCTGCAGTGAGATGCCATTTTGGTCTGCGCAGCTGTTGGTCATTAGATCCCATGAGTCTTTCTGTTCTTAAACCTTCTTGTTCTTGGTGAAAGCCTTCATGTGTTTGTGGTATCTGAGTACCTTCATGGAGGACATGTGATTTTCTCACTATCCTTTACATATGTGCCAATACAATCACATTCTGTTTCCCTACAGAAATCACATAGTGCTACAGGAGACCCCACAGCATGTGAGCAGGTTTATTGCTCTTGCTGATGTTGGCAATACAAGCAAGAAAAAGGTATTGGCACTCTTGAATCTTTCTTCTTTTCTCAAGTACAAATAATAGGGCAGTAATCCCAAATTCGGCTAGTCGGAAGACAGTATAAATCACTTGAAGTGATTTGCTGAAGTGGAGGTGTCTCACTTGAGTAACATCATTTGCCCATCATGTCAGAAGGGTACCAACTGCAAGATGTGTTCTGAGACACCTTTGTTTCTCTCTACCTGGTCAAGTGGCATTTAGCAGTGAAGACTGCTGGAGAGGAGAATGGTTAGAAAACTGGCGTTCCTTCCCCTTCCTCAGCTGCTTTATGTAATTTTCCCTTCTGATGGGCTGCTTCAGGAAAAAAGCAAAGTTCTATGAGAACCCTTACAAATTGCTTCAAATATCTTCTGGGGTGGGATGGGTTTTTCATTTGTCTTTTTTTTTTTTTTAAACAAACAAACAAACAGTTTCTCTTCTCCCCTTAATAAGAAAGTTACAGAATATTGGTATAGAGGTACACATTGGTAGTTTAGAACTGACAGAGCTACTGTTGTGGCAAAAGCTTCTTGCATTTGAATAGTCTGTTTTCTTTCCAGTATCTCTATGCATTCAGCATTGTTCCGATGAGCTTGATGGATCCTGCAGAGCTAGTGAAACAGCCACAAGATGTCACAGAAAATCCATACCGAAAATCACGGAAGGAGGCACAGAAGACCAAAGCACTTGTGTGTGCAGAGGTACTGCTGCACTCAGCTACTCTGGTTTCACTCTGTGCTCAGGTGTTCTGTCTTATATTACTGCTTGATCAAATGATTTCACGCTCCATGTGAGTCTGCTGTGAGTCTAGCCACAAAGAGATAAAGCCATCGTTTTAGCACTGTCTGTGAAGTGAAAAGAGATGTGAATCATCTGTAGAATTGAGCAATTCTGAATGTTGGACATGAGCCTATGCAGGAAAATGTAGCAATTTGGGGCAGCTCTCCCCTAATTCTTTCCCTGATTGAGGCTACGTATCCAGGCTGGCAAAGACTATTGCATGACTGGGAGAGCTGAAGCTGTTCTGATCAAGGATATTGATGTTTTTCTAGATGGCTACACACTTCTTCAGGAAAACAGCAGATTCTTGTATGCACTGTGACTCTCTGGGATGCAGATATAATGAATGGGTTTTGATTTTCATTTTCTAAACAGGAAGAACCAGCATGTCAGTTTTTCTTTGATTTGAACAAACATCAAGGAAAAAAACGTCCCTCAGATGGGAAAGAGAGAGGGAACTCGCAACCTAAGCAAGCCAAAACCCCCTGTAAGTCTGTGGATGCTTTTTTTTTTTTTTTCTTTCCCTAAGAGCTGCTTTGAAGGCATTGGACCATCTCACTCTTCATTTTTCTCAGGCTGTTGGGCTATCTATGATATCACTTTGCAAATGTACTAGGTGATGTAGGTATACAGAGGAATGAGCAATCCCTTGTTTCCTAAAAAACTGGCAATAAACAGATGAAAGAAAAGTCAAAAAGATAGTTTAAAAGTTAGTTGAACTGTGAGTCTTGGGCTAATGCCGTTTACCCTGTGAACCAGACTGGCCTCTCGACTTGACAGCAGGCTGTTCTGCAGACCAGCTTGTTCTGTGTGACATAGCGTGCCCTTGTTCACATTCATATAACTTCCAAAATCTTCTGGAGTTTCATGTACAAAAGGAACCTCTATATACTGTTTTGGTTGGAAATGAACCCTTGTCTTGGATCTTTGGTTACCTCCTGTGGTTCTTGAGAGAGCCCTATCAGGTATTGCATTTGCAAAGCTGATTATCTTTTCCTGTACAAAGCTTGTGGAGGAGGGTGTGAATGTAGTGTGTGACCCTAATGAGAGGCCTAGTTTATCAATGCTGACAGTTTATATTAAAGGTCAGATCAAGTATTGCAATTCAGGTGTGAATTCAGTTGTTTTGAGTGTGATGAATAGGCCAAAACAAAAACATGTGTTTGATGGCATCTGTCCTTATATCTATACAATAATTTAAACTCATTTTGATTTGTGTTTGAATTGAGTGGTGCCTTTTTATTAGTGAGCTGTAATCACGGAATTCTTGGACATAGTGCTCTTCTGGTAAATCAGAGCACTCAATGGGAATGGCATTCAGCAAGTTTGTGACTCTACCACCTGCTGCTCTCTTCCTGGAATTCCCCAGAGGCATCAGTTCTCTGGCCAGATCCTGTTTCCCAGGGCTGTGACCTTTTGACATCTTCAGCACTGCACCAACTGGGAAAGGTGGCCGGAAAATTCAGCTCTGCCAGACCTTGTTCTGACCAATGAGTTTTTATCTAACACTCGTTCTTTTTCCTTTCCCAATAAAGCACAGCCCACAGGGCCCTGCTGGTTCTGCCTTGCCAGCCCAGAAGTGGAAAAGCACTTGGTCGTTAGCATTGGCACGCATGTAAGTACCTGTAGCAGTTTCCGACATGACAGCAGAATCATGCTAATGCGTGGCAATATAAAATACCCGTCTCTAGTTTTAAATGTTAAAAAAGAAGCAAACAATCTGTTTGGAACTGATTCCTATTTTTGTTTTCAGTTACTTTGCATCCCCCCTACAGAAGACAGGTATATAGGCAGAAATCTTTTCAAGTACAAAACATAGCCCTGTTTTGCTCCATCAGCAGAACTGAGTTCTAGAGCCTGAAGAGTTTTTGCTGTGGCAATCTTCCTGATTTACTTCAGTTACTAACTGTCAGAACTTTTCCAGTATGAACTTGGTATAAACTGGGACCTTGCTGAGAAGGGGATGCACTGTCTGGAATTATGCCAAAAGTCCATGCATTGATTGGTTCCAATATTGTTGCATGTAGATTAAGCAGAAGATGAGACAGCATTTTGAAGTACACCTTGGAGATAAAGTCAGTCATTGGTATATTGACGTTGCCTCAAGTTGTTGCTACTGTATGGAATAATCCACTTCAAACTGCTAGGACACCTTTGTCCATATTTTTAGTTTAAAAGCAGGTACAAATTTTCAAGTGGATTTTCCTGTCACGATGAGAAATTCTAGCAGCAGTGGTAAAGTTCACTCAGCTATTTTCCTGCAGACCTTGCATTCTCTGGCATTCAGAAGAGTATTATTGATTTATTTATAAATTTAGCAGTTAATTTCTCTTTCTCATTCCTTTACTAATTTATTGACTGATATTGAACAATCCCTAATAAGTGATATGGGGTAAACTATTCCTGAAGTAAAACAGCTAGGCTGGGGGATACCTTGAGTGCAGCCAGAGAGCACAAGTAAATTTCCACAGCATACCAGTAAGTGTTGCTTGCAGTGAGTAACTGTTGTGTATTGTGTCACTCTAGTGTTATCTTGCTCTGGCCAAGGGTGGCTTACTACCTGATCATGTGTTGATTTTACCTATTGGGCACTATCAGTCGGTGGTTGACTTGTCTCCAGAGGTGATGGAAGAAGTGACCAAGTACAAATCTGCCCTGAAGGAATTTTTCAGAAGCAAGGGGAAGAGATACGTTTTATTTGAAAGAAACTATAGGAGTCAGCATCTGCAGTTACAGGTATGGTTTTAGAGAGTATAACCTTGCACTTGAATAAATTGAAAGAGAAAGCTCACCTTCAGCTTTCCCTCTTCATTCTGTGCCTTTCCAGAGTACAGGGAGAAGTCATTCTGCCCACAGATAGAGGCAGAATAAAAATAAAACCAGTGTGATGGTTCTGCCCCAGCCCTTAAATTCTTCCTGGTACAGCAGCACAGTGTTGACTGTGTTGAGTGGGTAAGGAATACTTTTCCCTTGGACCTGATTTTAAAAGCCCACGAGGTTTCCAGACAAGTTACAAGACCTTGCTCTTCCTCTGATAGGCTCCCATAGATACAGAAGCTCTTGGTGCTCACAGTGTAACTGGAGTAGACTGAAAATCTAAGGATGTATGCAGAACTCTGATCATTGTCATACCGACCCTTTGGTTTTATTTTCCTTGCATATCAGTCAGTGGCTTGTGGTGGCTTCTGGATTTGGCAGATCTGTAACTGTATCAGAGCGGCCTTGAAACTACCACAGAGATCAGAAAGGAGAGAGGCTGTGCTGAGAACTTTTTCAGACTCTTAGTTTTCAGCTTTTTGTTCACCTCCCACAGAAAATCTCTCATAAGTTTAAGCCTGTACAGGGTGGTGCTCACTGTTCCTGTTTGATGATGTCAATCAGAACTGAGGAGCATAGCAGCTCCAATGATGATTGATTTGCTTTTTGCAAGTCAGTTGTTTCACTCGTCTCATTGGAAATGTTGTCTCCCCTCTCCAGGTAATTCCTGTCCCATTGGACTGTACTTCTGAAGACATTAAAGAGTCCTTTATTACACAGGCAAAGGAGCAACAGATTGATCTATTAGAAATCCCAGAGCACTCAGATATCACGCAAGTATGAGACAAGTTTTCACTTCCACTTTACTTGACCTCTGCCCTGTTGGGGCTTCTGTTTCCCCATGAGATCACTTGGTGGGGTAAGGTCTACATGGTCGAGTCTACCATGGTCTGTTGGAGGCAGACTATGGTAGACTCGATTTGGAGCCCCCGTGCCAGATGTCTTCTGCTCCAGGTAAAGTTCCTGTAAACAATGTAAGATGCATTGTTTATCTGAAAATTAAGTGGTTTGTCTGCCTACAGCATTTGTTGACTACCCTTGGAGGGCCTAAAGCATGGGTCTTCTTTCCATTTGACAGACATCTGTGCTTCTAGGTTCTTTAAGCACTTCTGTCACAGTGCAGAATGCTAAGATGTCCTCCAGTTTCCTCAGCATGGCTTTTTCTAGAAGCAAAACTCAAAATACAGCAAAGACACAAAGATGAGGCACAAACATGATTCAGAAAGCAGGGATTTAAGAAATAGCCGTTGTCACGTTACCTCAGCTCTGTGTAAAGCTTGTTGAACATACTCCTCCTGAGATCAACAACCCCTTTTCCAGTGTCACTGCACATCAGGTAGTTTTAATTTCCATCAGATAAGAATTTTAAAGAAATCCTCCTGTTACAGTGAGAGAAGTTAGTCAGCAGGGACTTGGGCTGCTTCTGTGTGTACCAAGTGGTCACAGGGAGTACCTATCTGCAGCAGGAGCCTGAAACAGCATGCATTGCGCATGCTGGTTGCTTTCTTAGCCATTACAATTGTTTATAGCAACCCTGTCAAGTTTTGAGGCTAGTTTCTCAGCTGAGAAGTACAAATGTACTCTCTTCATGTAATTTTCCTTTCTTCTTCTACAGTATGGCCTATTAGCATGGGATGGCCTAGCCAGGCAGTTCTGATCATTTGTACCCAAGCTGTGTTATCTAATGTCCTCGTAGTGCTCTCTGCAGAATTAAACTGCAACAAATATTATAGTAGCGTATTGTCCTGTGCCCTGTGTGGCAAGGGTAGACAGTGAATCCAGCAGAAACCAATCATAGAATCATTTAGGTTGGAAAAGATCATCAAGTCCAACCATTGGCCTAGCACTGCCAAGTCTGCTAGCAAACCATGTCCCTAAGCACCACATCTGCACATCTTTTAAATACCTTCAGGGATGGGGACTCAACCACTTCCCTGGGTAGCCTGTCCAAAGGTTGCTTCACAATCCTTTCAGTGATAGAGTTCTTCCTGATACCCAACCTAAACCTCCTGTGGCGCAGCTTGAGGCCGTTTCCTCTTATCCTCTCACTGGTTGCTTGGGAGAAGAGATGGACCCCCACGCCATTGCGGCCTCCTTTGGGGTAGCTGTAGAGAGCAGTAAGGTCTCCCCTGAGCCTCCTTTTCTCCAGGCTATGAAACCCTAGTTCCCTCTACCTCTCTTCATAAGACTTTTCAATCCACCACTTCCTTATATTTGGAAGTCAACTTCTTGAGATCTCCACTGACGCAGTTTGGAATGTGTGCTGCAGTCTGGGTTTGCTTGTTTTGTTGGGCTTCCATCTAAAAGTAATGGAGCCGGAGCCTCTTGTGAGGCAATGCCTGCTCTTTAGAGTAGCTACCAGATATGGATAGGCTCTGAATGTGTTTTCTAACCAAAAGGCTTGAACTTTTGGGTCTGTATGGTCTTGGAGAAGTGCTGTGGGAAACATGAGTTCCCTGGACACCTAGGGAAGCAAGTGGTGAGGAATCAGCAGGGAAACCCATCCCAGGAGGGCATCTGGTTTGGCGATCGGAGTGCAGGCCTCAGTCTCTTGCTTCCCCTCCACAGGTAGCACGGCCTGGCACGCCATACTTCTACGTGGAGCTGGACACGGGCGAGAAGCTCTTCCACCGCATCCGCCGCAGCTTCCCGCTGCAGTTCGGCAGGTGGGCGCCTCCCTCTCCCTCTCCCCCCTCCCCCGGCCCCTCCGCCGGCCGCTGCCCGGCGCTGAGACGGCCCCCTTGTGTTCGCAGGGCGGTACTGGCCAGCCCGACGCTGCTGGCGCTGCCGGAGCGCGCCGACTGGCGGCGCTGCGCCGCGGGGCGGCCCGAGGAGGCGGCGCAGGCCTGCGCCTTCCGCCGCGACTTCCAGCCCTTCGACTTGGCCCTGCCGGAGTGACGTCGGGGCGGCGGGTGGGAGGGCGGGCGGGCGGCTGGCGGCGCTGACGCGGCAATAAAGGCGGAGCTGCCCGGGCGCGGAGTTGGCTGCGGCGCCATGGAACGGGGCGCGGAGCGGCCCCCCCCTAGCAGCGGCCCGGCTCTGCGCGGGCAGCCGGCGGCGAGCTGTGGGCTTTGGGAGATGCGCGACCGCCTGGGCACTGGCGGCTTCGGCAACGTGTGCCTCTACCAGCACCAGGTGGGGCCGGGCGGCGGCGGGTGGGGGGCCGGGGCCGGGAGCGGGCCCGCTGACGGCGATGCGTCCTGCAGGACACGGGAGCCAAGGTGGCCGTCAAGTCGTGCCGGCTGGAGCTGAGTGTAAAGAACAAGGACCGCTGGTGTCACGAGATCGACATCATGAAGAAGTGAGTGTGCAGCATAGCCCTCGAGTCGCCTCAGCTGCGATTCCCAGCCCCAGGTCAGGGCTGGCCGGGGTTTTCCCCGTGGATGCCCCACTGGGTGCCAGGGCCTGACCCCATCCTGGGGATTCAGGGGACACTGGGCCCTGCCAGCAGCCCTTGTCCCACCCAGCTCTCATCATCCCATGCCTTGCTGGCCTGGTGGCAAAGGAAGCCACTGGCAGGCAGTGCTTTGGAGCCTAATCTGAGCTGGGACTGGGTGGTTGCCGCTCTCACTCACATTTTCACACAAACCTGTTAATTTGCTGAGCACAGACGCTCAGGCA
This sequence comes from Heteronetta atricapilla, assembly GCA_011075105.1. Classification (NCBI taxonomy): domain Eukaryota; kingdom Metazoa; phylum Chordata; class Aves; order Anseriformes; family Anatidae; genus Heteronetta; species Heteronetta atricapilla. The sequence goes on from CM021736.1 coordinate 19,015, forward strand.
CAAGTCTGCAGCTGCTTTTGTGTTGGCTTCTAGGGGGGTTGGGATGTGTACAGAGGAGGAATTTGTCTTCAGGTTCTCCCTGATATGTTTGTCATAGAATCACAGAACGATTTTGTTTGGAAGGGAGACCTTAAAGATCATCCAATTCTGTCATTGTTCCTAGCAGTAGTAAATTAGAGGTACCTGGGGGGCCCTGCTAGAATTCAGTTGCAGAAATGAATCCTTTACCAAGGTGTATGTGTGTTTCACCCACCTGGTTCCACCTCTCCCATATAGTTAGACAATATTCTCAAGAAACGCCTGGGCCAGAAAGAGGTTGTACCCATATGCAGAAATAGAGACAAAATGACTGCAGGGAATGTGGAGGAATCCAGAAACCTGAATCTTAAGCGTCAAAGTCCTATATCTTGGCTTTGAGATGTTTCTGCTTATCACTGGTTCCTGTATTCGTAGAATCACAGATTCATTGAGTGGCTTGGATTGGAAGGGGCCTTAAAAATCATCTAGTTCTAGCCCCCCTGCAATGGTCAGGGATGACGCAAAGTAGAAATTTTGTGCAATTAGATACCAACTGGTAGATAGCACTTATTAGCAAGGATGTGTTTGGGGAACAGAAATTATACCTAAAACAAAAATCCTGGTTAGCTGGCAATTTTTATTCCCATTCTTCCAAAAGAGGAGTTGGAGTTTTCATCAAGATCTCCATGTGCCTAGGTTGAACCATCCCAATGTAGTAAAAGCCTGTGAAGTTCCTGAGGAGATGAACTTTCTTGTTAATGGTGTTCCTCGTCTGTCAATGGAGTATTGTTCAGGGGGTGACCTCCGTAAGGTAATGTCTGCTTTGCTTTGCACTGTGTAGCAAAATGAGTGCGATTAATGCTGTGGTCATCTGTGAAACCCTGTACGTTCTGTAACACTTCTCTTTTTAGTACAAGTGCAGGGAAGTAAATGTACAGTGATCATGAGTGGGGAAAGAAGGTTTGCACTATTGAAGCCAGATGACAGACAGCAGTCCATATTACGTTATCTTGAAGCAGTGTATCCTTTCACAGAACTGCTTCAGCATTAGTGCAGCTTCCTGCAGCCTAGATCCTAGCACCCGGTGTGTCTGGCTTTGTTGCTCTGTGTCTGTTTAAAATTAATTTGTGTCTCTCTGATGTTGCATTGCTTGCAGCTTAAGGAAGAATTATTTCGTACTGGGTTGGGGCCACTAGGATTTCAGAGGCTTTAGTAGGTTCTTCCTTGCTGAGCTGGGAACTGCCCCCTCTGCAAAGCAGCAGCACTCGAGGAAGGCAGCAGCTGCATGGCCAGAGAGGAGCTTGTGCGCCATTTCCATTGTAGATAGTTAAGTTCAGGAAGCAGCCGTTGGTGTACGGATGAAGAAGTAAATTTCTGTTGCTTAACATCTACTTAGAAGTTAGCTTATGTAAGCGATGGGGAAACTTTTTTTCTGTTAAACTTTTTTTTTTTTTTTCTGGAGCTACATAGCAGACGAACTCGGAAATGTGAGTAGATGTTGAATGCAGTAACTGCGTATTTGTGATAGCAGTTAATGTGTAACTTATTTAGCCTCATTTTTTTTTGTGTCGTTTGAAACAATTGGGACATTAAGAGGCTGAAAGGTTGGCAGTTAAAGGAAGTAGGTGCACATGAAAATAGCATATTGCAAAGAAAATTCCAAAGAATGGTGACAGTTGGGAGTTGTATTTATGGAGAAGTTTTGGGGACACTTTAAGGTAAATTGGTGCCCGAGAAATTTGGGGTTATATTAGCTCTACCTTCAGTGCAGTATTTAATTTCTAATGCGTAGATGGTGGTACAGTTTAAGAAGTAACATGCTTTATTTCACTTGATCATATGTAATGCTTTGTTCCTTTAAAAAAAATAACCGTGGTTTCTTAGTTCTGATCCTACTTGTCTTTGAGTCTTTCTCTTCCAGTTGCTTGGCATTGTGTTTTGCAGTGCTGTTAATTTCTCATTGCACATCCATAATCTTCCATAAAGACAGCTTCTGTATACGGGCCATGCGCATATTTTTTGTTTGTTCTTTTTTAGGGTAGTGCTACGGGCTCTGAGCCTGATTTCTGACTTTGCCCCATTCTCCTTTGTTGCTTAGTAGAGCAACATCCAGAGTTCAGGGAGCAGGTTTGGTTTCTCTTCCTGTAGAAGTCTGACTGCTGCTTGTGCCTGAGATGTCGGAGGCAGGCAGAAGTACGAGGGTACATCAGGTGGCTGCAGAGCAGAGGGTACTTCAGTCATTTATAGAAGTCCTCAGTGAAAAAAAAAAAAACAGATCATATGCCGGTTGATTCAAGGGCATATGCACTGTCTGAGACAGTAATTTAGGAGGGGGTGTCCTGCAGTGCTTCTACACCTTTGTCTAGAGGAAAAATACTCAGGGCAAGGGAGAGGAGACATGGAGCACTTTAGAGTGGGTGCAGAGCTGAGACTCCAAATCGTGGTCCATGATCTGCTTTTTACTTTGGGGTTAACTATGTGGTTGATCTCGCAGTCAGCTTGCCTGAGTGCTGAGCAGCTTCTTGCCATTTTGGGAGAGCAGTCAGGAAGGAGACCGTGCTCCAAAACAGGGCTTGGTTAAGTTGCATGCAGTCCTGCAAGATTCTCTTGCCTTCCGATGGCTTTTATGCTTCTGCGCTATTATTCTAGCAGCCCAACTCTTTTCAACCCTGACTCAGTGCAGTGGATTTTTGTTTGGTCCAACTTGTTTTCTTTCCTTCCATTCCCTCTTTTATTTCACTCTGTTCAACTAGAGTTACATTTGAGCTATGCTGTTTTCTGTGTCATGTTGGCAGGGAATGTAAGATGACATTCTAGACTATTAACTGTTGCATTATGAGTGTAAACATCTTTTTCTTTACTGTAGCTGCTAAACAAACCAGAAAACTGCTGTGGACTTAAGGAAAGTCAAATACTGTCTCTGCTTAGCGACATTGGTACGTAGTCTACTGCCTTTCTTGTTTGTTTTTATGTGTTTATTATGTGTAATGGCATTTTGCTTTTTCAGCTGACCCTGAGAAGGATACTAACAAGATCAGGATGCAAAAACAAATTGGGCTGTTGTTCCAGAGGAAGGACCTTGTGTCTGTCCCTCCTGATCACAGAGATGAGAAACTTCCACTGATTACCTGTGGAAAGGGACTGGGAAAGATGTGTAGTGATCAGTTGTGTGTAACCGTAGCATTAAGGTGGCAGTTTTACTGTTCTGAACACTCAGTTCATGGCTCTGCAGATGCCAAGCTCCATGTCAGCTGAAGCAACTTGTACATGCCTAAAAGCAAGAAGCAATATGAGAAGTGCCAAAGTTGTAGTATGGCTTGTCTGTGTGGGGTTTGCTTAGTAGCGGGGAAATTGTTTGAAAAAAAGCGTTTCCAGTAGTGGGTATGACACCACTTGATAAATCACAGGAAACAGTCCAACTCAGAAGTGTTAGAGGTGCAGATCAGGTGTGTAAACTCAAAGGCCTCTCCACATTCACAGCCCGTGTAGCAGCATGCTTCTCTCCTTCCGGTGCTCAGGGGACTTGCAGCTGAATTTCCCAAATCGGATGCAACTCCCATGTTCCTTCATCCCTGTTCCTTTTCCATATGCAGACAGAGTTTTGCTGCCTTTGTATTAAATTCATGCTATAGCTGCATTTCTGTGTCTGTTCCCAATGCATTTGAAAATGCCATGGAGAAGAAATGCACAAGTGAAAAGCTGTTAAGTATGTAAATGAGTGATAAATGTGTGATAAATCAGTGGAAGTTGGGGGCTTGGCTCTCATGGGATAAAGTTGAACTGTGGATAAGGCACATGGGTTGAATTTTTCCCTTATAATAATCCCATAATGAAATGACAGGTATGGCTGGTTAGTACTAGGCTTCTGGATTAACACAATTTGCAATCTGAATACCTTTTTCATAGCAAAATTTTAAGTACCCTGTGATGGAGGTAGGAAGATGCACTACCTGTCTCGGGCCTTTCACAGGATTTTTGTGTTTATTTGTTTCCACTTGGACATCTCCAAGACTGAAAAATCATGACTTAAAAAAAAAAAAAAAAGGATTTTGAAAGTCTTTTGTTGTCTATGGATTTGTCCTGTGGCAGATACTTTGTAGAAAATCTTTTATTTAGCAGCCTGCATTGTTCTTTGGACAGACTCGATTTTTCCCTTTCTCCAGCAGGATTTGTGCTGTGTTTCTTTTTTTGCTAGTGGCTTTACAGTCACCTCTAGGCAACTTGCCACAAGGCAAAATTCTGCCCTTTGCCTTTTCTTAGGTGCGTGTTCCTGTTCCCTCCAGCCTCACCCATAACCATGTGAGGAGTAGGCTCTGGAAACCAGCCTGGCTAAAACCTGATTTATTCTTTTCTTGTGCATTTTCCAGCTGGATCAGCTCTGGGATCAAGCTGATCACACAGCCCGATAAATGCTTGTGCTGCCATGGAAGTTGTGTCTGGGAAAGGAGAGTTCAGGAACCTGTGTTCATTCTGGGGACAGACCCCATGTAGATCAGCTTAAAGCAATCATGGAATTACCTTTTTAAGGGTGGGAGTGACAAAAGTGATGCTACTTGGAGCACACAGGTTCCCCAGCAGGAGAGGGGATTCCCTAAGCCAGTGAGTTCAGTGCTTCTGTTACTGCTGGGGCTGCTGCTCCATGCAGTGCTAAGCAGAGGCTACCCAGACATGAGTCCTTAGCTTCAGCTGTGCTTCTGTCTTATCACAGCTGGACAATCTCCTCCCTGAAGCAATGATGTGCACTGCACTGCTTCAGGGAGCAGTGCAAGTTTGAGACACTCTGTAAGCCACTGTTTGGCAGTACTTCTAGGTCAAAAGAAAGCTGGACTAGTTTCATTTACATAATGAATGTCAATGCTTTCTTAGAACAATATTTTGCATAACGTCTTAAAAGTGTAAATAGATCTTCTCATTATCTTGTCTTAATTTACCAGTGTCTTAGAACAGAGGACGTGTAGAGAGGTTTCAGGCAGTCTGCACGTTTTAGAGACCTTTTTCTTGTCTGCATGTCATGGCTCATTTTGTAATTGTACAGTTTGAGAAGAATTCATCTCCCTTCTCTCACCTTTAAGGCAAGGGATTTGACCTGTGGTTATACCACAAGATCTAAACCCCACAACGGCCTCCATTTTTGCAGAGCAGAGGAACAGGGCTTGTTTAGTCCTGTATCATACACTTAAAGCTTACAAATCTAAGTCAAGTTCTTAGTGATGATCTGAAATGAAAATGTGCTGCTGCCAACCCTAAAATCAGAGACATTCGATTTTTATTAACAATGTCTTTAATCAGTGTATTTTTTCTCTTAAATCACACGTGTCTTTCAGGGTCTGGTATCCAGTATTTGCATGAAAACAAAATTATACACAGAGATTTAAAGCCTGAAAACATTGTTCTACAGGATGAAGGTGGGAAGGTAGGTCAGACGGCCTGCAGTGTTCCAGCTGTTGTTCCTAGAAATTGTCAGCAGCTTTGATTTGCCTGAGAGAAATAAAAGAGAGCGGGTACTTTCTGGCATTGAACTGGGCTGAAAACTCAACTCTGAATTTGTGAAAAGTTCACATCTTGGAGAATCAAATCCTATTTTGCTTATTCTGAAAACCATGTCAAACAACTTTTGCTTCCATTCAACAACCTTTCATGCAACAGAATATGAATGATAAGAGATTGTAGCCTATGATAACGGTACATTTATGGGGTTGACAGTTGCATGTACAATCAAACTAGTTCAAATAGACAACCTAGGGGATTTTTTAATAAAAAAGGATTTTCTTCATTGTTACTGCTTTAATAATAACATCAAATGCCAAGATAGAAAGCTAGATACAGCCAAACTGTAACTAGCCAAGCTCTATAAGTAGACTCTAAGCTGAGTTAGGTGAATGAGGCTAGCTTACGTGGTGAAACAGCAGGCTTTAACACTGCCACATTTCAGTGTTTCACCATGGACTTTTTCTGGAATTTCTGTTCTCTTTCCCCCTTCTTAGGTGTATGCTTTGGATGTGAACGGATTTGTTGTTTGTTTGATTGTTTTGTTTGTTGATTGTTTGATTGTTTTGTTTGTTGTTTGATAAGCTACTTAAACTGCTTTCAGATTGTTCACAAAATAATAGACCTGGGTTATGCAAAGGACCTGGATCAAGGAAGTTTATGCACCTCATTTGTTGGAACACTGCAATATTTGGTAAGATGGGGGGGGTGATGTATACAAATACTTTGTTATTACCACATTTTATAGAATCATGGAAGCATGTGTCACATGCTTAATGTGTCACAGAACCTGCACAGCCTCCAGCTGGCACCAGGGCTGGCACCAGCTCTAGGTCATGGCGGCTGTGGCCTGAAAACACTGCTTTCAAAATGTCTTTTTATGCTGTTTTCTAGGCTCCTGAACTCTTTGAGAACAAATCCTACTCTGTTACTGTTGATTACTGGAGCTTTGGAACAATGGTGTTCGAGTGTATTGCAGGATTTCGACCTTTCTTACATAATCTGCAGCCATTCACCTGGTAAGACATTCTCAAGAGGACCTAACATCTGTTGTGTGTAATGAGGGGACTGTGTGAACCAGAATGACAGATTTATTGTTGGTTGCGTGGTGAGGCTGTTGATCTGTTCAGCTTTGCAGAAGCAGGTGTTTCTTCCCTGGCATCAATGATGATTCAATTGGCTATTTATACATGCTGACATAGGTGCTGATTACCTCATGTGATAGCCTCTGGGTATAGCAGTTCCTTCAAAAGGGAAATTTGAATCAAAAAAAAAAAAATTATAAGCCAGTCAGTTAAAGGATGGTGCATTGAGACAGCACCAGTGACAGAAAAAAATCAGGTATGGGGAGGAGTCATACAGCCCTACATTCACCTAGGCTGTAAGGTTACTTATGTTTTAGCAAAAAATAACACACTTCAGACAATGTGTTCTGTAGTAAACACATAGGATGTGCTTTTAATTAACTTTACAAAAATGAGGACTAAAAGACTTTAACCTGCATGTGGAAGTTTATTCTTGCTCTTTGATAGCTACAACAAGGGGCAGAGATGCTTATTTATGTATTTCCACTTCTTACCTTGCAATATCAGTACTGTATGTAAGCCAGGTATTTAAAAAGGTGATTCTGCAACAGAACAAACATTATTTTATTATTTTAGTCATTCAGTATTTATCCCACTTTTTCCAACATATGGAAAACTTGCCCTGGGGTCAGTGAATGGGTTACCTGTTGATCCTTCTGTTTAATGCTCTTCAGATGCTCTTCACACCTGCAAGCAGGTGTGAAAATGTTTCCAGAGGCAGAGATAATTGCAAGGGTTCATTTCTTCCTCTCTGAGGTAGTTGTTCTAGGTGGATTGTTTGGAAATGTCTTCTTTGCCCTGAAAGAACAGTTTATTCTAAAGTTACTATAATTTGGCACTTCCTGATGATGCCAAATTTAACTTGTCCCTTTACAAAAGTAAAACTGTTACTAAAAGTAAAATTGTAAGTAGAATTTTGTATCCACAAATTATTTTCTAGGCATGAAAAAATCAAGAAGAAGGATCCAAAGCACATATTTGCTTTTGAAGAGATGAATGGGGAAGTTCGCTTTAGTACTCATTTGCCACAGCCTCACAGTGTCTGTGGGTAAGTGTGATGATGTGATTACAAGTGATAATTTTTGGTTTGCCTTTTAAACAGAAGGGTCCTTCTTTCTTCTGAACACTGTTTGAGCCCTCAGGCAAGCTACCATTTGCAGTTAAGTAATAGGGTATGGGAAACATAAGCCCCATTTTTAATAAGGGAAAGAAGGAAGACTAGGGGAACTACAGGCCAGTCAGTGTTACCTCTGTGCCCAGCAATATCATGGAGAAGATCCTTCTAGAAACTCTGCTAAGGCACATGGAAAATAAGGAGGTGATTGGTGACAGCCTACATGACTTCACTAAGGGCAGATTGTGCCTAACAAATCTGGTGGCCTGCTGTGATGGGGTGTCCTGGTTTCACCTAGGATAGAGTTAACTTTCCTCCTAGTAGTTGGTATGGTGCTCTGTTTGGGATTTAGGATGAGAATAATGTTGATAGCACACTGATGTTTTAATTGTTGCAGAGTAGTGCTTACACTAAGCCAAGGACTTTTCAGCTTCTCACACTGTCCTGCAAGCAGGCAGGCTAGGGGAGCAGCAGGAGCTGGGAGGGGACAGAACCAAGCTGGCCAAAGGGGTATTCCATACCATCTGACAGCATGCTGAACAACATATAGGGGAGGACTGGCCAGGGTGGTGGGACCGGCTGCTTGGGGACAGGCTGGACATCGATCAGCAGGTGGTGAACAAATGTTTGTGTGGTGCTTAGTTGCTGGCTGGGTTAAACCACAACATGGGGTTACAGCATTGGTGAATAGGGGAAGAGCAGCTGACATCATCTACCTGGACTTGTGCAAAGCATTTGACACTGTCCCCCATGATATCCTTGTCTCTAAATTGGAGAGACATGGATTTGATGGATAGACTACTCGGTGGGTAAGGAGTTGGCTGTATGGTTGCACTCAAAGAGTTGCAGTCAACGGCTCTTTGTCAAGGTGGAGACCAGTGATGAGTGGTGTTCCTCAGGTGTTGGTGTTGGGAGTGGCGCTGTTTGACGTTATTTGTCAGTGACATGGACAGTGAGATCAAGTGCACCCTCAGAAAGTTTGCTGTGACACCAGTTGACACACTGGAGGGAAGGGATGCCATCCAGAGGAACCGGGGCAGGCTTAAGTGAGCCCTTGTGAACTTCATGAGGTTCAACAAGGCCAAGTGTAAGGTCCTGCACCTGGGCTGGGACAATCCCAAGCCCAAATCTAAGCTGGGCAGGTAGTGGATTGAGAGCAGCTCTAAGGAGAAGTACCTGGGAGTGTTGGTTGATGAGCAGCTCAACAAAAGCCAGCAACATGCGCTTGCAGCCCAGAAAGCCAACCATACCTTGGGCTGCACCAACAGCAGTGTGGGCAGCAGGGCAAGGGAGGGGATTGTTCCCCTCTACTCTGCTCATGTGAGACCCCGCCTGGAACCCTATGTTCAGCTCTGGGGCCCTCACAACAAGAAGGACATGCATGGACCTATTAGAGTGCTTCCACAGGGGACCACAAGGATAGTCAAAGGGCTGGAGCACCTCTGTTACAGAGACAGGCTGAGGCAGTTGGGATTGTTCAGCCTGGGGAAGGCTCTGGGGAGACCATACAGCAGCCTTCCAGTACCTAAAGGCGGTCTACAGGAAAGCTGGAGAGGGACTCTTTGTCAGGAAGTGTAGTGATAGGACAAGGCGAAATGGCTTTAAACTAAGAGAGCATAGGTTTAGATTAGATGTTAGGGAGAAATTATTCCCTGTGAGGGTGGTGGGACACTGGCACAGGCTGCCCAGAGAAGCTGTGGATGCCCCACCCCAGCAGTGCTCAAGGCCAGGTTGGATGGGGCTCAGGGCAGCCTGGGCTGGTGGGAGGTGTCCCTGTGCATGGCAGGACTTGAAAATGGATGGGCTTTAAGTTTCCTTCCAACCCACACCATTCTGTGATTCTATGAATAGCCTATAGCCACAGTGGCTTTTTTGATACTTTGGGCTCTCCCATGAGAGCGGAAGTATAAATGATACAGTAGCAGTTCAGCTTGCAGCATGAGCTCTGTCACTGCTTTCAGCCCATTATCACACGGCCACTGAGTAATACTTACGTGAAAATTTGATGGTATTAAATCTCATAAACAGGATCTCAAACACTTCTATTATAACTTAGTCACAGAGCAATTAGCTGCTCTGTGAAAGCAAAGGCTTCTAGTACTTGTGATGGATAAAAACTGCAGCAAGCCCAGCAAAGGACAGAAAGATGGTCAGAGCCTGATGAACATATTAAAAAAGAGCTTGTTCAGACTGACAAAGAAGGCAAAGGGGGATCTGATTTTTGTCTCCCACTGTCTAGTGGGACATTACAATCGATTCAGGCTCTTAACGGGGCAAAATGAAACAGGACAGAAGGCCACAGTGCAAGTTTCAAAGAGGGAAGTGAAATTTGACATAAGAAAAACTTTGCCCATGCTAGTAATGGATCTATAGGACAGGCCCAGGCAGTGGGAATTCTTCATGCTTATATCCTTAATACGGCCCTGTGCAGCCTGCTGGATCTGTGGCACTGGCCCTGCTGGGAGGAATGCCCAGACTGAGACCTCTGGGAGTGCCTCCGACCCAAATTAAGAAGGAAGAATTAAGGATTCTGACCAAGTCAGAAGTCAGACTCAGGTTATTTGTCACTTATCTAAAGACACAAGTGCTAAAGTGCCCAGCAGGTGCAGCACAACTCATTGGCACTGGCAAACTTCTAGGAAAAGTACTGAAGTTGAGAATGAAATATAACTAGAGTTATATAGTGCTTTGAGCTTTTTGCACTGTGTACTATTCTTCGAGATGTTCTTATAATCTTAGTGCTTTTGTAAGACTCCTGTTTCCCAAGTGGGTTTAGCGTGGCAGAATATCTGCCTTCTCTTTCTCGTGACTCTTCTGTTTATGAAATTATTATTGATTAGTTTAATTGTAGAACCCATGGAAAACTGGTTGCAACTGATGCTGAACTGGGATCCACAACAGAGGGGTGGAGGTTTTGATCCTGAGACCAGTCGTCCAAAGTGTTTCGTAGTAATGGATCACATATTGAATTTGAAGGTGAGTGTAGTTTTATTGGGTTTACTGAAAGCAGAGGACAGAAATTGCATTCAGTGGAGCAAGGCTATAATCCTGGCATCATCCGACTTGTGGGTCATGAGGAATGTTTTTGTTGGTATTGGGAAGTGTATATGCAGCCTGTCCAGTACATATTTGAAGGCAAAATTATCACCAGTTATATTAATCTCTCTACAAGAACAGCCTTCCTATTCCTGCCTGTCATCTTAGTAAGGACTCAGCAAGCTCAAGTGATGGTTTAATATTTTCTGATGACTGGTATTTTTGAACACTGTTACTGATACTGTGATTTCCTGGCCCATGTACTACTACGTGTAGTAGAGCAGAGGTTATATTCATTTGGCTGTTTCCCTCCAAGTAATTTATTGGAGCTTTGCTGCAGTGAGACTAGCTGAGGCAAGTGTGTGCAGAAGCCAGAGGACAGTTTGATCTGATCTGGAAGGATTCCAGAGGAATTGGAGACAGATGCAAGAAATGTTGTGCCAATAATTGGGACTTGAAAAAAATCCGTATATTGTGGTGGGGTTTGGGTCCTACAGTCTCCACTAAAGAAAGCAATGAGAATATAGGCAGAGTTGTGTAAATGCTTTTTTTGCATGGAGGAATTAAAAGATGTGAGACTCTCCTTAGGAGCGATGTTGGCCAACATCAGAGACAACAGGACTGAAGATGGCCTTTTTTCTAGCTTGTTGCTATTCTTTTGATGTAATTAAGCTGCAGCGTGGCATATGAAAGCTGTTAGTGAGTTTGATCATAGTTTTCTCTGATATTAAAAGGTAAAGGCCTAGGCTTTGAATTTTTTGTTATTGGGCTTTTACATGATTATTGTGGCCATCAAAACTAAAATGATGCTCTTAGCCTAACTTATATTTATTGCTACATACTCCCTCCAACACCTTTGTGTCCTTTGTCTTTGACAGCCAGTGATTTGTAATTAACTTGTACCCTTTTTACAGATAGTACATATCCTAAATATGACCTCTGCCAAGATTGTTTCATTTCTCTTGCATCCCGAGGAAAGCCTTCATTCCCTTCAGACTCGGATTGAATATGAAACTGGAATAAGTACTGGTAATCAGGAACTGCTCTTGGAAACAGGAATTTGCCTGGACCCCCGGAAGCCTGCTTCTCAATGTGTTATTGATGGCGTAGTAAGAATTATTCTGTTCATTTCATGTCTTTCACATTCTCAGGAAATGTAAAATCTTAGGAAAGATTAATTGCCTTGTTCTCTTCCCAATGGAGAGTTTACTCTATGCAGCATTATTTTCTTTATTGGGTAATGTAAATTAGGTTCCTGTGGTTATACTCTAAATCTTTATTTAAAGTAACTTGCTAGCAAATTGTCCTGTGTTTCTGTAGGATCTATCAAAATGTGTTCTTTAAAGGCACCAGATGAGTTTCTGTCAACAATAATTAGTTCATGTTGTAACCAGGATTTCTCATGTTCATGTTCTTTTTCCTCACCAGAGAGGCTGGGATAGCTATATGGTCTATTTGTTTGATAAAAGCAAAAATGTCTATGATGGACCCTTTGCTTCTCGGAGTCTGTCTGACTGTGTAAATTACATTGGTAAGTAATGCTGGAGGACCCCTTGGACCTGAAAGCATTTCTTCTCACTTAATATGGAAGTAGATTTGCCTTACAGATCTCTGTGTGTATCTTGAAGGGCAGCCTCTAGTTTGAAGAGGACTGTTTAAGAACCTGGAGCAGCCTAACAAAGTTTCGTGTACAGTACTGAATTTCCACTTTTTGTAGATGTAACTGGTCAAAGCATTTATTGCCTGACCTATTATACCTCTACAAAAGAAAAAGCAGTGTCAAAGGACAGAAGACATCTGCAAGGATGCTGCATTTAAAGGAAATGCCTCATGACACATTTCAGTTACTGTTACATAGATTAATTTTTTTTGGCCTGATTCTGCAGGATTTTCCTGTCTCCTTTTACTGCCACTCAGGTTTATTCTGTGTGTTTGTTTGTTTTCTATATGTTGGGCTATATTGTTCTGATGAATCCCCTTGTATTGCCCTATTCTGCTGAATGTCTTGGGGCTAAGGCTTTTTACAACATGCTCATTGATATCCCAGTGTACTGACAGTTCCTCAACTCTATAGGGGAACCCACTTGAATCCTGCATCTTGTCCTTAGCTATCTGCTTCAGGAATCTAGAGGGAAATGTAAAGAAGACTGGAAGGCAGTTTAAGGTGAAACGTGTCATGACAGTGACCAGTGTCAATTGGTTAAAGAGAGCAACTAAATTTGCTTTGATACCTTAAGAAGTGCTTCAGGTAACGGAGTTATGGGATAAAACCAATCATGGGTTCTGCCTTCTGCCATGCTTCATGTGGTGTTAGTCCATGACTTGTAGTGGCAAAAAAAAACAAAATGCTCAAAGAAATCTTAGCTGTGAGTTTAAACACGAGCTACTGCCTGGTCAGTACCTGGGAACTGTAACATAAAAAGCTTATATGTGCTTAAGCATCACCGTGTAACAAATAAGCAGCTCTTACTTAGGCACCTAAATCAGGAATTGGGAATGGTGTAAGCACTAGGCTCCTTTTCTAGAGTTGTTCTTTCATTTATGTACAGTCATGTTTTTTTTCATTCAGTACAGGATAGTAAAATCCAACTGCCGGTTCCTCAGCTGCGCAAGGTATGGGCAGAAGCAGTTCACTATGTGATTGGCCTAAAAGAAGATTATAGCAGGCTTTTCCAGGGCCAGAGAGCTGCCATGTAAGTTGTTATTCCTAATTCAGGAGGTACAGTATTATATAAGCACAAAGACTGTTTGAATGGAAATGTACATCTCAGGGGAATTTTGATTACCAAAAATTGTACAGCCCTCTGCTCTTCTGTACTTTTACATTATAAAGTGTATCTGGGCTTGGAAATAGTTCCACTCCATGAATTTTACTGCATTGTTCCTGATGTTGATAATAATTAAAGAAAGTTGAACCTTGAATATAGTCACAGACTTCCAGAATGGCTGAGTTTGGCAGGGACCTCTGGAGGTTATCTAGGTTATCTAGCCTAACCACTGCTCAAGCAGCTTCCCCAGGACCACATCCAGACAACTTGGAAAGATCTCCAAGGAGGGAGACCCCACAACCTCTCTGGGCGACCTGTGCCAGTGCTCTGTCATCCATGCAATAAAAAATTGTTTCCTGATGTTCAGATGGAACCTCATGCGTTTTCATTTTTGGTCCATTGCCTCTTGTCCTGTAACTGGGCGCCACTGAAATGAGCCTGGTTCAGTCTATACCTTCCCTTCAGGTATTTGCACATGCTGATCCTCAGTCAGCCTTCTCTGCTCCAGGCTGAACAGTGTCTGCTCTCTCAGCCCATCCTCATAGGAGGAGGGCTCCAGTCCCTTAATCATCTTTGTTGGACTCTCTGCAGTAGCTCCACATCTCTCCTGTCCTGGGGAGAGCAAACCTGGACCCAGCACTCCAGGTGTGACTTCAAACAGCTGAGCAGAAGGGAGGGATTACGTCACCTCCCTCAGCCTTCTGGCAGTGCTCCTCCCAGCGCAGCCCAGGACAGTTGTTTAACAGAATGCATTGAACTGGTGACAGAATCTATGGAACTGTTTGCTACATTTGTAGGTTTTATCCTATGACTGAGTGGCAGAATGGGCACTGTTCTATATCTCAAATGATAAAAAAGGTGACATCATTCACATGGAGCCACATGTGCTACAGGAGCCCATATCTGCTAAAAAGAGTCCATGCTGCAAAGACTGTTTAACTGGGGGGGGGCAGAGGGGAGAGGGAGGAAGGAACCATGGAAGTACTTTTGCTTACTGAGCATCTGCAGCTTCTGTGGATGTGAGTCTGTGGCTCCACCGAGACTCCCTGTTCCAAAGATCTTAAGCAATTTTTTGCAAACCGTGTCTTTCCTTCAGGTGATGGGACAGTTTCTTTGGGCTCTGGCTACGTAAGTCCACATACACTTTTCAACTAACGTGCTGTTCTTGTTTTATTTGTTAGGCTGAGTCTCCTTCGGTATAATGCCAACCTAATCAAAATGAAAAACAATATGGTATCAGCATCTCAGCAACTGAAAGCAAAGCTGGAATTCTTTCATCAGAGCATTCGTCTCGACCTGGAGAGATACAGTGACCAGATGGCTTATGGCATATGTATGTATTTGTGTAATACCTGAGTTTCTTTTCTGATCCTGTAAAGAATCAGGTTGACTATGAAGGACTGTAGGTAGGAACGGTAGCTTAAAAGAAAATGAATGCAGGAGCTGCCATTCTGTTTCTCAGCATCTTTATGTTTTTGCTGGGAGCAAATGGAAGAGAAGAATTCGGCACAAGCAAAGGCAGGAAGATAATAATTAAAAGATGTCTGCGTACCTTCAGGCACAGTGAAACAAGCTGATTGTTCCCCGCTAATCATACCAAGCCAAGAAAATGAAGGAACATTGGGCTCCTGTAGCCCATATGGCTCCATGTGAATGATGTCACTTTTTTATCATCTATGTTATATAACAGTGCCCATTCTGCCACAACAACAACAGAAACCAACATGGTAATTATAACACTGTTTTGAACAGCACTGAAAGAGCAATCTTGTGGTGGTTGATATCAGGAGGTAGCACAAGTCAGGTTGAGATATTAGGTTAAAAAAAAGCCCTAACTGCAGTTTTAGTGTTGTAGAAATGTTTGGATCTTACAAGTATTATTCAGGGGACAGTAGCATTTTATGCATAGTTTGGACATATGGCTAGAAGATGAAACTCAAGTCAAAAATTCTAACTGGCCAGAAGGATGATGATGGAAAACAGAAGTACTCAGTGAACTGTTTTTGTACAGTCTGTGTTTAATCAAAGGTGGCAGTTGTTGACCTTAATAATGGTGTTTAAAGACTCAAAACCATTTTAGACCAGTGATGGCAAACAGTGAAATCCTAACAAACAGTTTGCTTAAAGTTAAGGTCAGCTCTGAGTTTCTGTTACATTGTGACTTTGCTGTCTCTCTCTGATCTCTGGGTTTATGGTTCCTGCTTAGAGATTTGGCCTCATGCTGTTTGTGTTTAAATTCAACTGATAGATGCAAAGTTCAGGTCACACTTTATTTTTGTTATCTGTAGCTTTTTATAAGTTAACAAATCTCTTCTCTTAAGCTTCAGAAAAGATGCTCAAAGCATGGAAGGAGATGGAAGAGAAGGCTTCCCAGTGTGCCCAGGTAGGGGATATTAAAGAGGCTTTATTATCTCTCTCTGAAGGAGGATGTGACAGGAACTTTAACTGTCGTGTATTGCTGTGTCCACTCAGTCTCTTCGATACACTTTATTCTGTGAGAATGAGAAAATCATGGCTACAGGCAGGAGCATTAAAAAGAAACAGTCCTCAGTCACAAGGTTGTTTGGATTTATTGGTTTGAACAAAACAAATGCAAATTTCACCAGACTCCGTTGTCTTTATAGGAGAGTAGACTATAGAGATGTGTTATTTATTGCAGAGAAGAAATAGAGTTGCTATACCCAAGTCTTTGTTAGTTTTGTTACACACAAAAGTTTGCATTGCTGAAGCTGAAAATAGTACCAATCCCTTACTAAACAGTGGTTTCATTTAGGAGTACAGATGTATGTTTGTTTGGAATTCGCAAGTAAATATGCAAATTAGGTTTTGGTAAAAGAAATTAAATCATAGAATCATAGAATATCCTGAGTTGGAAGGGACCCATAAGGATCATCGAGTCCATCTCCTGGCACCACACAGGTCTACCCAAAAATTCAGACCATGTGACTAAGAGCACAGTCCAAAGGCTTCTTCAGTTCCAACAGGCTTGGTGCAGTGACTACTTCCCTGGGGAGCCTGTTCCAGTGTGTGACCACCTTCTCGGTGAAGAACCTGTTCCTGAAGTCTAGCCTAAACCTCCCCTGCCTCAGCCTGACACCATTCCCATGGGTCCTATCACTGATCACTGGTGACTAAAGAGAATAGATTGGCACCTTCCCCTCCACTCCCCCTTGTGAGGAAGCTGTAGGCCATGATGAGGTCTCCCCTCAGCCTCCTGTTTTCCAAGCTGAACAGGCCAAATGATCTCAGCTGCTCCTCATACGTCTTCCCCTCTAGGCCCTTCACCATCTTTGTAGCCCTTCTCTGGACACTCTCCAGCAGTTTCACGTCCTTTTTGTACTGTGGTGCCCAGAACTGCACGCAGTACTCGAGGTGAAGCCACACCAGCACGGATGCATTCTTAAGAAATTCAGAGTGGAGCTAGAGCTAGTTCTTACTCAGAGTTGTCCTTAACTTCTGTGAGACACAGTTAGTCTGTGTAGTGAGCCACGGTGCTCCAGATAGAGACTCTGACAACAGGGTTTACTTCACATTTTTCTCATAATCTGATTCTCTTTTGACCATGTGTGACTTCTCTTCTTGGCTTGTTCTTTACTTTCAAGACGTCCTTTTCTGGTCAAGGGGTCACATCCTGCTTATACAGCCTCACACCAAGTACTTCTGCAGCTTCAGCACCAAGTACATTCTAGAAAATACTCCTGCAGATCCTACAGCCCTGAGTCAGAAAGAAAAAGCTGAAATATCCCAAAATACTTTCTCAGGAAGGCAGTCTCTTTGCCACCCAGTTGTATTGTGTGATCAGTGCCCAGTCCATGGTACAAAAATGTTAGCCTGTATCTTCTCTACCATGCTACCGGAGATCTCTGTGTGTCAGGCACCACTTGGCTAGTCCTCATGCTCAAGAAGTTTGTTGATGGTTGCTTCATCTAAGTCATGTGGGGGGCTTGGTATGAGGTTGGTACCTTGCTTTGAGGAAGGTGTGAAATACTAGCAGTATATCATACCATAATACAGATTTATTTTACTCCCCCAGCATATGGAGGTATAAAATAAATGTGAGAACATCCTTCGTTCATTCTGTAAGAGCAGGGGAAAAATTCTCCATCGCTGAAACATTTGTAGAGACAGAGCGTATGTGAAGTGTGCATCTTAAAGTGCTGTGATTTATATAGAAATTATTTTTTCTCATCCAGTGTGATTGTCAGAGATGTGGATGTAGGTGAGAAGGTACTAATAGTGACCTCAGTTATTACTGCAGCAGCCGTGTTGAAGAGCCTTTGTCTCCTGAAGTCTGCCTGTTACCCAAATATGTATTCTGGAAATGTTATCTCCTTCAGTTTGATTTGCATCTACGTTTCCTCATCAGGCTGAAGATATCGGATATCTAGATGAACAGATCATGGCTCTGCATACAGAGATTGTGGAGCTTCAGAAGAGTCCATACGCAAGACGCCAAGGAGAAGTCATGGAGAGTCTGTAAGTCCTTTGCTTGCTGTTTTTGTTGCACATGAATGGATTTTGTGGACTTTGGTGTTTGAGCGTTATTTTTTCTTTTGTAATGGCTGTTCTGTCAGCACTTTAGAAATGCACTCCTTATGTTTTTTGCAAGCTGAGTATACAAAGTAGCTTTGCAATCAGTTTAAGATCATTCTGCTGGTAAGAGGGAAAGTCCCACTTTCTGTGGTGTATGCTCCTCCTTCCTCTTAAAGATCAACTGATCAGTTAGCAACATAGTAAAGCAGATGGACACTGATCTGTCAGAAAGCTAGATGACCACGAAAGATTAGCAGTCACAGGAGCAAGCTTACCTAGCTTATCTAACGTAATTGCAGCCACACAATAACTAGACTTGGGGAGCCGTGGAGAACACAGCTGGAGAGAACAGGATGCTTTTCTGTCATTGACTACGAGACTTCATCTAAGAATAGGATGGGCCTAAGATAGTCATATCTTGGTCTCAAATTAAAAATGCAGGGGATTTTTTTCTGGCACTGGGGAAGAGTGAATTTACAGTGTTTCGTGAGAAAATTAAGAGTTCGTTGTAAAATCATGTTAAATATCTTAAGTATGATTTCAGAGCAAGGATAAATAAAAACTCATGAATACTTTAATATTTTGGAACTTGAGTATTTATTTTTTTAAAAGCATTAAAATATGAAAGAGTGAACAGATACTACTGATGTTAAGAAGTTCTAGGAAGCAATTATCATAATTGAAGCTGTTGTTGAGAGCACAGCTGACAATTATAGAAGAGAGGGGTCAAAATAACCACCAAGGTTAAATCTGTTAATTTAACCTGTATTGAGTATTCTGAGTGGAAACATATCTGTTGAGCGTGTTCTACCCTGTCCCTCTCTACAGAGCTAGATTGGCTAAAGTTAATTTTGGTCAGGAGGAAGTGCTGGAAGGGAGAAGCCACCTCTTGCAGCAGTAGCCCATATTCAGATCAGCTTGAACTAATGAACGTGCCTCTTAAAATGTTGTCTTTAGTACTTGGACCATGCAAGGCTGCATCAGCTATTTTCAGGGTGCTTAAAGCATGCCATAAGCTGTTGATTATGCTAGTCTAACACTATGAAGTTGAAGTTCTGTGCTGCTGTTCTTACTGAGGAGTGGAGCAATTTTGGTCTCATGATCTTTACGTTTTTTCAGGGTGTAGCAAAGCATACCACAGAGCATCAGCTTAAGATTTGATGCATCCACAAGATGAACATGGATCCTGTGTGATGCATCAAACTGGATGTGCACTGGATGCTAACCTCTTTTTCCATGTGCAGCAGGAGAAAAGAGCACCTCTTCCCTATCTTTGCCTTATGCATGAGTCACAAGACAGATAACTATCCAGTATGCTAGAAATTATGTACATGAGAAGAAACTTGTGTGATGTCTTGGAACCATATTGGGGTGATCTAGGGGCAGTTAAGGGAAGAGGCCTGGTGAGAGCCTAAGTGCAGTGTCAAAACTGGCTAAACTGATTGTTTGTGAGCAACATTTTATTTAGAAGTGAAGATATGTTCAAAGGTAGAAGCTTCAGTGTTCGGCTTCTTTTGAAATATTTGAGAGAACATAAACTTAATGGGAAGTTAAAAACACTATTGTCCTATTGTTTTTGATATGGCTGTCTTTCTGTTTGCAGAATTTCACAGTAAAATTGACCAGGCAAAGTAAGCAGAACAGGAACAAGAATTTTCCAGGCAGTTGTGCAGAAGTACCTATAGTTGAAAATTAAGTTTCACAATTAAAGATAATATAGAATTAATACACATCTGAGCCACATTAAAAATTTGGTACTGAAAATAACCTCCAGTTAGTGTGGTTGTCTGAGAAGAAAATGCATAATCACTGGAAAAGAGAGACTGCTTTTAGGGAAGTCTTGACTTCCATCACAGGAAGACTGTTACTGTATCCCAAATACTATACTTGTGCGCTTGCAACAGAAGGCGGCAGCATCTCCAATGTATGAGGTTCAGCAAAGCATAACTTAATTATAATGTTGTCGTGTTGTGTTTTTCTTTTTTTCTTGAGTCATCTCTTTGATACATGTACAAATTATTTTCTTCTTTTTGAAGGGAACAGAGAGCCATAGACCTGTACAAGCAATTAAAAACAAGACCACCAGGTATGGAAGGAGATCAAAGACTGTTCTGCATTTGTACCTGACCGCTAATTTTTCTGAACTCAAATCCTGCAACCCTGAAAATACTGTTTAGGAGAAGGTGAATTATTGTATTAAAGTTAACCAGACTCAAGAGCATACCTCAGGCTGATTTCTTCTTCTTGCTCAGCCTACAGCTCTCCCAAATTCCTGTAGCGCTGTTCCTCAGACATGAGTTTGTCCTACAGTTTTCAGATTTGGAGCATCAGCCTTGAAGAAGTCTGTCTGCCTCCAGGCATTTTTTTTCCTATTCCAATTACAGGGTAATCCTTTATTCCTCCCAGATTCAGGAAGAACTCTGTCATCACTCCAGTCAAAGGCCAATCTCTTTTCTCCTTCTTCTCCTACCTCTTAGTTATACTGGATAGAGCCCCATGTCTGGGTGTTATGTGTTCTGAACATAGTAGCTCATGAGCAGGAAGAGTCAGTTACTTATGCGTTTGGCAACCACCTGCAGACCTTACTGGAACACATATCTGGGCAGCAAGAGTTGCTGGAATTGCATACGTACCTGTGGAGAGAAGAGACGTTAAGGAAAAGCTGTGCCTAATGAGAGATTTTAGCTGATTTCAGAATTTTAAATTACGTTTCATTTTATGTGGCTGCATGTGTTCAGTGACTGTCCTTGGTGCTGGGCATTTGTGTCCACAGTGGCTCCTCACTGAAGAGTATTATACTTATATGGTGATTGATGTCCCTTCCAGATCATGCCTACAGTGACAGCACGGACATGGTGAAGATTATTGTACAGACAGTTCAGAGTCAAGACCGAGTTCTCAAGGAACTCTTTGGCCATCTCAGGTACTTTATGCAGAAAAACAAACAAATGCAACTTTCAGTATTTGTATCTTTGTAGCAGGAAAGGAGAGGAAAACCATGGAGAACAGAACCCAGATGATGTGTTCACAAATGTGAACTTATCATAGCAGTATTAATTCTGCTCCTTTGTGTCAGAGTTGAATTTCCACCTGACTCTTAAAATGCAGCTAATGTATACAACTAGTAGCAAAAGGAAGGAGAATGTACTGTTAGCATCCAAGAGGCTGCTTTAAAATGTGACAAATTGTGCCAGTGCTTAGGTTGGGATTAAATTATTTTTAAAAATAAAGAATAGCGTAACAATTGAGAAGATAACATTGATTTGTTCATTCTCAAACAGATCAACAAAAGAAATAATATGCAGATCTCAGTAATCAGCAAAACATGACCTAGTTTTATTTTCAGGTGTGGCTTATGCCACAAAAAAAAAGTTGCTGGCTAAAGTATGGTCAGCCCACAGAAACCAGCACAGACCAAAGAAAATTAAAATACCATTATTGAGTTTCTCTGTTGTTCATTGTCGTTAGGACCAATTTTTGTATCTCTTAGAAGAGTAGCTTATATTCTGGGTATTGTTGTGTGTTGTCTGCCCGCTTTTTTGAGTTTAAACTAGGCTTAGAAAAGTCCAGGGGCCTCTCCAGTCTTGCGGCTATTGTACCTGCATCACAATGTTGTGCTAAGAGAAAGGGCTGTTCTCACAGATGTTTTCATGAATCCCAAGATGAGGCCACCTTGGTCTTGCCAACGCGTATTGCCACACAAGTAGAAAAGTAACTGGGTTTTGTTTTTATTTCAGCAAGCTCTTGGGCTGTAAGCAGAAGATTATTGACTTGCTTCCAAAGATTGAAGTGGCTTTAAATAACATCAAAGAAGCTGATAACTCAGTGATGCAGATGCAGGGCAAAAGACAAAGGGAGATATGGCATTTGCTCAAAATTGCTTGCGTAAGTAGCTTTTGGATTAGTTGTTGGCTCTTCCTTCCATTACAGGAACCAGGGAACATCAAATGAAACTGTGAAGAGACAAGATGAAAACAGACTGGGGAAAAAAAAAAAAAAAAAAGATACATCCACACAACTGGTGCTTTACTGTAGAGAAGGAAAGTTCAAAATGCTAATAGTTCACACAGATTTAGAGAGGCACTAGACAAATTCATGGAAAAGAAGTCCAGTAAAAGAGTAGTTTGTTCCAGTGAGTCCTCAGATGGCAAACTGCTGGAGGCTGGAGTACAGTACATATGACATGGCACGACATGAGCCTTGTTCTTAGGTTCCCTGAGCATGTAGCATCGGAGGGCATATACTGGGATAGGTGAACTCCAGTCTGCTCTTGTAAACCTATCATTATGATAGTATTGCTGCAAAAGTGAAATAGTGCTTTCTTGAATAGTATAAGGTGTTATAGGTATACACTGCTTTTTATTAATCATTTCTAGTGACTATAGAGCCAAAACAATCTCCTGATTTCCACGTGCTAACATGTAAGGCCATGTTGTGATTTAACCCGGCTGGCAGCTAAACACCACACAGCCGTTCGCTCACCCTCCCCCCTCCCTCTCTGGGATGGGGGAGAGAAACGGGAAAGTGAAGCCTGTGGGTTGAGATAAAGACAGTTTATTAAGAGAGAAAATAATAATATGTACAAACAAGTGATGCACAATGCAATTGCTCACCACCCGCTGACCGATGCCCAGCCCAACCCCGAGCAGCCGGCCCTCCACCCTGGCTAGCCACCCCTATATATTGTTCAGCATGAGGTCAGATGGTATGGAATACCCCTTTGGCCAGTTTGGGTCAGCTGTCCTGGGGCTGTCCCCTCCCAGCTCTTGCTGCCCCCCCAGCCTGCCCGCTGGCAGGACAGAGCGAGGAGCTGAAAAGTCCTTGGCTTAGTGTAAGCATTGCTGTGCAGCAATTAAAACATCAGCATGTTATCAGCACTCTTCTCATCCTAATCCAAAACATAGCACCCTACCAGCTACTAGGAGGAAAAATAACTCTGTCCTAACTGAAACCAGGACAGGTCAGTATAGAAAACATAGTCTTTATGCACTCAAAATAGTTGCTGCTGTGCATGGCTCACAGTTTAGGACATGGCACGTTGCAGTGGGTTGGCCTTGATGGCCACCACATGCCCACCCAGCTGTGCTCTCACTCCCCTTCCAGAGCAGGACAGAGAGAGAAATAAAATGAAAAAACTTGTAGTTGGAGATAAGGACAGGGAGATTGCTTGCTAATTACCATCAGTCATCACAGACTCAGTTTGGAGAAGATTAATTTATTTTTTTGCCAGTTGATAACAGTAGGACAGTGAGAAATGATAAAAATAATAATAAAACCACTTTCACTCACCCGCCCCTTCTTTCCAGACTCAACTTCGATCTGTTTTTCTGCCTGTTCCTGCCCTGGGCAGCACAGATGATGGAGAATGGGAGTTGCAGTCAGTCCATAACGCTTCATCTCTGATGTTCGTTCTTCCTCGTGCTCTTCCCCTGCTGCAGTGCAGGGTACCTCCCATGGGATGCATTCCTTCCCGAGCTGCTCCTTTGGATGGGTTGGAGTCCTTCAGGAAAGGACTGCTCCAGCATGGGTCCCCCACAGGTTGCAGCTCCTTCCACAACCTGCTCCAGGATGGGTTCCACTCCACAAGCTGCATTTCCTTACAGGCACATCCACCTGCTCTAGCACGGGTTCCTCCACAGGCTGCATTGGGACAGCCAGCATCACAATAGTTCTGACCATAGGCTGTAGGGGAACTTGTATGTGGTGCCTGGAGCACCTCCTGCCCTCCTTCACTGATCTTGGTGTCTGCGTGGTAACTTCCCTCATATTTTCTTACGTTCTCCAGCTGCTGTGCAGCATTTTTTACTCTTTCTTCCGTGTGCACTCTCAGAGGCTCAACCAGTGTCATTCACTGGCTCAGCTCTGGCCAACAGCAGGTCCCTTTTGGAGTTGGCTCTTCTCTAACACAGGGCAGCTCCTGCCCACCCCTGCACTCCTCCCCTCACTACCCAAATCTTGTCATGTAAACCCAATAGACATCTCCTTAAAATTGTAAAATACATGCCATGCATAGCACAGGTGACTTACTTGCAGAGACAGTTGGCACCAGCTATTTGCAGAACCATCATAGAATAATTAAAATTGGAAAAGATATCGAAGATCGCGTGGCCCAACCATCCCCTTACCACCACTCTCGCCCATTAAACCATGTCCCTAAATACTATGTCCAACCTTTCCTTAAAAACCCCCAACGGACAGTGACTCCAACACCTCCCTGGGCAGCCCTTTCCAATGCCTAATCACTCTAAGAGAAGAGGGCCTCAATGTCTGTCTTGTAGTGAGGGACCCAAAGCTGAACACAGTACTCGAGGTGTGGCCTCATCAGAGAGAGTACAAGAGGACAATCACCTCCCTGGTCCTGCTGGCTACACTATTCCTGATACAAGCCAGGGTGCCAGTGGCCTTCTTGGCCACCTGGGCACACTGCTGACTCATGTTCAGGTGAGCATCGACCAACACCCCCAGGTCCTTTTCCTCTGCACAGCTTTCCAGCCACCCTGCCTCAAGCCTGTAGTGTTGCACGGGGTTGTTGTGACTGAAGTACAGGAGCCGGCACTTAGCCATGTTGAACATCATCCCCTTGGCCTCTGCCCATCGACCAATTCTGTCCAGGTCCCTCTGCAGGACCATCTTACCCTCTGGCAGATTGACACATCCCCCCAGTTTGGTGTTGTCTGCAAACTTACTGAGGGTTCTGTCAGCTGACTTGCTAGCTGTAGACTTTGCTTAGATTGTATATATAACAAATGGAGTTCATGGGGCCTAAATCACAAGTCTTGCATATAAAGTAAGGCTGGCTAAATTCTTCCTTTTGTCTATTACAGCAAATCAATTTTTTTTTTCCTAGACTCAGAGCTCTTCTCGATCACTGGTAAGCTCCAGCCTGGAAGGGGCAGCCTCAACTTCTGCAGCCACCTGGCTTCCCCAGAGCTCTTTGGAGCATGTACCTCACCGGCTATCATCGATGGCAACTCCTGGAGATGGGTAAGAACTATGGGGAAAGGATGCTGCTGCAGAGTAAGAACCAGTGTAACTATTGTTTTTGCATACACTCTGAAATACTGTCCTCTGCCACTGAAGTCTTCAGTGTTCAGGAGCCCATCCTGTTGACATGTCTTCACTTCCCATGTGGTGGTTTTTGGAGAACAAGCAAGGAGCATTATGGCATACTATACTACCTCTGAAGGCAACATTGTTCAGTTCCTGACTGGCGTTTTTAAATAACTTCCTTCCAGCTACACCACAACAGTGGCCGAGGGGACCACAGCAAAATTAGACTTTGCCTGGTTTCTTTTCATACCCAAATTCTGGTGGAAGTCCTAGATAAATCAGGCTATATTTAGTGCTTCTTACAGACAGCTTCAGTGATTTTAAAAAGTCTTGTGTGAATGGATATCTGAAGTTATTAGTAAGCAGTCCATCTGATTCAATGTCTGTTTTTTTCATCCTTCCCAAAAAGTTTTCAATACCTAATAATAGTAAGTTGCTATAAAAATCAGAAGTTAACTTTATTCACAAACTTCCACACTCTGGTTCTGTGCAAGTTCTACATACCACTCTCAGCTACAGCTTGGAATCTCCATCACCCAGCACTGTACAATTAACTTCATGTCAGATTACTTAGTCTTGTGGTTAGTTGACTTTCATTATTAAGGTCTATCAGCTAATCCTAGCTGAAGTAGGGGAGTTGTAAGGAGCTGAGGGGTTTGGATTTTGTCTTTTTTTTTTCCCACTCTTCTGAATTTAGTAACAGTTTTACTTCCAGTCATCCTAACAGAAAGAAGACACTCCTCAAAGACTGGCTCAGCACTCAGTCTGCAGCAGTAATGATTTTAAGGGGTTATAAACACAAGCAGTTCATTTATCAAACCTCTTGGCTATCTCTTTGTTTTTGGGTGGTCAGGACAATATTTAGGTTCTGAAGATACACATTGTCTAAGCAGGCTGTTGCTGGAAGGCAGTTTTTTGAAACTTGAACAACTCTTGCTACTTTGTCTTTTCTGTCTGCTGCTGCAGGCAAATTCTACCTCCAAGGGATGTGCATTGATCACTCCTTAATGGGTGATCTCCTCAAAGCTCTTCTTTGAACTATGGCTTCACTGTGAGGCACTGTACAAAGAGTTGAGAGATATAATTCCAGGGCCTTTGTACTCAGCTTGCTTCCCAGGTTCTTGTTAAGGTTGGATTTCAGTGTGGTTTGTGTACTGCCTCTGAAGTGAAGGAGAGCAAATCCATACATCCAGGGTCAGAATCTGCACGATGCCACCTTAAGGCATGTTTTGTGCACTACAAGGCAGCTCCTAGAATTGCAGAGAACAATTAGTTCTTCTGTTGTTTTTCTTTGTTTGTTTTATTTTCTTCAGTGCAGAGTCTACTGACATCAGTTTTAATTGTCTTTCAAATCTATCTTTTTATGCCTTCCCTACAGGGAAGATTTTATTGATGTGATAGAAGAGAATCTGAATTATCTTGACCGCTTCAGCAGTATTTTGCAGGAGGCAAGACAAGAGCAGAGTAACAGCATGATGGTAAGCCTGTTGGTGTATTTCTGAGGACCTGATTTTTAAAAGCCACACTCTTGGGATGCGGATAACTCCTTAAATAGGGTAATTTGTAATTATGCAAATTGCCGTGGCTGGCACATGATGTCTTTCACTCCCCTGGTCTCTGTTAACATGCTGGTCCTTATGGAAAGTAGTACTTGGAAAAGCGTCAGCTGGCTGGACTGCACAGTGAGACTCTCCAGGTAGAGTTTGATCAGAATATTGGTTTCATTTTCAACAGAACTGTTCTGGTTCACATCCCTGCACTGGAGTGGCCAGGGCTCTCCAATTCCCAGAGCCCTTTTCTGGTTATTAAATGAAGCTCTCCTTATGGCAGAAGCAGGGCTTAGAGAGTTCTAGGAAGGCTTTTTGTATTAATCTGTGTTTGAAATACCAAGACATGACAAAAGTAGATAAAGATCACCCAGAAGTGTTGATGTGATCTGAAACTGTTCCTGAACTACTGGTGAAGGCTGGTAAGTTACTGCTTAAAAGAGCTCAGTTACTGGAGGATGAAGAGCACCACAGAATACCAGGTTTCTAGAAAAGGTTCTTACCTGATTTTGGAGGCTATATCATAGAAACACCTATATAAATATAATCAGAAAAGAACAAGTAGACATGTATATCAACCTTTTTATCAAGGAGAAGTGTCAATACAGCTTCTCTCAGCATGAGATTGTCTCACAGATTTATTGCAGTCTTCTAAGGAAGTCACTGATCTGTGGAGAAGTGAGATCTGCTGGCATGCTATACCTTGGATTTTCAAAAAGCTTCTTATAGCGTCTCCTTGGGGCTAACATCTGTTCTCATGGGATAAAAACTTAAAGCTGTTTACCAGTTGTAGCTGCTGAAATAGGAAGGAACAGAGGGTTGGAGAAATTGAAATGTTTGATGAAATAGACCTCTTATAATCCTTAAACAATTTAATTCATAGACATTTTAATGTTCCGCTGTTTATGAAACATAGTAAACAGTGGAGTGAGTTTGTTGGAGTTACTAAGTTATTCGTAATGAGTTCAGTGAAATGAAAACTCATAAGCAAATGAAAACACATTAGTAGGAGTTTCAGACAACTTCATAATACCAAGGCATTGAGCAATATGCATGGGGGGATTAAATTAGACACTGATTAATGCAAAGTAGTTACATTAGTAAGAAAACAACCTTAATTATGCATAGCTTGGTCTTTAGCCATTGGTTGATGAATACTCTGTTCAGCCCTGACTGGGTTGGTATCAATTCTGTAATACAATCTTTCTGTTGTGTTTCCTTGCTGTTGCTGAAGAGGAGAAAGCAGACCTATGACTGCCTACTTACTTGTTAATCTCTGCCCTCTCCGGCCTCTCATTCCAAGGTGCAGCATCTGTCTCTGGCATATTTTAACCTAGAAGGATTGTTTGTTGTGGTAGAATCATGCTCTGCAGATTAGCATATGGTTTGCTTATGCTTGGTTTCCTTCCTGTTTTCCTTGTATCATGAAACAGAAGTTAGGCAACAGGAAAGCAGCAGAAACTGGAATTTGTCCTCTTCAATTCACTTGGAAAAACACAGAGGAAAAAAAGAATAAGATTTATTTTCTCTATTCTTACACAAGTATGACTTGGAGACTTTAGTTTTCTTTTTCTTTTGTGTTCTTGCCATACCTGTCCAATCAGTAGGACCAGCAGCACTAGGTTTTGTTCAGGCACAGAACATAATTCCCAAAACCATGTATTCACAGAATATAATTTCCGAAGTGACATCACAGTATAGCCGGTGACGTGCCTGAGTGTAGTAATGAGAACAGGGAATTTTGTACAGGAGGCAAACCAAGCAGTGAAATTGTGAGGATTTTTTCAGCTGTTCCATCTTCTTTTAAGGAGAGATGCTAGGCAGCGAGAACCCTTTGGTCACTGCCTGGCCCGCAGGCATGGAAGGGCCCCTTCCTTCACATCAGTCATTTCCTTGCTTCTTCTTGCAGAGTTTTGACTGGAGTTGGCTGAAATAGCTTCTGCCCCCCCCCGCGCTGCTGTCTGCGAGTGCATGCACGCAGAGAGGTTGCTGGGCTGCCCCGCGCCGTGACGGAGGGGTAGAGTAGCCCCCTCGCTTCGTCTTTTGTAACCGCAGCCCAGCTGGTGACAACGGCTGCAGCGGATATACGAGACTGGCAGTGACGGTGTTTGACGGTCTGCTGCCGTTAAAGCACCCAGCTTGGCGGCACCGCACCGAGGAAGCAGCCGCCGCTGCCGGGCTCTGCGCTGAGGAGACGGGGCCGGGCCCCGCCAAGGAGGGCGACGCGGGGGAAGGGGCTGGAGCGGTTCGCGATGTGTACCGCAGACGCGCGCGTTTTAATCCGAGTTCATTGTAAATAAACGCTGCCCCGAGGCCCCCTGCAGCCCTCTTGCTGCCCTTCTCGGGCAATGACGCCATCAGCCGCGCGCCATGACGGCCGCCTTCCTCGCTGCGCTTCCGCCCCCGGCGGGTGGAGGGAGGGGGGCAGGGAAGCGGAGCCTGCGCGCGGGCGGTGGCCGGACTAGTGGGGCCGCCGGTGCAGCGGGAGCGGCCCGGCCTCGTCTTCCGCTGGGGGAGCGGCGTCCAGCGGTTCCGGGCCCCTGCTTGCCTCCCTCCCTCCGTACGGGAACCCGGCGGGCGCCTCCCTCGGGACGGCTCCGCCAGGTAACCGGGTAAGAGCCGGTTCCGGGTCAGCCAGCAAGGCGATGGTGAAGTGTGCGGCTCCCCGGCGTGGGGGGCGTCGAAGGAAAGTAACGATAATTCGGGGGGGGGGGGGGGGAGACGGACCGCGCCGGCCGAGGCAGTAGCAGCGCTTGGAACGGGAGAGGCCTCCCTGGTGCTGAGTGAGGTCTGTGGGGTGCTGCGGGGACGCCTCCCGCATCATCGGCCTGCGCAGGCCCTTCCCATCGCAAAAGGCAGCGGGAGGGGAGGCGGGACCTCGGCCCCGCTGTCCCCTGAGTTGCGCAGTGTTTGTCCCGCAGGTGTTGCGAGGATGACCATGGCCCAAACCGGAGCAGTAGTTGCAGCTGCCACAGGAGTCCTCATTTTTTTCTTGTACTTCTCCATTCACAAGGTTGAGGAGGGGCACCTGGCTGTGTATTACAGGTACTGTTTCCTTCTAGCACTCTGAAGGTTTCTGTAGCTTTCTGTAGTTTTTTTTTTCCTATTGCTAGGTTTTTTCCTCGTTTCTTGGACCACATTTGGAGGTGATTGTTCCCCTCTGATTTTTTTCTCAGGGTTTCTCTCAGAGATTGGCAGGCTGAGTTGTTTCTGCTCTCTTACACCAACATGGGTCTAGAAAGCCAATCTGTGTACAGAGCCATTGTGAACTTTGGTCTTTCTGAATCCTGAGCTACTTTTCCTATCTCTTACAAGATGACTTTTCCGGTCATAACTTGGAATTAAAA
Organism: Heteronetta atricapilla; assembly: GCA_011075105.1. NCBI lineage: Eukaryota > Metazoa > Chordata > Aves > Anseriformes > Anatidae > Heteronetta > Heteronetta atricapilla. Next base: position 49,000 of record CM021736.1, read on the forward strand.
GCTTAAAGCCAACGTTCTTGGTCTACCCAGTCCTTTCCTATCTGTAGGCCCTTTCCCTCTCATGCTGAGTGCTGTTACTTCTGTCCCAGGCCATCCAGAATATCGACTCAGGACTGAGTTTCACAGGGGTCTTGCAGCTGCTGTGGCTAGTATTTACAGAGCAAGAGACAGAGTGGTTGCAGTCACTAAATGCCACCTGTTGACCAGATTTTACTTTAAACTTCAATGAAAGAACAGGAATTCAGCACCCAGCCTTTCTGATTTTCTTTTTTTTTTTTTCTGCCGTATTTCTGTTACATCCTTTCTACACTTCATATTTGCTATCATGGGCCATTTCCTTTGTGCTGCCTTTTCCTTTTATTACAAGCATGTTGAAGCAGGATGCTGTAGGAGACGTTAATGCACTGAGAGGATTGATCACTTAAAGAGTTCTTCTGTGCCTCCTGTCTTTTAACCAGCTGTCTGACCACAGAAGAGACTGCAGATTTGCTTTGTTCTTTGGGTAAGGGACCATACTGAATGCCTTGCAGAAATCCAAACTGACAGTATCACACCAACTACTGTTTTTTTCCATGGTTGCTAGAAGAAAAATCTGTTTTTGAAGCTCTCTGCAACGTTGCCAGTGATGGAGGATTTTAGCAATATCTGCTATCTGTAGAAGTTAATTGCTCACAGGACCGAAGAAAACGATTGTCAAGTGGCAACGGGCAAGCATCTTATGCAGAATCAGCTCTTTTATAGGCGAGTTGTGTAGTCAGGGCAGTTTGCTTTATGCTCACCAGCTTGCTGTTCGGTATTGTAGTCTATAAGGTTACAGGCCTGCAGTGACTCCTTCTGAGACACCTTGTGTTGATGCTGCAACTTTGGAGCAGGTGAGTAATGTAATTTGCCCTACCACAGCTGTGACTCCTGGTGTTTTGAACATTCTCTCTCTCTCTCAGAACCAGCATATAGTATTTTATGTTTACTTGAACCTTTTCTCCATTTTCCTTTTTTTCTGCATTTCTCTCTCTTTCTCTAGGGGTGGTGCATTGTTAACTAGTCCAAGTGGACCAGGCTACCACATCATGCTCCCATTCATTACCACCTTCAAATCTGTGCAGGTTAGTGCCTCCTCTTGGAAGAGGGTGAGTGGGAGCAAATGTCTGAAGGGATAGTGCTGCATAGGGGTGACTTAGGTAACTGGTGTTTCCGAAGGAGCTCAGTGAGTTGGCAGTTGGAGCAACAGCTCCTCAAAATCCCTTTGTTCCCACCACCTGGGTGCCATAGTGCATGTGCCTGCTTCGACAAGACATGACTCGCTTCAGGAAGACAGTCTGCATTTGTGGCCTGATTGTTTGCCAGGGATGTTGCAGAAAATACGAGTAGGGAAATGAGCACAGCTGCATTGTCTCCCAAAATGCAGTCAGAACAAAATCTGTCTTCAGCTCATACCTACAGAAGTTGCAAGTGAGGCAGAAGACATGTTTTTTATTCCACATGCCTATGTAATGTTTGTAAGGGACTGGATACTGCGCATCCTTGGTAACATGGTGTTTTTCTGAGCATTGGTTGTCTTTTTATTTCAGACCACATTGCAGACTGATGAAGTGAAAAACGTGCCTTGTGGGACAAGGTATGTTTTTTCTTTGTATTTCTTCTGGTGATGAGCAGATATGCTCTATTGTGTAGATTGCAAATGTACATAGTACTGTGACACAAAGGCTGAAAAGTAAAGGCACCTACCCTAAAATTGGTCCCAAACATGAATGCATACATTATACTTGGAAATTAAGCAGAGGTGTGGGCATGTTCTTGATTTCACTGGAATCTATGTTCAGAGATCATTTGCATTTCCAGTGATATTCTCTTACCTTGTTGTTGTTTTCTTCCCTCAGTTACTCTGCTAACCTGTTTTTGTGCCTTGGACTGCCCTGTGTTTTGCAGTATTTCTAGTCTGAGGCTTGTGGCTCATACAAGTGTTGACTCCAGCAGCGGGCAAAAGTAAATAATGAATGGGAGAAAAGGAATCCTCCCTCCTGATGGGGAGATGGTTCATGTCAAAAACAGCTCAAGAAAATGAGTTTCTTGGGATAATTGGGGTGTTTTTGGAATAAGCATTTCATCTGATATAAAGGAAGAGGCAGGCTAAAGAGACAGCCTATGCATGGGTGGCCCTTGCCCACTTCATAATTAAGTTTATTCTTTTATAGTTCCAACAAGTAGAAGAAGAACAGAAGTAGAGGGCAAGTTGAGTTGAATTGAAGGTTCTGGTCTGTTCATTCATTTTCAAGTTAAAGGGATCATTGAATCTCTTCCTGCAGGATCAATCAAAACTGGTGATTCCTCCTGTGTTTTAACTGTAATGTACTCTTAATATTTATTTCTTTTTTGTTTGTTTTTAAAAAAACTGCCAGTATGACTTGAATAATGACACATAGAAACCCTACTGAAATTAAAAGTTGAACACTAGTGATATCCTAAATAAAGCAAAGTTGATTTTGATTTCTTTTTCTTCTTAGAATTATTCCTATAGCAAGTCATGAGACATTGCTTGGGTTTAAATATTAACATTAAATTCTTACGGATTGCTAACAGGTTTAAATTTTGGATCTTAAACTTCACACAGGAGTGTTTGTAAATAATGCTACTGTTCAGAGCTGCAGCCAGGGCTTTGTTATTAGGTAAAGAATCTTTGGGTGCAAGTGAAAAGTAATTGCTGGAAGAGAAGTAAGACTTGTGATTTTTCCACGTCTTAAGTGGCACAGATAAGTCATCGGAGCAGAGTTTTAAGAATGTGTTTAATGCTGATTTTTTTGGCTTATAAGTATCAATAATATTTCACCTGCTGGACTTTGTAAAACAATGTCACATGTCTGGGCCAGAGATGTCCTAGAAGCTGTCTCAACAGACCAAGCAGAGATTTCTGCTGACGCTTAACTACGGTAGACATACTTACATTCAAAATGAAACTGTGCTGCTCTGTCCCTGCTTGAGCAGAGGAGGTTGAACAGGAGATCCAGAGGTCCCTGGCAGCTTCAGCTGTTCTGCAGTTCTGTCATTTAATAGCTAAACTGTGTAGTTTCATATACCAAGTTCATTAAGCTCCTGCTAAGTTTCAGAGTTGCAGAATTCAATTGTGCACTACAAGTCATTGTGAAGTTGCAGGTAATCATGCTCAAATACACCAAACAGCTGCTGAAGCAGTTCTTAGTAATTGAATATACTTCAGACCAAAGGTCCCAGTAGACCTGTCCATTTTTAAGATGTTATTACTAGAATGAATTTCTGTATTTTCTTTTATGCATTTAATTTTTTTGCATTTGGAATCAAAGTCTGAAGCCACTTCGTACCAAAGCTTTGAATCCAAATTTCTATAATAAAACGTTTGTTTATAAGTAATGAAGGGATCAAATCTGAATTTTTACTATCCAGGCTCAAAGTTTGCTACAAGAGTAGACCATAAACACTTAAAAGTTCTGTAATTGTATTCTGAACCATCAGACTTCAAAGGCTGGTTTCTCTTCCACCTTATTCATGTTCCCTGTATCCTCATCTACATTGGGAAGATTCCCAGTGGCTGTGTGGGTGCCCATCGCCAATTTTTGCCTTACTTGTCCCATTTATGCTTGACAGTATTTAATTAATATGTTTTATAGAGGTTTCAAAAAGTTTTGGCACCAGATGTATGTTTTTCATAAAACAGCTGTCACCCCAGAGACTAAAACCGTTTCATTACAGCAGGTGGGATATTTATGTGATTGCCTCTAGTGTCTGAGACTTCTGACTTTCCCTGACAAGAAAATGTGTGCTCAGTTCCTTGGGAAGTTCAGCAGTTTCCTCACGGCAAGTCTGTTATCTCCATAAAAGAAACAAAGGAGAAATCAGGAAAGCTCAGGAAACTAGTTGTAGAAGAGCAAGGTATTCCACAGAACTGACTTGAAGAAGACTTCACTGAACGTATTACTTTTGCAATATAATAAACAGGTTGAGAATAGTTTAGTCAAATATTGCATGAGAGAATTAGGTGAGTGGCATTTTTCTTACAAACTTAACTGGAAGGACTTGTGCCAAATATTGTGCAGGTTTTACCATGCCAAGAAACAGTAAATAGCCAAGACACTAAGTAGTATTTTTACCCAGGTAACATTAGATGTTTTATTTGTATTGATATTACAGATGTTTTATTTGTAGTATTAGATGTTTATTTGCAAAGGTGTGAGAGTTGTCTTGTGCTTGTGCTGAAGATCCTAGGCAGGAACACAGAGTGCTAGAGGAATGCTGCTCTGGGATGGATCCCTGTCAGCTAGTCCTGTGGAAAAATGTGTTGATTGCAAGTGGATGTGTTATGTCTATTGGGTCTAACCTTTAAGCCTTGTTTTTACATGCTGTCATTACCTAACCTGGTCTGGTCTTGTCAGTGGTCAGCTCTAGCAGTGAGCATTGAAGGTTTGCTTTTTTATAGCCTCTTTTATGGCAGGATCCTTAGTTCTTCCCTTGACTTCTCCTGGCCTGGCACAAGCTAAAATCCTGAAATGTATGAGGCTAAGTTCTACTGAAATGCCGGCTAGTGTATGTCAGTCTCCTGTAGCATCCCCTGTACATTTTCACCTCTCCTGTGAAGTTAGGGATGGCTTTTTTTTTTTTTTTTTTTTTTTTTGTGGTTTTTTTTTTTTTTAGCAGTACCCAGAATAAGAGCATCTTGTTTTGTGACTAGGGCTGACAGGTACTACCGAAGGTTTGTAGTAGAGACATTGCTACCATGGGTCTCTTTCTAGCTGTGTTCCCTGCAACTTTCCTTGGTTTCATCTCTTAGATGATACAGCAAACTGCTGCATGCTTAAACTTCTCCCAGATGCACATAGCCAATGTGCTGATTCTCCTTTCAGACTTCCTATGGATTTCTTCTTGTTCCTCTCTCCCTGACTAAAGAGCCTGCTCGGTTCAGGGCTGCTCTGTCTGACCAACTTCGTGAGCAGCTCTGACGTGAGGACCTTGGGCCCTGTGAGTCACCGTTAGAGAGGCTGCAAATTCCAGTGTGTGAGAGGCTGCGGAAACTGTGGTGCAGAGTTGTAAGCACTGGAGGTTCCCTGCAGGAGCTGCACTGTAAGAGTCACCCTGCCTTGCATATAGCAAAGAGCATGCTTTTGTAAATTGGGGTGTTTTTTGAGTGGAGGTCAGTTGCTGAAATGGGAAGAGTGATGTTTGAGATGGCATTTAAGCTGTAGGTGCCAAAGCACAAGTAAAGCAGCTGGATTCCCATCTCAAATCAGTGCATGGTGCTTTGCAAGAAAACTGTCCCCATACTGCCCAGGATGCTGTCTCCTGCTGCTCAGTAGATTACCAGTATCCTCTGTACCAGGCTGTTTGTGAGGAGATATTGTCTCAGGTGCTCATCTTAAGGTCAGTGTGTTACAGTCTAGTTTGGCTCCTGGACCATCCACGCTGCCCAGTGTTAGTTGAGATGCTTCAACTGCTGGCTGAATTAAAAACTCAGTGTTAAATGCTTTTGTAGGCTTGCGCCCTCAGTGAGGAAGGAGGTGGCCTGCCTATTCAGCAAGCATACTTGCTTATGCCCCCTCCGTTGACCCGCGTTGGTGGCTGGAATCCTTGGAAGAGTTACAGATGGTGGTGGTTGGGTTAGGGTCAGCAGGCAGTCCTTCCTACCTGAGGTGCCTTTCTTGCACATGAGGTGATGAGGAGTTGCATATGCATGCTACATAGGAGACAAATTGTATGAGATGTTAGCATTTTGCTTCTAATAGCCCCATAAAACTGAAATGCAAAAAGGACCCCAGTATTAAAATGTGCAGCGTTGCTCTACTGGGGGATTGCAGTGGAAGAAACCCACACTCTCTGCTATGGTTCCTCACCAGGATGTTTTGAAGATAAGCCAAGACGGTAACTGGATTTCCCTGTCCTTGTGGAAGCATTGTGAGGTGACTGGAGCAAATTATTACGATGAAAGCGAGTTCAGAAAATCGTGCGGAATGCTGTTGGAAGTCACTTGAAATGAGAGATAGACGTTTCTTTGAGCATGGAGTGACAGAGTGCAGAACAAATGAGATGGAGAAAAATGCACATACCATGTTGTTATAACTGCTCATATAGCTTGACACATCTGTGAAGGACTTTGGAGGCCTGTCTTAAATGAAAGTAATAATTCTGAAGAGAGCCAGTAGGAATCACCATGACCTGGAAAGAAATCATGAGCAAAAAAAAAGAGAGAAATTCTCCTTACAGTATTACCTCACCAGGAAATAAATCTCTTTTCAGCCATGAATGTCTTTTCTGCTGGGTTTTACCTCCCAGCAGACAAGTGCAGTCCATCATTTCTTTTTTTTCAACTAGCAGCTGGTTTGTAGAACAAGCACAGGCTGTGCCTGGCAGACCTCTCCTAAAAGAGCACACAAACGATACCCTGTTTCTATCTGCCCACTTTCAATAAGATTTGGCTTAAAACTGGCAAAGTAATGAACTGATGGAGACTAAGAAGTGCAAAATAAGAAACCAAGTTTGTTGTGGGGAATACATCTGAGTTAAAACACTAGAGAGTCTTAGTTTGGAGCTGGATGAGATCCACATCTAGAGAGCAGCTGTCTCTTAATGGTTTCTCCTAAAACTTCTCGTTTGTGCTTTGCCTTTCAACAGAGGGTAAAGCTGAGAGAGTATCATAATTGAAAAACATGTTCTTGAGGGAGTTAAGAGCTGTTGCAAATTTATTTTTTCTACACCACAGAGTCTGTGCTTTTCACCTTTGTCAACAAGGCCTGAATTTAATGGCATTTAATTTAATAAGTTAAAAGTAGGGATGAGCTCTAGGAGAGGCTAAGGTAGTGAAAGGGAGTGGAAGTGTACTGGATGCTCCTTGATGCTTCGGACTGGGAGACCTCATTAGGATCAGGAGGTCCACGTGCTGATGATGGTTTATTCCCATACAGTGCCACCGATTTAAAATAAATGGCTAGTGAGTCTTCGTGGGGGCTCACTCAGAGCTTTCTGTTCTATTTTGGCTTGCTCTGGAGTACGAGCTGTAGCTCCAGTAGTCTGTTAGCATTTGGAAGTGCTTGTGGGACCAAGCCCTGCCAACTTTCTCTGGCCCATCTGACAGTGTCTGGTCTCACCAGGAGGGCCATGGGTTCCTTCCTATCAGCATCTGGAGTTTTTTTTTCTGCAGCTGTGTTACTGCTGTAGAGCAGCTGTGGTGTGGCATGGTGACATATGAATGGGAATTTAAATCTCTTACATGCTTTCTTTCCTTCATTTCTGACAGTGGTCCAGTTACTGCTGGAGTTAGTGAACTTAAACAAGTGTATTTTTTATTTAAATGCACTTGCTGCTTAGAAGAGCTGCAATCTATCTCCAGTTTGTGTGAAACAGAGGCTGCCCTGCTGCTTGCAGCAGGTGTTACCTGCTGTCCTTGCTGCCTTCCCTTCACTGTGCAGGACTTTGTGGACCATTGTGTGGACCTTTCTGATGGTCGCAGCTTCATTCCTGTTTGAGGGTATTTTCCTTTTGTCGGTTGAGTAGGAGATAAGGTGAAGTGGAAGCTGCCTTGCAGACTTGTTGAAACAGGCTTTTGATTTATGCAGAGAGAGGGACCAGTCTGTGCAAAGCTGGATCTTGCTTGCTGCCATCTGATTGCAAAATGCTCAAGAGGTCAGAATTTTTCTGGGTAAAAATTAACTGCAAGTTTCCAACAGAGTTTGGTAAAAGAATGAAAAAAAGACAACTTTGTTTTAAATGCAGACCAGTGTTAACAATTTAATTAGTAATCCATTAACTCTCTTTTTCACTTGTAGTGGCGGTGTTATGATCTACATTGACCGAATAGAAGTTGTGAATAAATTGGCACCATATGCAGGTATTCTCCTGTCCTGTTTCAACAAGCAGCACTGTGACTGTTTCAACAAGCAGCACTGTGACTGTTTTCACTCATCCTCTAGCAGCTCTGTCTTGGTTTGCAACACTGCTTCCTTTCTTCGTTTTATTCTGTTATAGTACCTTTGTGGTTTCCAGTACTTAGTTTCATGCTTGTGTCTGCAAGTTTTTCAAAGAGCCATAGATGACAATTAATTCTAGGAGTGCTTCTCCCCTAAAGGATTTTATAGCTGTGCATGTTAGGCTGCTTGTGGCAAGTGCTAGAGCTATCCTATTTCTTGGAGCCGAAGAGAAGGGAGACTTGTGAAACTCAGTGTACACAGCAAAGCTCCCAGCTGCTTGCCAGCTCAGCTGCTGAGACCATTACAAAGGCAAAGCCCATGTAGGAGCCTCTTACCTTATTTCACCAGCTGCCAAACCCAAAGACCCAGACAGCTTTTCTTCAGCAGCATAGTTTAATGCAAAACTCTTGTGTTACTGAGGCATTTTTTCATGTTACAGTTGTGGGAATGATGCTTTTTTTCAATTTTTTTCTAGTGTCCTTTCCTATACATGTGGGTCCTGGATGGGCTTCATTTGTTTATGCTGATCATAAAACAGGACAATGTTTGACAAAATACGTTCCTGTATTGACTCATCTCTTTGAAGACATATAATCCCAGCAGTGCTTGTGGAGAGGACCACTGTGGGTTTCTCCTCTGACCTCCCTCCCACTTGCAGCAGGCCTATCATGAACAGCCAGTATGGGCAGTTGTGGCTGTGTCCAGCCAAGTCCTGACACATCCAAGGATGGAGGTCCCCCACCTCTCTGGTGACCTACTAGTGGCACTACTTACCTGATGTGTTGAGCTGTCATTTTGAGGTTCAGGCATTGCAGAAAGCAGTACATGTCAACAGAGTCACTGGATGTGATCGATGCTGGTGGTGAGCTGTGATAATTCTCTTATTTCCTCAGTGTATGATATTGTGAAAAATTACACTGCGGACTATGATAAGACCTTGATCTTCAATAAAATTCATCATGAGCTGAATCAGTTCTGCAGTGCTCATACTCTTCAGGAGGTATACATCGAGCTGTTTGGTAAGTGGATGTCAGCCAGACCAAGGTCTGTGTAGCCCACCAAGGTCTGTAGTCTCCTTCTTCTGCTGTGGAATATGTTACAGCAGTCTCCTGTGAGCAAACAGCCTCTGTACTGAATTTGTAGTCTAAGAAACTAAGAAAGTCTCCTTATATATCTATATGCCATGTCCATTGTAACTTTACTCAATGATTTGGATTTCTTTGTCTTACCCTATCTGTATGTGGGATTTGATTTGTCCTCTTCCACTTAGGACTGAATTTTGGATATACTAAGTAGCTTCACTGGTATTGTGCTTGGAGTTGTGCTCATTGTCTTTATTATGATGATCCTTCTGTCTAGTTCACTTATATTTTGAAGCCTCCATTCTGTTGCTAAATTAACTTCTTTACTTTAAAAGCTTAATTCTGACTGTTGGCAGAGAAGAGCCAGAAGGCACATGCTTGCAGTTCATTGCACTGCTCTAGTTTTTTCACAAGGGGGTATCAGTCATTCAGGAATTATCCCATTTAATGTTCTGCTCCTGGGATCCAATGCCCTGACTTTGGCATATACCTGTGGCTCCAAAGGCATAACAGCATTATGTTCCTTCTTGATGGAAGGAGCAGGGGAAAATGGATTTGTTGCTTTGGAAGGTGAAAGGCTGTCAGACTTCGAATGTTAAAAAACAGTAGATCTTTGAATGCTGTACTCAGACTTGCCAAATATTTGTAGTTAGAGAGGAGTTTCCTGATGGTATGTGCAGTTTAATCCCATTGTAACTGTCCAGTTTAGTGGAAAAATCTTCCTGGAGCTTGGAAGTGACAGAAATGCATTTTTTTCAGTAGCAAGTATTGGATCCTGCATGTCCCTCAAGACCTAAGGCAGAGCTTGCTGCTGGCAATGGGGTTGGCATGGCTCTGGCTAGGGAGGGATGGACTTCTGCTATGGGCTCTGGGTATGTTTCCTTTCTGAGACCCTGAAAGCCACTCTACCTCAACTCACGTATCATGAATTCATCAGTAGTTGAACTCTTCCAGAGGCACTAGTGTGTGGTTCTTATGGCTCTACTCTTGGGAATATTTTCCAGGGAGTATAGGAAGGGAAGTAATGTACTCAAAAAGTCTTTTTATCTGGCACCATAGAGATGCCTTTTCAAAGCCAGCTGACTTGTTGCTACACAAGGTGTAGAAGAAATGGTGATAAAAGCTAACTGGTCTCTCTCTTGTCTTCCAAACAGACCAGATAGATGAGAATCTGAAGCTGGCCCTGCAGAAAGATCTCAATGTCATGGCACCAGGTCTTACTATCCAGGTAGGTTCCTTGCCTAATAAAACATTATTCTATTTTTTTTCCACCTCTCATTTGCTCATGTTTTACTGGATTAATGAAGTTTCTTGCTTCTGTTTTCCACCTCGTTAAATAGTTGAGCCTGGAGATGTGAAGTTTGTCAGTTGAAGACTGTCCATGTGACAGTTACCACTTTGAAATGCTATGAATCCTGGTTGATTTTCTTTTTATGTTTAATGTTAGAAAATCATCTTTAGTCTTAGGCTATGGGACCTGCCAGCTTTTTGTCATGTTGAAGTTCAGGGCAACCAACTGGGAAGACCTTAGGCTTCCAAGGGCTAAAATGGAAATCTCTGGAAACTTCCTGTGGGGAAGAATGAAACTGAATCTGTTTTATTATTCTTATTGCCACATTTAGCTAAGCTGGCTATGCAGGGATAAAAAACCTTCCTTTGACAGCATATGAAGTGCTGCAATAAATATTACATTCTGTTTTAATGCTTATTTTTGCCATAGGCTGCTCTGTTGACAAGAGTCAACCACAGGCAATATCTTACCAAAAAAGATGAGATGGCTCTGCTCTTTCAAATATCCAACAGTACGTTGCCCACAGCATTCTGTGGAGGATTATCATAAAACAAAATTATCATCATGATGAGAAACTCATATCTTTTCTTATTATTTCTTATTAATTCATAGAATCATAGCATGGTTTGGGTTGGAAGGGACCTGAAAGATCATCTACTTCCAGGCCCCCTGCCATGGGCAGGGACACCTTCCACCAAACCAGGCTGCTCAAAGCCCCATCCAGGCTGGCCTTGAATACTTCCAGGGATGGGGCATGCACAGCTTCTTGGGATGACCTGTGCCACTGCCTCACCACACGCATAAGTAAAGAGTTCTTCCTTATATATAATCTAAATCTATCATATTTTAGTTTAAAGCCATTACTCCTTGTCCTATCACTACACTCCTTGATAAAAGATCCCTCCCAATTCATTATTGAAAGGGTGGTGTTAGAGGGATTTAACAGCATTTATTTCAAGGTTCTATTAAAACCATATAATGTAGATGAAATTTTGACAAATCCTCCAAGTTGCTTGATAAAAAAAACTTTATTTCCCAAGTGGAATGTTGACTGCAGTCTGAAGAGTTGGAATTGCTAGTCGGTCAAGGGGAGTGATTGTCCTGCTCTGCGCTGGTGTGGCCTCACCTTGAGTACTGCGTGCAGTTCTGGGCACCACAGTACAAAAAGGACATGAAACTGCTGGAGAGTGTCCAGAGAAGGGCTACAAAGATGGTGAAGGGCCTAGAGGGGAAGACGTATGAGGAGCAGCTGAGATCATTTGGCCTGTTCAGCTTGGAAAACAGGAGGCTGAGGGGAGACCTCATCATGGCCTACAGCTTCCTCACAAGGGGGAGTGGAGGGGAAGGTGCCAATCTATTCTCTTTAGTCACCAGTGATAGGACCCATAGGCAGGGGAGGTTTAGGCTAGGCTTCAGGAACAGGTTCTTCACCGAGAAGGTGGTCACACACTGGAACAGGTGCCCCAGGGAAGTAGTCACTGCACCAAGCCTGTTGGAACTGAAGAAGCCTTTGGACTGTGCTCTTAGTCACATGGTCTGAATTTTTGGGTAGACCTGTGTGGTGCCAGGAGATGGACTCGATGATCCCTATGGGTCCCTTCCAACTCAGGATATTCTGTGATTTTAAGAGAAGCAGAGGCCAGTGGTTAGTAACAAAGTGTCTAGGGACAGTGTCACAAGGCAGGCTTTTGCAGTTTCCTTCACATACTAACACAGTCTGGGGCTTTTCTTATGTGTCTGGACACAAACGGGTGCATCTTGGGAAACAAAAATGTGCAACTGGAAACCTATGCCTGTTTGTAGTCCTGTGGCTTGGTGGGGGTAGCTCACGAGAGATGAGACACCATGTAGGTAAAGACCAGGCAAACACTGGGTATGGTGTGGTCCTTTTCTGCTACAGACCTTCACCCTAGCTGGGTAAAGAATGAAGTAGGTAAAGCTGCATGTGGAAAATGAGAGGAATCCTCATTATCACTAGTACTCATGGAGAGCTTTAACCACTGACATATTTTTTGGAAGGGCAGAAAGGGTTGGCTGCAGGCAACACCAGATTTTCCGAAGGGTGTTGAATACAGATTTTGGCGCCGGTGAGCACAGCTGACTGTAGGAGGTGCTCTGCTGGACCATTTAAAAGCAAGATCTGGTTGAGAGGTAAAGTCAGATAGCAGTGTTGTCTGTAGCAGCTGTGAGGTGGTAAGTTTAAGGTCCTTAGAGAAGCAATATGAACAGGAGAATGTATAGGCCTGGACTTCAGGAGAACAGGGTTCAGTTTGTGTAAGATCTGTTTGGCAAGGTTGCATGAGCAACTACCATGGATGGCCAAGGGGAGCAGTAGTCTGCTTCACTGTCAAGGACATCTTAAATTATGGAAAGTCTGTCTAGTAGGTGAGATAGGAGGCTGGTATGGATGAACACAGGGCTCCCAGCTGAGCTGAAAAACGAAAAGCCTACAAAAGTGGGTAGGTGAGCTGGGGCTTGGACCTAATGATGGATGTGCAGGGCAACATAAAGGGCTTCAGAGCTGTATCCAAGCAAGAGCTCAAGAAGCTGTGGGCCTACTGTACTGTGGGGCAGGGGACTTGGTGGCCAAGAACATGGAAAAGGCTCATGTACTTGGCACCTTTTTGGCCCATCACTTCTTTCAGGCATGGCCTGCCCTCAGACTGCCCATGTCCTTACCCTACTGCCAGAGTCTGCAGAGGTAAAGCATTGCCTGCAGTAGAAAACGATTGAGCATAGAAACCACTTAGGCAGATGGGAATACACAAATGGGTGGAACCAGGGGGGATGCATCCAAGGGGTCTGAGTTGCTGCCTCCTGACATTGCGAAGCTACTCACTTATCTTTGAAAGGTTATGGCCAGCAAGGGAGGTTCCTAATAACTGTGAAAAGGAATCTTTGATGACCATGTTTGAAAAAACATACTTCTGGAAGTGAGTCTTTGTTTTGGTGCAGGTGGTATTACAGGGTATACTCCTATGCAGCCTGCTGTGGCTGGGAGCATGAGGGAGTTGCTTCAGTGTGAGCTTTCTGCATGCAGAACCTTTACAGGGACTTGGAGAGGCTTTGTTCCTGTCAGGAGCTTAAAAAAAATCCTTTCACTGAAAGATGTTCTGGTCTGATGTCCCAAAATCTGCTTGCTTTGATTGTTCAGAGAAGCAGCAGTTGTTCTTGAATGTTTTGTGATGCCAGGCTGGCTGCTTCTCTCCAGGCAGGATGTGTGTAACAGGGTTGGAGTGCCTGTCATACAAACGTTTCCCTTTCTCTTACCATCTGCGAAGACTTGTTTCGGATGTGCCCATGTGATGTTCACCTCTGTGGAAGTTCAGATCTGTTCTTTGCAGATTTGCTGGCCCCAGAGAGAAGTGAGCAGCAGGTTCAGTGCTAGACCTGCAGTGGAGGTGGAACAGGAGGGTTGTGAAGCCATTGTACTGCCATGGACTGTGTTAATCTGCATCTTGCAAAGCTCCCTAATGAACCAGGCAGCACATGGGCTGGGAGGCATCAGCTCTTGGACTAATATCCAAATGTTTCCTTCCTGTTTCAGAGGGAGCCCTCTGCAGAGCAGCTCAGCACCTGGCTCTGCCTCTGGCCATGTGGTGTCAGTATTGCCCTGCAAATCACTCTTGGTGATCAGCAGTCACATGCAGAAGCTGTGCCCAGCTGCTACATATGCCCTGCAGCTCTCCTGTGTCTTCACTGCAATGTCTGTCATTGCATGGTAGCTTCTGCAAGCTTTTCTCCTAGAAAACTCACTGCTGAGCTTGTGGCTCTGCCTCTGTTTGCAATTCTTACTCCTGCAATTTAATTTCATTGGGTTGGTAAGCCCCTTTCTTGAGCACTATTTTGGGAACTGTTGTCTGGTGATGCTTGAGGAGTCTTTCCATCTGTGGGATGGGGATCTGGGCTGCTAACAGAGCTGGTGAACCTCTTTAGGAGTCTTTTCCACATTCATTACTTGATCACTTTGGTTTCACTAAAGGTGCAGAGACAGGAGAGACAGGAAATAAAATGTAAGGTACTTATCTGAAAGTGGCTGTACTCAACTGTATTTTACACAAGGACTGGAAATCCTCTATGTGTGGTCTTGGGTCAATTTGAAGATGTCTGGTTTTGCAAAGACATTTTGTAGCTATGCAGATCTCATCAAAATGTTTAATCTAAAATGCACCCACTTTTTTTTCCATAGGCTGTCCGTGTTACGAAACCCAAAATCCCAGAAGCCATTCGAAGAAATTTTGAGCTCATGTGAGTAGCAACATCTAAAACTGTTTGAATTGGTTTGGAAAGCATAAGTGTATTGTTAGAAGACTCTAACCTCGTTTTTAGAAGGTGAGAGGTGTACTCTAGCCATACAGTTGCTTGGTTACGTACACCTGTGCAGTCTTTTTCCATTTCCATATCTCTTTCACTCTGAAGCCTTTTAGCCTTTCATGGTTATTAGCTGGTTAGTCTGTAGCAAGGCTACATTACTGCGCCATTATGGAGGGGACACTAATCTATAGAGAACCTGTAGAGGATTGATAAACTGAATTCAGAGTTCTGGAGTCCTTATGCTTTGCTTGCAAGCTCCTGCCTGCAAACTTAAAGATTCATAGAAAAATTTTAGTTTGATACAGACCTGTGGAGATCTCCTGTCCAAACCCCTTCCCAAAGCAGGGCCAACACCACAGCTCCTTGGGGCTGTGTCCCAGCACATCAGGGTTGTCTCCGAGGACAGAAACACCCTGCTTGCATGGGAAGGGCTGTCTCCTTGGGGCTGTGTCTGGTGCTACAGCTTGTGCTGGTGCCTCCAGTGCTCTCCCCTAGGAGCAGGGTCTGGCCCCAGCATCCCCAGTACCCCATTGGGCCAGAGAAGATGCCCTCAGGACCCTGGTGCCTCCTTGCCTGCAGCTGAGCAAGCCCTGCTTCTGCATACTGGCCACACGTATCCTCTGCCACGTACATGTCTTCTGCCTACCACCACCAGAACCCCCCCGTATTTGCTTCTGTTTGTTGATGTCTCCCTTGCAGTGGGGGGCCTCAAACCATATTCAGTGTCCAGATGTGGCCTCACCAGTGCCAAATAAAGAGGAGGAATAAGCCCTTCAATTGATCTACTGGCAATGCATGTGCTCATGCAGTTGAAGACTTCATTGCTGCAAGGGAATGGTACTGACATATGGTCAACATCTTCCTACCCAGGCATCTAGTGCCCTTGTTGGCAGAACTGCTCCTCTGCTCTGTTTTCATGCAATATTGTCTTTTGCCCTGCAGGGAGGCTGAGAAGACCAAGCTGCTCATTGCAGCCCAGAAGCAGAAAGTAGTAGAGAAGGAGGCAGAGACAGACCGGAAGAAAGCGCTTATTGGTAAATGAGCAGTCAGTACCGGCAGACTGGGGCTAGACAGAGTTTCCGTTCCTGCATCCCCCAGGAAGCTGGTACAGGACCTTGTCCTGATGGAAGCTGCACCAACAGTCAGAAACAGTAGAAAGCAGGAGTGTTTATGTTGCTTTATCTACTTCCCACCTCCCTCCCCACAGCAGCAGAGTAATGAGTGCCTCCATCCTACAGCATGGCTGCTGCTGGAGCAGGTCAAGAGTTAACAGCTCTGCCAGCAAAACTGATCGGGCTTTAAAACGTCCTCAAGTCAGGGAACGTTGACATACTTGTAAAAGGAGAGCCAGCCAGTTCAGTACTAGAAGCATCAGCCCTATTGTCCTTCTATAACTGTTGCTTGAAGCATAAACACACTGAACCTATACAGGACCATAGGACCCAAGCAGAAATGGAGGCAGTGGAGAGCAAATCACTTGCGTGGCAGCATGTCCCTAACCAGGGCTGGGGTCAGGGTGCTGATGCTCAGGCCTTGAGAAGCGAATATCTGAGATGAGCCTGTTGTAATTGCAGAGGCTGAGAAGGCTGCTCAGGTGGCCAGGATTCACTATCAACAGAAGATTATGGAGAAGGAAACTGAGAAGCGAATTTCTGAGATTGAAGGTAACTGTGGTGCTAGCATGCTGCTGGGGGCATCTTTCAGCCTAAGGGTGGTTGTGGGTTGAGAAACCTCAAACTGGGCTCACAAGCAGTACTGTCTTACAAAAATAATAAAGGGTGCAGTAGCATGAGATTACCTGTCCAAGAAGCCAGAAGTGGAGGTGACTGGCAGCGGAGCTGTCGCAGGTATACCTGGGTCAGCTTGTCCCATGCTGGGCATGCTGTACTTGTTCACTTGCTAATGCTTCTTTTCCTGTCCATCCTCTGTTGCTGTGTTAGATGCTGCATTCTTAGCAAGAGAGAAAGCAAAAGCAGATGCAGAGTATTACGCTGCTCGGAAGCAGGCTGATTCCAACAAGGTGAGCACTTGAAAGCTGGTCAGAAGAGGATTTGCTTACTCTTTTCTCTGCACAGGCTAGGTTCAGATGGGCATCATTGGAAAAAAAAAAAAACACTTGATTTAACAGCCCACATTCCAATTTCCAGGAAGCAGCTACCTGAGATGAAATCTAACGATGCCAACCCTAGAAAGTTGTCTCTTATAGTCTCTGGTTTCTTTTTTGTAGCTGAAACTTACCCCAGAGTATCTGAAACTAATGAAGTATCAGGCGATAGCTACGAACAGC
The DNA here is from genome assembly GCA_011075105.1 of Heteronetta atricapilla. Lineage (NCBI taxonomy): Eukaryota > Metazoa > Chordata > Aves > Anseriformes > Anatidae > Heteronetta > Heteronetta atricapilla. The sequence continues at coordinate 65,896 of CM021736.1, forward strand.
AAGCTGTATTTTGGTGACAACATCCCCAATGTGTTTCTGGATTCCTGTGCCTTTCAGCAAGCTGAACTGAGGACTGCCCAAGAAACCAGCCTTTCTTCACAGGAAGTCCCAGACACCTCTGCAGAAAGCCACCTCAAAACAAAGGAAAGTACTGGCTGACAGAGGTAGAAAGAGAACTGGTGAAGCTTGGCAGCTTACCCAGATGTGAATGGGGATGTTGACTTGTGTTGGTGGGGCAGATGTGGCATATGTGGACATCTTGCATATAGGTGGCAGTTGGGTTGATTTTCGTCTAGCAGTACATTGCAAGTGCTCTGCCTCTTCCGTTTCTTCCCTGTTAAATTGGTGCTTCCAAATGAGGGGTAATCCTGTACTAATATACCTATACTGGAATATTAAAAGACGGATACCAGGAAAGCCTTCTGCAGTAGGTGCAATTATTTAGCAAGCATTACCCTTGAGGTAGGATATGTGGCTTTGAGTGCAACATGGCTGCGCACTGGTTGTTCCACAGTGCTTTTGCTGAGGCTAAGCAAAGAGTTTTCCTTCATCTTGCCAGGGAAGCTTCACTTTGTGGACTCCAAGGCAGATTTCTGCATATGGGACATAACTCTTCTCAAGGACTCTGGCCAGCAGAGGCTGCCTGTTCCTGCTCAGGGCAAGACCCAGCAAGGAGTGGTTTGGTGTGGAATAGATTATTTGAATAGGATCTGCATAGCCATAATCTTTTCCTTTCCTGTAGTTAGTGGAAAGTAGATAACTCAGAGCAAGCAGTCTCTGATGGGGTTCTGTAACTCTCCTTCTCCAAGCAAGAGTCTCATGTTGGGTGGCCATGACTGACAGCAGTACACTTCACCAGGGTGACTGGGTCTCACCTTGCTCTGTAAACCAGAATTCAGAGTGCGTGGAACACCTCAGAGCAGCTGGTTGGGAACAGAGGGTCCAGAGCTGGGAAATCTTTGGTCAGACTGCAGCTTCCCTCTAGGTCTTTTCACCACAGAAAGGGTGCTGAATTTCCATGGCTTTGCCTTGCTGCAAAGCAAAGGGTGAGAAGTGATGAGAGATGTAAGAAATTCTTGGGGTGGAGTGCAGGAGTCATTATCCTGTTTCTAAGATGGCCTTCTGTTACAGACCACTGCCAGGCAGAGAACCAGGTGCTTGAGGTTAGCAGGCAGCCTGTCCAGCTTAATGCTGCTTTGCACTCTCCATCCCACTTGTGCAGTTGACCCTGATCTGCAGCAGATTGATTCCTCAGCTGCAAAGCTAGCAGGGCGTTGCCGCTCCCCAGAGCAGCATTCATCATTCCAAGAAGCTGGACCAGCTGCTGTGGGGAGTCTGACTCCAGTCCCACAGGCACTGGCTGGGCTTTACTGCCTCACAGGCTTTTGACTCATCAGTGATGCTGGCACGGGATGGCCTCCTCCCTGGCATGTGTTGTGATGTACCCCTTTCCCTGCTCCCTGTGTATCACTTCAGGGTGAGAGAAGAGGCATGCAGCAAACATGAATTTTCTTGTGGGGGATGAAATCTCTTTGTATAATCTGCTTTCCTCTTTTCTTCCATGCTCCCCTTTGCCAATGAGGATGATCTTGTTTCTAGAACGTATTTGTTACTGTGTTCTGTGACAGTCTCAGAAGATGATGTCTGGAGAAGCCACTGGCAAGGACCTGAGCCAGAAGGCCATGCCCCTGCTTGCAGTGCTGTCTGCCTCTTAACCCACTGCATGTTCAGAGACCACCTCTCCTCCATGTGCCTTGGATATCTGTACTTTCCCACTTTTCTGTCCCTAGTACCATCTACAGTCTTCTGGCAAGGGAAGGAAGGAGCTTTTGCCTTGGTGGAGCATTCAACCCAGAATGAACAACATGAACATGTCTGCTAATGATGTCCCCAGGTAGCTGTGTGTGCGTCAGTCCTTCTAGTGCTATTTTGCTTATGCTGTTTGGCTTCGTTGGCTGAAAGGATGGTGGTGTCACCCCCTGAGGTAGTTCAATAACACAGGGTGCCTTACGCTTTCTCAGTTCCTGCCCAGCTGCCTCTCATCCATCTATGGAGTAGACCAGGGATGTTTTGACCCTTTCTTTCCTCCATCTGCAGACTCCCAATACCTAGTTATTACCCTGCTTCAGGATGCATGTGCATGGCACATGGGTTGCATGCCTCTGTGCAACTTACAGATGCAATGCCTGGGGAGTGCCAAGCAGAGCTTTTGCAGGGAGAACTTGTCTCTTTGCTGCCAAAGGCTTGGGCAAGCAGTGTCTTCCTGCTGCAGAGCAGAGATGGAAAGGTGCTGATGGCCAGGGATTGCTGAGGACTCCTCGTGGAGGTGGGGAAGCAGGAAGGGTACTGTAATCCAATCCATGGCTGGTGATGGGAGGGGAATAGGCAGGCACAGGGTTAGCCTTTCTAAACCTGGCAGGGCCTGCCCCTGGGGAACGGTACAGGCCAGAGGTGGGGTGGCAGCATGCTTTGTAGCTGTGGTGATTGAAGTAGCTCCTGGAAGTACTCTTGGATTTACAAGACACCCTTTTCCCTGTGGGAAGGCCTTTGAGGAGCCAGTGGAATCACATCTCAGCTCTTCAGTGTTGCTGGCTTGCAGCAGTCACTTTGCAGCAGAAACACAGCCTCTCCTTGTCAATTTGGTTGGCTTTGGAGATGAATGTAGGCTTTCTGTGAACAGAAGCCCTCCCTAGAGGGGTTACAGAATTGCCTGGGGTTAGGCATTGTTTAGTGCTGGCATCAGACTCCAGGGGTCATGCCACAGGTGAGCAGACAGGGGTGGGTTATGCCAGCCTGAAGGTTCTGGGGAGCAAGGGCATCAGGGAACCATGAGCTGACACCAAGGCAGTTTGCAGATTGCTACAGCAAGACCCCCACACAGGGAGAAGGGTAGCAAGTGCAGGAAGGGTTGAGCCATCTCCTGCCCCTGCAGCCATACAGGTGTGTGTGGGTTTGCTACCAGTGGCTGTCACTCTGGCTAAATGTTGTCTGCATCTGGCTAGGTGTGCATCTGCCACCTCCACCCCTTGTCTTGTGGACTGGTGATCGATGCTCCTGGGGTTTGAGATCCTGCAGCAATGTGGGCATGATGCTCAGTGCCTTGCACAAAAACCTCCAACCCCACTTGATGGAGAAGCCTGAGTGGATGTGCAAAGAGTGAGGTGCCATGGCTGGCAGCTGAATGACCATGGCCTTGACACCTGGAATGGGCTTTCTCATTCAGCTGGGAGGGCTGAATGAGAATGTGGATGTAATGGGGAACATGGCTTTGAACTGTTTTTTTCTCTCTGTTCAGAAGGGCCTGCATGCTCTTGTGACTAGAGGGGCTTGCCCCTGGATCAGCACCTTGTTTATAAAAAGCACTATACATATGTTCAAGTTTACATGCACAGTGTTGTGTTCTTTTTATAAAAACAATAAAACTATTTTATTACCCTTTCTTTGGTGGCTTTGTGTGTCTTAGAGCTGGTGTTGCTTTTTGCCGATCACACAGCAGTAATGCTGCCTCTAGTGTGTCTCCTGTTGACTGCAACACTGGAAGCCCCTCAACCATCCCAAGCTTTGCCAAGCTCAAAGAGAACCACAGGATGGTGGAGCTGTGCAGTGAACATGGTATTTACAGCTTGTTCTGTCTCCACCCTCCACCCCCAGAGCTCGGGGTGGGAGCTGGGTGCCATGCATGCTGCAGCCATGTGATTCACAGGGATCTAGCATGGGACCTTGCCCAGGGGCAGGGTCCTTGGGCAGAGATGTAAGGGACCCATGGACTTTTCTTTTGACCACTGTGCTGATCTAACTGCCTGCAACTGGGAGAAAGCACTTGGTTCCTGCACCTCTGGCACAGGATGCAATTCAGCTCCAGCACTTTGCCCTTGCCCACCATCCACACCTTCTTGCCAAGCACAACTAGCACCAAGCTCTGCAGCCCAGAGCTGTCCTCACATAGTGCTGGTTCAATGTGGTACATCATACGTGCCCCCTCCTGCCCCAAACCTATGATGTGACACCCCAAGCCACCATCTTTAGTCTTTATTTGTATAAAAGCCCTCAACCTAAATGATGTAAAAAAATGGGGAGGATCAATTTCACAACAACTGGCTCAAAATAATAGTGTAATCAAATTAATGGCCACAGTAAAAATGCGCATGGGAAATCTCATTTCAAGAGATCAGTAACTTGAGTAATAATTTCAGAGCTAAAAACCCGGTGGGGAGGAACACCACAGTGAAGTCAAGCCTAGCTCAGACCTGCCAGAACCGTAGGCAAAATGTGTGGTGTATTTGGCCCTGGCTGCAGTGTCAGGTCTACACAGCATCCCTATTGTGCCACCCCAGTGTGCTTAGGGCCCTGAGCTCCTCCTTACTGTGACCTCAACAGGGATTGGATGTGAGGAACAGGACACATTCACTACATGTAGGGAGAAGGCAGCAGCACCCAGAGCACAGTACAGCCTGTAACAAGCCAGACTGGCCTCCAAATCAGAGCTGTCCCATCAGTGGCACCAAGAGGGGCTTCGGGGAGAAAAACGGGCATTGTTTGGGGGGGGTTACTGGGGGCACAGTGGTGTCAGCATTGTCCCTGCTGCTGATCCCCTTTGACACTGAGCCCCCAGCTCATGGCTGCCTGGGCAATTCATACAGCTACAAAGTCTGTTAAGGCACAACTCAAATATCGGTAAACATGGATGCTGTCCGAGGAGGTCCAGCAAGCAACTCAAGTACTGGTGACACAAGATGCAGTGGCCCTCAGCCATCCTGCCAAAGTGCCAGCACCCGCACCTCCTCTGCTGCAGTGACAGACATGTCCCAGGTCACCTGGCTGCTGTCGGCTTCAGGGCCACCTTAGGGGGGTTGTCCAGCTGCAACAACGAGGGTGTGTTGGGGGGGGGAGGCAAGGTCCACGTGGGGCCTCTTGCTGCTGGTAGGGGACAGAAGTGACACTGGGTACTGGGGGGCACTGGGCACAGCTCACCTGGGGCGGGACCAGGGATGTGCACGGCTGAGATGAGAGGGTCAGAGGCTTAAGGGACAGCACTGGTGGTGATGGTGATGGTGCTCCTGCCACCACACTGCAGGGCTGGGCAGAGGGGCAAGAGGCAAAGGTGAGGTGGACTCCCTGTAGGTGAGCCTGCACTGCCCTGCTCCGCAGTCACCAGCCCCAACTCCATCCCAGCATCTGTGCTGTACTGGGGGCACCTACCTCCTTGCTCTTTAGGGCTGGCAGAGGCTTCCTGGGTGGCTTTGGCCTCTCCTGGGGACAGGAGAGAAGAGACGTGAGTGCTTCTGGGTGCTGGGAAGGAACCTGCGTGAGTGAGGGACAGCAGCCAGACTTCAGCGCAGAGGAACAGCTGCCCCAGGGAGTGGGGATGGTGCTGTCCACCAGGCAGGGACATTACAGCCAGAAGAGGGATGTGGATGACCTAGAGCCCAAGTTCACTGTAGTTCCCACCCCAGGGCATCATGCTGCACTCCTACCTGCGGGACCGGGCAGCTGGGCACCAGGGGCCGGGTGCTGTGTGGGGCTGCTGTGGTGCTGAGCAGATTGGGGCTGCTGATGTCATGGTGGGATGGCTGGCTGCCGGGGGGCTGCAGCCGGCTCCCCACCTGAAAGACCGGGTTGGTGAGGCCAGCGGTGGTTCTGCTGGAGGTCCTGTGAGGCAAAGGACCAACAGGCAACATGAGCTACTGCAGTCCCCCAGCCCTGAGCTTGTCCTGAGCTCGGCCTGCGTGTTTGTAGCTTAACCCTGCTGCAGGCCTTCTTACCCCTTCTGGGTGTACCTCATCCCTCTGCCTCTGAGCAGAACAACACCTCCGCTGAGCAGGATGATGGAGAGTGCCAGCACGGACAGTGCAGCAGCCAGGATCATGCTACTGCCCCCTGCAGAGACACATTTGGCACTGGGATAGGCACCCTGATGCCAGGAATGCCCCATGGGAACAGAGAGGTGGCCAGCATGGTGGCAAGACACTGACCTCATCCCACGCTCCCACCCTGGCACAAGCACAAAGCTGAGAGAGATGATGCTGGCTGCGTGCACAAGGTGCCATACCTGGTGTGAGCTCCAAAACCTTGTGCTGGCAATATGGTGGTGCCCACCCTGGCTCACAGTGGCACTCCTGTTTGTGATTGCACACCTGAAACCAGGGAGGTCAGAGTCAAGGCAAGGAGGCAAAGAGAACGGCAGGGACTAACACCCAAACTGCTTGGAGATGGAGAGCCCTGCTAGCTGCAACCACAGGGAGCATGAAAGCACAACCTACCCTGTGGCTGTTACACTTTGCTGAGCAGTTCTTCTTGCCATAGACCAGAAGGTTCTGGCAGCGCCCAGCATAGCAGACCTGGGCAGGCTCTGTGCACAGCCTCATGGCTGGGAGTCACCTCCCACTGCCCCAGCATATCCCCCAGGCACTCACCATCTCCTCCCCACACCTGGTTCCAGTCAGCACCAGCCTGAGGTTAGCCACCATCTCATTGCCATCGTTGCTGTCAAGGGCTGCTTTGCACTTGAATTGGCCAAAGGAGAGGGTGAAGAAGCCATTGCCAAGGACAGGGCTGTTGTCACTCGCGCACAGCAGTGTGCCGCACTTCACATCCCTATCAGCAGAGCAGCTGTGAGCTCTGAGGAGCCTTGCTTGGTCCCTAGGGTCAGAACTGAAAACAGGCTCCCTGCTCCTTACTTGGGGCTGCAGGGCTTCTTCCCAGACTCTGTCAGGCAGTGGAGTTTGAGGTCTTGCCTGCTGTTCTGCCTAAAACATTCATCAGGAGCTACTCGGGCTGCTGCAGGAGGCACAGAGTGGAAGGATCACATGGAGCCAGAGCCTTCAACAAGCCAACAGCAGCTGGCAGCAACATGAGGGCAGCTACCACTGCCCATCCCCAACACTAAGAACTGCCTGCCCCACCACCAGCTATATCCCAAGGTGGGGGGAAAGGGGGAATGCTACCTGTGCCCCAGAGCACACGGCACTGCTCAGCATGTGAGGGACAGGCCCCGTTGTAGCAGTAGCCATTGCCACTCTGGCAGGGGATGCCGTTTTCCTGGAAGACATCCTCTGGGCACTTGGAGCTGAGGCCGGTGCAGTGTTCAGGAAGGTCACAGTCATTCTTGCTGGCCCGGCACATTGTGCCAGCAGACTTCACCTGTGCAGAAAGAAGGCCATCAGGAGCCACACAGGCACCACATCCCATTGCCCTGATCCAGGCCAGAGCTTGTCAGCACCCAGGTCTGCAAAGCATCTTTCTTGACCCCTAGAAAGGGAGATCCAGACACAGTGGCTTGTGCCATAGACAGATCTGTGCCAAAGTTGGCACAAAGGTATTTGCTTTTGACTGAGCTACTGCACAGGAAGGGGACATATCACCAGACCAGTTGTTCCTGTATTTAAGTACTTGCCCCCATGCAGCACCTTGTGTTTTGTTTTTAGTTTGGGCTTGCCCCAGGGTCTTATTACTGTCCTGTCCCTTCGTATCAAGGCATTTATTACGTTGGGCAGTGGCAGAGGTCCTCCAGGCCCTTTGGCAGACATTGGCATACATTGCCACAAAGCTCCTGAGGAGTTGGAGTATGGGGTGGGGGAGATTGCGCGTGATGCCCTAGCGAAGCACTAGTCCTCCACCAGGTCTTCATCCCTGCACAGTACCTTGCAGTCCTGGCAGCAGTCACCTTGTGCACACTTGGCCTCCTCTCTCAGCTGGCAAGTGGTGGCATTGCAGCAGTAATCAAAGCACTCCTGTGAGACACAGCCAAAAATGGCTTGGTTTTGAGACAGCAGAGTCCAAAGTGGCTGGAGGAGGAGAAGCTGCATGGGGCCTGTGTTGGTGGGACCAAGGAGCAAGGCTGCATGGGGCCTCCCATTACCACAGGACTGACAAGTCTCATCTTTGCTTTAGCTGCAAGCTCCCAAGAGAAAAACACCATTGCCACAAACCCATATTGCAGAGAGAGCAGCAAAAACCTTCCAAAAGAGAAAGGGGCTGAAACTCTCCCAAATGCCCCTTGAAAGACTCTTTCCTTCTTTCTGGGGGGCTGCCAAGTTACCAGGGCAGTGTAATAGTCATAGGCATAAAATGGCTCCACGTTGAACCATGGGGCAAAAGCACAGCAACATCCTGGTCCAAAACTCAGCACTGCCTGACTGGGACCCTGCAATGTGGGTGTGAACTGTTTCTGCAGCATCTTTACCCCCATTACCACCATAAAACCAGGAGACTACAAACGATTTTTCATAAGATGTGGAGTTTGGAGGAAAACAGACATGACCTGGGCCACTGGAAAGGCCCCCTTTGCAAATCCTCAAGAATGACACAAAGGATCTCTGTGCTCACTGCATGAGGAAGGCAATGGGTTCCTCCCCACAGGTCCCAGTACAGGAGATGATCCCTGGCAGTTTGTCACAAAACTTCCCACTGTGTTACACTGGGATGAGGAAGAGCTGAACACACCTCTTGCGAGAACAATGTGCTCTGATGTCCCCTATCTTAGGCCATCTCTCCTGAGGACATGCTGGGGGATGTTTCCCTGGGAATGCCTTTCCTAGGAATGCTCCTGCTAAAACCACAGCCAGATACATGAGGGGCTGGGGGCACACATCTAAGTTAACAAATGCCTTCCCCTAGCTATTTTTTGGCATGAATGTAAGGAGCACAGGTAAGATGAGTCAGGAGGTCTTGCAAAGCCCAAAGGCGGGGAGGAAGCTTGCACAACCCTCTCTGACTCTGAGTGAAGGGGTTTCAGGTCCCAGCCACCCCATTTCTTCCTGAGTGTCCAGGCTGTACCTCTGGCCTGCCACAGTCACACTACTCTCCCCGCTCTACAAACCGGTTCCCACACACTGGCTCCCCATACAGCTCCTCCGCTCGGGGGACATTCAGCAGGCAGCTGGTCCTGGGGTCCTTGAGGAACTGGCACGTCCCACTCACTGCAGCTGCTGAAGAGCTTGGGATAAGTCAGGCTGAAGGCTTGGGATAAGTCAGGCACAAAACAAGGCAATAGTGAGCATGGCGGAGTACCTGCAGGCCTTCCCACCCAGCAAAGTTCAGTTAACAAAGTGGTGAATGTTCTCCCAGACCTGAAAGTATCCCACGCTTCACTCCAGCTCTCATCAGGACATCTAGAAATATCTGCTGCCCTGGGCTACTCTTCACTCTTTCTTCACATTTTCTCCACCCACCTGATCTTTGCTGCCATAACACATCCTCCTTGATCTTTGATGACAAGACAGTGGCAGCCAGAAATATCTTCATCATGAGACATCCCTAGGTTGTGTCCCATCTCATGAGCCATGGTGGATGCAGCACCGATAGGATCCATGCTGTGGTCCTATGGAATAAGAAGTGAAATGTGGTCACAGAATCAGAGAATCACAGAACCGGGATTGAAAGGGACTTTGAAAGATCATCTAGTCCAGTCCCCCTGCTGGAGCAGGAACACCCAGATTAGGTCACACAGGAATGCGTCCAGGTGGGTTTTTAAAGTCTCCAGAGAAGGAGACTCCACAACCCTCCTGGGCAGCCTGTTCCAGTGCTGTCACCCCTCACTGTAAAAAAGTTTCATCTCATATTTAAGTGGAACCTCCTACGTTCCAGCTTGCATCCATTGCCCCTTGTCCTGTCATTGGGTGTCACCAAGACGAGCCTGACTCCATCCTCCTGACACTCCCCTTTTACATATTTATAAACGTTAATAAGGTCACCCCTCAGTCTCCTCTTCTCCAAGCTAAAGAGACCCAGCTCCCTCAGCCTTTCCTCGTAAGGAAGATGCTCCACTCCCTTAATCAACCTCATGGCTCTGCACTGAACTCTCTCAAACAGTTCCCTGTCCTTCTTGAACTGAGGGGCCCAGACTGGATGCAATATCTCTCCCAGCTTTGACTGGGGGGACCGGGGCCTGTGCTAGCACTGCATGAGTAGGGAAGGTAAGTTGGTACCCTGGGGCTCACCTTGTCAACATGGTTCACAATTTCCTTCATGCAGTTCTGCACCTTGCGCAAGTCCTTGTATTTTCTGAACTACGGGAAGGACACAGAGATTCTCAAGTTGGCTTCTAGTTCCCAGCAGCCATGTAAGAGTGAAAGCACAAACTCATCCTCTCTTACCTCTTCATTGTCCACAACCAGGACAAGCTCCACGTATCGGGGCCCTTTGTGTAACTGGGCTGATTTCTGGAAGGGAAGACAAAAGTGAGTGCAGAAAAAGGCACAGCTGTCTGGTATGCTGAGCCCTGTTTTTGACCATCCTGTGGGATTTGTTGGAACCTCAGGCATCTTCCAGTGCTATGCAAGACTAGTGGCTCTTCTAACTCTGCTTTCTGATGTTATTTTGCCCAGGTGTTTCAGACATCTTCCAACATACACGGAAAAGCTCCAGCCTACTACTGCTGTAAGGCAGGATAGAGGCTCTGTAACACCTGGTGTGGGACTGTGCCGGGCAAGGAGCAGGGCATGGGGAGGGAAGCATCTCCATGCAGTGCAGCATGGCCCAGCTCTCTCCTGGGCTTCACAGACCCTAGGCTTTCAAAAACTCAGCTATGGCAAGGAGAAGCAATGTGATCCTTAACCCAGTGATAGAACTTCATGGGTGCAGCAATTTTAGGGTCGTGGTCATACTCCAGGGTGGCACCAGCCTCTTGGCATGCGCCACGCTTTGTCCTGAGGTGGGCAGCTCTGTACACCGCATGCCAGCCGGCCTTGTCCTCCTCCAGAGGCTTCAGCAGGGAGGTGGTCTCATTCACTTGGAAAAAGCCACTGCCGAGAGGGCAGGCATCAGGCTGGAGCAGTGTCATGCCAGCAGCCTCACAGACACTGTGCAGGATGGACAGACCCCACACCATGCTTGTGAGCAGCTGTGATACAACACACAGCCATACAGGAAAGCACCTACCACTTAAACCACTCTTCTGTGGCTCCCCTAGGTAGCTGAGATGAGTTACGGGCCATTCGCAGGCCATGGCAGTCAGGTCCTCCTGGCCACGTGCAGGGCACCACAAACAGCAAAAAGCCCTAAGCAGCTCTTGGGCCGTACGTTTATCCCTATCTTTGTGCCTCTTCCCTACAACTTTGTCTCATCTTTCTGCACCTGCACTATCCCATGCTCTGTGTGTATTGTTACGCTGCTTGTCCTCCTGCTACACAAACTTATTACATGTCCCATGCATGCACAAGCTGTGCTGAGACAGGGTCCCTGCAGACACAACGACTGCTCTCAAAACGAGGAACCAGCTGCCACAGAGCTGCAGCAGGCACTTGTCCTGCAACCCAGCATTTGTTCATCCTACTAACACAGTTGCTGAGGACCTCCACTGCTGCAGAGACAACTTGTCCTTCTCATACATACTCGTGCAAGACTTCCTCCCCAGCTACTAGAATTATTCTTTTGCAATTTCTGGCTGTCAGCTGAGCTTTTTTAAGAATAGCAGAATGCAAATCTTGCATGGCAAACTGAGCAACCCTGCACGGAGCTGGGGGTTCAGGTTCCTCTGCAAGGGCACTTTCAGCTACTATGTGAAGGTAGAGCCAAAGCAGATTTTTGAGGAAGGAGCAGAAGCACTACCAGAAGCTAGGGGAGAGTGAGTGTGGTGTGGTAGGGTGGATGGCTGTGGTCCCATTCACAGACTAAGAAAGTGCTGCCTGCCCTGTCCTCCTGTCCTGCTCAGCTTTCCACTTTCACTCGGTGCCATGAATCACTCCCCCAGAAGTGACACTGTAAAATTTTGCAGCTGTTTTCCCTGCTAAGCACTGAGCCACACAGCCATGTACACCCAGCATGCGGGGAAAGAATGTCTTTTGCTTTCCCTTTTCTTCCCTGCTGCCCCTGCCCAAACTGTGCCCTAGGGAAGCCACAAGTCCTACCTGAGCCCATCACAGGTGCTGATGCTTGCTGCAGAGTCTGTGTACCCCACAACATGGCCTTGATAAAAGCAGTGATCCTGGAACCCAGAAAAGAGGTGCATAACATTGTCTGACCAATCTGGCCTTCTGCAATGAATGATTACATCAGTGGACAAGGGAAGACCAACTGATGTCATCTACCTGGACTTCTGCATGGCCTTTGATATGGCAAAACTCTTGCCTCTACATTGGAGAGACACGGACTTGATGGATGGACTATTTGGTGGATAAGGAATTGTCTGGGTCGCCACATCCATAGAGCTGCAGTCAATGGCTCAATGTCTGAATGGAGACCAGTAGCAAGTGGTGTCCCTCAAGGGGCCATGCTGGGACCAATACTATTTAATATCTTAATCAGTGATGTGGACAGTGGGATTGAGTACACCCTCAGCAAGTCTGTGGATGACACCAAGCTGAGTGGTGTGGTTGATATGCTACTGGGAAGGGATGTCACCCAGAGGGAATTGGACAAGACACAAGGATGAGCAAGGGGCTAGAGCATCTCTCCTATGAAGACAGGCTGAGGGAGTTGGGGTTGTTCAGCCTAGAGAAGAGAAGGCTCCAGGGAGACCTTCTAACATCCTTCCAGTGCCTAAAGGGGACTGCAGGAAAGCTGGGGTGGGGTGGGGTGGGTGTACTTTTTACATATGCCTGTAGTGCTATGACAAGGTGAAATGGTTTTAAACTAGAAGAGGTTAGATTTAGATCAGATATAAAAAAGAATTGTTTTACAATGTGGGTGTGAGACACCAGACCAAGCTGACTGGAGAAGCTTGACTGTTTGAACTGTTCAAAGTCAGGGTGGATGGGGCTTTGGGTGACCTGATCTAGGGAAAGCTGTCCCTGCCCAAGGCAGGGGCTTGGAGTCGGTCCCAGCTCATGGCAGGGGGCTTGGATTGTGTCCCAGCTCAGCCCTGGAGGCATCTCAGCACTCCTGAAAGCATGATGAAGCCTCTGTGTCATTGGTGGTGGCTCAAAAACTCCTCTTCCATGAGGCTGCTCTTACTCCAGACCCGTATCTGGACATCTGGCTTCTCTGTGATCTCTGTGCCATCAGTCAAGTAGTGTGTCTCAGTGTAATGCTGTCCCAGCAGCTCCCTGTAGATCAGGAAAGGGAGCAGCATCAGGAGAAACATCAGCTTTGGAGAGAAGATGGCCAGAAAGCAAGGCAGGAGGGTTCCATGTTGCTCCAGACCTCTCAAGCCAAATCAGACCCTCCTGACCCACAACACATTCCACACTCCCAAGAGCTCCCAGCATGGTTTTATTTTCCCAGTGTGGGTCTGGGCTGATGGCTTTGGTAGCCAGAGCTGTGATGTCAGGCCCCTGAGAAGTGACGTGCAGCAGGGTGGTAAGTGAGCCTGCCCACATTCACCTGTTCTTCTCTAGGTGCAGAAGGTAGTCCCTGCCTTCAGCTTGGATGCTGTAGAGGACATGGTCCAGGTAGGTGCTCTGCAGGAAACAAGATGATGGCACAAGTCAACACAAACTGCAGAAAGGATGGCTCTGATCACACAAATCCTTCCTGCTGGAAGGCAGCTGTGGGATGGGGAGACTTGCTCCTCACTGGCCACGTGCAAGCTCACCCTGAAGGCATCCAGCAAAGACACAGGAAATCAGACAAAAAGAAAGCATGCAGGCAATAATGCGAATCACCAGCACATCCTGAGATAACAAGCAGGTCACCAGCAATGAAGCTGAGTCAGCAAAGGCTGGTTTCCCATGTCTGACACATGGCTGCAGATGGCCACACCAGAAACTGAAGTGCTCATCAGTCACAAGAGCTCCTTTTCTGGGACTGCATTCAAAACTTACTCACAGGCTGAACCACAAAGATCCCTGCTTTCATCAGCAGAGTCTTCCTTATCTCTGCCTGATCTAACATGAATATGATGAATAGAAAATAACCTGATTTTGATTCTTCTCTGCTACTGATGGTAAAGTTCAGTTTCGTTGTGTTGGATTCCTCCCTCCCCTTCCCCCCCCCCCAGTATCACCATAGTGCTGGTGGAAGGGACGCAAAGGTGTCTCAAGCACGCCCTATGGTCCCTAGGACCAGGTTAGTGTGGCCAAGGCCCAGAGCCCCCATGGAGATGCTGTACATCCCCAGAAAGCAGGGCTGCTCCACCTTTACAGGAAGATTTGTTTTCCACTGGGCAAAGATTCCATGTGATCCCCCACCCTTGGAAGCTGGGACAGAAACCTCCAGAGATCCCAGCTCCCCTGGGCTGCTGGGAGATACAGCAAGGGATGTGGGACCTGAGACCTCCTCAGCCACCGCTGCAGCAAGGAGACAGTGCCCCAAGGTGCATCCTCAGCTCTTATGGCTCCTGGGGTGGAGACTCAAGCAAACTGGAAAGTGAGGGCTCACATTCCTCCTGAATGAGGTGTCTGGCTTCTGCCTGGGTGGATGGTGACCTATAGTCATCATGGAGTCTGGTCAGGTAGAGGGGTTTTCCTGCCCTCAGTCTCCCTCAGTTCCTGCTGCCTGTCTTTCCAGCTTTGCATTGCTGCTGGCAGCAATTGGCTGCCGGCCACAAAATGCACTCACAGGTCCCTGGCAAATTCTTCTCTCATGAACAATGTCTCCCATATGACATGTCTGTCTAGCACCCACAGAAAAAGTGGTGCTTTGTTATTGTTGGCAGTGCTGGAAGCTTTAAGCAATTGCAGAAAAGCAATTCAGATGGGAGAGGAGCGGCAGTCTCTTGGAGACAACCACAGGGTGAGGAGAAGAAAAAAATACGATAAAGATTCCCCACAACACACCGAGCCACATATCAGAGGATGCTATTGCGTCTTGCAAAGCGTGAGGCTTGGCTACCACCATCCAGGAGGACTTGTCCAGCCCAAGTTCCTCAAAGCCCTTCATGCTCCTCCTCCAGGACCCTTTTTTGTGGGGGAGCAGAGAGATGCAAAGAGAGGGGCAAAGATGCCCAGTGGCACAGACGGTGTCTTTAAATAGCAACATTTGTCTCATGGACAAGTTTAAGTTTCTAGAGCAGAGAAAACAGATGCTTTCTTGAAGCTATTTTATCAAAAAGGGTTTGAATCACAGATGAACATGCTGTATGAAGAGTTTACTAGGAAACAAATGTCCTCAACCCCTCCATCTCCTCGGGTGCTAAAACTGGTGTTTTTCACTCCTAAAACACAAATCCATGTGTTTGGCTGATCTTCACTTCCTTCAAGGTGATGTAGAAAGCCTCTCTGAGTCCAAGGCCATCATCACATGAATGCCTGCCTTGAGCACTCAAAACTCTTGAGTCAAATCCCATTCCCTCCCTCAGATTACAAGGTTTCTGAAAAAAAAAAAATAACTGAGTTTCTTTCATGTGAGTTTCTGAAACTTTCTGATTCTTATTTCCTGGCTCCAAAGGATGAAAGAAAAAAGAAAAGAACTTAAGTAAATGCAGCAAGAAAAGTGCTTAAAGCTTAGCAAGAATATACAAACTCCTACTTAATTAAAGACTAGGTGTCACAAGATCAGTGAAAAACTGCAAGGCGCAGCCACACTACATAATATCTCCAAAGAAAGCACTAAACATCGCCCTCCCTGAAACTCCTTCCTGCTATCAGCCCCTATTTTGACCTAAAACCATCCAGAAAAGCTGTTGTGATCAAATACCTCCATCCTCTGGGGTGGACACAACATGCTGTATCATTCAACCAGTGCAGACTAAAGAGGTCCAGCTCTGAGCTCTGGCCTCTGCTAACAAAAACCCTGCTGGACACCCTGAGAGGCAGTGAGGGTGGCTGTGCAGAGATGGAATTTGGGAGGCAACACTACTCACAGGTGATGCAGAGCGGTTCCTCTTCCCCCAGGGCTCCAGCACCCTGCGTGGCATCACCATCTCATACTGCTTGACATGGGCCAGCTCCTCTTCTGGCCCACTAGAGACACCTGGAAAATTCAAAGGGGGAAAATTCAAAATTCAACTGTGTTTTGAGCTTGCCTCACCTTCTCAACCCTTGTTTTTTGATGTCAGAAAGCAGAGGCTCTTCAGCACAGGAAGGAGCGAGCCGGGCCAGCGGTGGAGCAAAGTGCCCATCTGCGGTACCTGGAGCCTCACACATGGTGCCCGAGCAGAGCCGGCAGCCTTTGCTGCCACCCCCTTGGCTGGCTGAGTCACAGTTCCCTCACCAGCACATCTCAGGCTGCCGAAGACAAATCCCACTCCACCCCCACCCTTCTCGCAGGAGTTTCATCCAGGTGCAATTGCATAATGCTGCACACCCCGTGGGCTGGCAGCATGGCACGGGACAGCGGTCACCGGGAGCACATCTGTGGTGGGGACCAGTGTCAGACGGGGGCTTCTCTGGCTATAGGAGGCGATCCAAGCGCTTGGGCTCAGTGCCCCGTTTGCCATCCCCTGCCCTCAAGTGAGTGTGAAGTGGCAGATGGAGCATGGAGAGGTGATGGAGAGTGAGGAGGTGATGGAGAGTGGGGCAGTGCTGGAGCGTGGGACGGCGATGGAGTGTGGGGCAGCGATGGCAGTGATGACTGCCAGCCCGGCACTGGAGCCCTGCCTCCCATCTGAAGCAGCCGAAATCTTCCCGACCGATCCGTCCTGAAAAGTCAGCACCCCTCCGGTCAGCAATCCCGCTGTTGCCGCGCCCCGCGAGCATCCCCGCGCACCCACCCGCGACGCTCCTCTCCGTGGGGCCAGCGCCAGCAGGAAACCCCTCCCCGCTTGCCCGGAGCCCTGGGCACCTCCGCCCATTCTCACCGTGGCACCGTGGCCGAGCAGCAGCAGCAGCCCCAGCAGGCGGAGTAGGACGAGCGTCGGGACCATGGCTCGGCACTGCCCGTCACCAGCCGCTCCGCGCCGCGCCGGCAGTCCCCCCACTCCGGCGTGACTCACCCACAGGCGGCGGGACGGGCCGCGGATGGGGCCACCCCCGGCAGGGGGGATCCGTGGGGACGGGGCTGGGACGGGGCGGGTAGACTACAAGAGGGATACAGCGTTGCCCCCCCCTCCCCCCGCTTCCCGTGGCGGGGATTCGCCCAGGACAGCCGTCCGGCAAGGGGGGGATGGGGGCGGGGGCAGCCCCGGCTGCAGGCGCTGCAGCGGCCGTGTGGCCATGGAGGAGAACCGCATCTTGGCCCTGGGGAGGGAAATGCGGCTGGTGTCACTTGCTTGTGGTCATGGGCTCCCTCCCAAGGGCTCACAGGACCCAAAGCTGCTGGGTTCTGGAGGCCTGGGTCTCCACTGGCATCCAACTCCTTGCTACGACCTGGGGATGGGTGTTGCTTGGAGAGTCCCCCTCCTCTCCTGGGGTCTCCTGGGCTCGGGGACCATGTGCTGGCTGTGGCTCTTCTTCATGTCCTTGGGCCAGTGGCTCTGTCCTGTGTCACCATTGCAAGTCACTGGGGTTTACTCACTGTCCTTTGCCTCTTGGTCAGGGTGTCCTGGGGAGCCTCAAGGACCTTGGTGGCCTGCAGCTGGGGTGCTGTCTACCTATTAGAACCCTTTTCCTGCCTATTTTTTCCTTCTAGTACTTTCACTGGAGCACTCCTAGTCATGTCTGTTCATAACAATATTATTATTTATATTACGGTTGTCACCAGTGCAATGACCGTGCTTGCAAGTTGTGCAGAGCTGAGCAGGCCTTGAAGGAACCACAGGCCACAGCAGGTGACCTGTCTCACAGGAGAGATTCAGACTGGTCAAGCAACAACAAGCTTCTCTGGACACTCTCAGACCCAACCTGTGGGATGTGAGGCTGCTGAATTCAGACAGTCTTTCCTGGCTGCTCTTCTGGCACAAGAAAGCAATGCAGACGTTTGTGGAGGGAAGACACACAGATGCCACCTGCTCTGTGCTAGCAGGAAGATGTCCAACTTGGCCTGCCCTTGGAGAGTGTGTATCTCTGTGGTGATCGGTCTGAATACCCCCTAACCTTCAAAGTTGCCGCTCAGTCAAGCAAATAGCCACTTGTGGGTCACAGTTTTTGGGCAGCTGAAGTTACCTGTCAGTGTGTTCTCATACTGGGGACTCTGGAGGGGGCTTGCACACTCTCCCCCTGGCCAAGGGCCAGGACAACACCTTACAAGAATGAGAGTATAAATGGTGTATGTGTGTGAAGCAGGATGTGGAAAACCCTGGAAGGTGTTCACAAGAGAGATGACCAACAACTGGATTAAACAGTAACCTAGTGAGCTTTGAAGGGGCTTTTGAAGCATTGCAGCAATCAGCATGACAGCCTACAAAGCCATGTAAGGAGGGTGTGGAGCTCCACATATAAACAGCAGGAGCTGAAGGCTGCTGGGACCCTTTTGTTTTGCCCCACCAGCATCACCACCTCTGCCTAGGATAGTGAGCCATGTGTGTACATGTGCTGGTGTGACCAGGACATCTTGGGGTTACTCACAGATAGGTGCTTAGAAATTAGCCGTTAACTTTAAAAATTAACACTTTTTTATATACTGTTTTTTTTTTGTTGTTGTTATACTGTTTAAACTGATCCTGAATGTAGAGATAAATGATTGTCCACTACTACACCTGCTCCCAAACAGGCTTGTGCAATTCTTATGCCTGCACAACCACACAGATACTGAGTGCTTCTGTGAAGGACTCAAGACAACATGATTTCACGCATTTTCTTACCAGCTACAAATTCCACTTCATCAGTTTGAGCAGCTGATCAGCTCCATTCCAGCAGCCACCCAATTAGGCTGTCTTCACAAAACAATGCTACATGCAGCTGAGCCAGACCTCTGTGAACTGACCAGGATTTAGTCACCTAAAGACTAATTTGCAATGCCAGTTCTGTTAACAGACAAAATAATCCTGATTTTTTTTTTTTTTTAATTGTATTTTACAACACACAAGTACATCATTTTACAATGCAGTTTACAAAAAAAAAAGGGGGGACTTAAAGCCTCAGAAGGCAAAACCCAACACATACAACCCAGGAGATCATATATTCCCGTTTCTCTGCAATAACGCTTGTGGTTTGTTTCCAGCTCACAGTGAGCATAGAGGGCTGGAAGTGATTGAGTGTCCTGTTCTCTGCTGGTGCAGAAAAGATGGCAGCTGCAGTGGGCAGCGGCAGTGCTTCACTGGGCAGCTATGGCTGGGTGGGGAAGCAGGGAAGCTGCCTTCTGGCTCCGCTCAGCAGACATGTGCTCCAGTCGCTCTGTGTAGAACCCATTGAAATCCAACCTGAAAGACAAAAGGCAGATAGTTAGTCAGCCTGCTTGCTCACCTGCCCCAAACAGTGGCACACAGCAAGCTGGATGTGCTGCCCAGGGCCTCCAAGAGCTTACACGTGCTGCAGCACTTGTTTGTCAGGGTACTTACAGGCAGCAAGGGGTTCCCAAAACACACTGACTGTTTTACAGGGCCATATGAATTTCAGGATGCAGTTTGCTGAAAGAAGGGAGTCTGAACCAAAGCTGTGTATTTCAGCATCTGCCCCGTGCCACACATGTGCCGTGATGCACTGGAGACATGTGCCCTGCTCTGGGGGAATGAGCCACTGAAGCCAACAGGAACAGCAGCCCAGCCACAGTAGGATTCTGTGTGTGCTGAAGCATGCTGCTAGGGGAAGCTCCTCACTACAGACCAAGAGGACAGGAATGGACATCAGGCACCTGCAAGGACTGTATGAAGTGGTGCATTTTACTGAGTGGCCAAGGAGCAACCCTACATTTCATCTGAGGAAAGGTGGGCTTTAACTCATCCCCACCACTACCCTAACTGCAAAAGCAGTAGCTATGTCCTGAAAATGGGACTTTTTCAGGACTAAACTTAGGACTTGTTAGTGTTAGGTCAGAAGTTGGACTAGGTGATCTTGGAGGTCTCTTCCAACCTAGATGACTCTGTGATTCTGTGAAAAGACATGCAGGACAGTCTCCTTCCTAAACTATCTCCTTAAACATTGAGCTCCTGTATGAGGAATATAGCATAAAATGTACCAAATTATCTACTGTAACTACTATGAAATGCAGTTTCCATTACCACCATCTTTTTGTTAACAATTATGTTTTAAACAGATTAATGATTGAAGCAAACAACTGGCTGAAAGCTGCCAAGGCAAAGCCACAAGTATTGCTCATACATTTAAATGTCTCTATAAAACAGACAACATCAGCAATATCATAATACTGTCTCCTTAACAATCCAAATGTCTCAGATGCCATGGAAACACCCAGCTCCACTCCTGCTGTGGCCTTCCTTAGGCAGCTCTCTGCACTATGAAGCCATGTAACGCACATGGGTCTCTTCAAAATGTGTGCCCTAGAACACCAAGTGATAAGAGCGTGAATCACATAAAAGTTACTCTCTTCATTTCTCAAACTAAGTTGTTCCAATACTCAAGGAACAGGCACAACACTTGAGTTTCATGTTGCTTAACAACCTTGCATAAATGGCAACAAAGTGTTCCTTGACATTTTTTGTGACTGTGGAAAACAGCCTAAACAGATGGAATTTACTGGTTGCTTTCTCCTGGTTGAAAAGCTTATATCTCTTTTGTCCTTAAATGATATAAAAAGGAAATGTGACATCGAGGCAGTCATATTTACCGAATTTTGATTCCAATCTAAGGGCTTATAAGGCCAGGACTCATTTCAACTCTGTTTTTACAGTCAAATTATTTTTGATAACTTTCTTAAGAATTTGCCTGGTGCTTCCTCAAACCCATCTTACACTTCAGTTTCTTGTTCTGTGGCTGGAACTCTTATTTGCTGTTTTTTTCCATCACTTCGTATGTTCTACTGGTCTTACTCTAAGCTCAGTCATTGCTGTTGCCTCCAAATTTGTGAAGGAAGGATATCTGATGAACGCTAGCGGCACTTGATGAGTAAAGTTTTCAGAGTATTTGAAATCAAAGTCACCCATCTGACAGTTCCCTAGGCTGTAATTCTCCTTCTGACTGCTGCAGAGTGAAAGAGAAACTTTGGGCATTTTCTGCAGTTGCCAGCTCTTTGCCAGCACTGTTGTTGATGAAGCCAAGACACCTGAGCATCTTCAGCGTACAGAAAATCTGAATTATGTGTGTGCTTCACTGCTTGAAGAAACCCCTCTAGATCTCTGTCTTCTGTTGTTTGATGCTACAAATATGACAGTTGTTCCTCAGTTACTCAGTAAAAATATACTGGTACTATAAATATTAATCAGGATTACGTAAATAAAAGCATTAGAATTATGAATAAAAGGTATCCATTACCTATTTTACATTTTGACAATCATCTTTAACAAATAGTCAATTAAAAAAGAAAAGACCAGTATTTCTTACAAACTCCTCTGTCTCTCTCTGGTATGGTATTTTAGATGGTAACCATCTCCATTCTGCTTCTGGGGTTCCTGTTGCCATAGGGTCCAGGACTCAACCCAGTAACCTCTACAGACTGAATGAGAGCTAAATGTCAAGTCTGGGCGTTCACTGTGGGACATTCACTTTTTAAAACATTATCTAGCAGCCTGTAGAAATAGAAAGACATTATCTTGTACGGCCTGCTAACATACAGAATTCCAGTTGAGAATATAGGGATATCTGCTTTGTGATTCAAGGTCCAGCTGTGTCCAACATCTTGGTGAGGGCTCACATGATCCTAGAGGGTCCAAACGGGGGGACTTAACAGCAATGACAGTCCTGACAGCATAAAGACCCAGTACCCAATATTTCCTCTGCAACCCTTGAACAGAAATGAGGCATGGAAGTACCTGAGGGCAAAGGCCTCAGACCCTGTTCAGAACAGCTTGTCGCAGCTTAGCTCACCATCCTCAGCATAAACTGACAAGGAAGCATTTTGTTTTCCCACATCCTGCTGAATCACCATACTTCTCTTTTCTTCAGAAGCAGAAAGTGCTCTTAAAAAACAAGTTTTCATTACTTGAAAGAACTGTCTCCACAGCTTCCATGGCTCAGGAGTTAACCTTCTGACACAGCTAACATTCATGTGTGGTCTGTAAAACACAAAGGAATCTGGTGGAGGGTAACTCCCGGCCTGGACACCAGTGACCCACAGTTGAACAAGACGCACTGGCAATCTCCATGGTGCAGCATCACCAGGAGAAACAGTTTCCATCACCCTGCTGGAAGCATGAATAGTTGAGAGAAGGGTGGAGAGGCAATGATAAAAGGGGTGAACCTCTAATGCTATGCTAGGAACTGCATTGGAAAGAGGGCAGCACCTGAGCTACCACCAAAAAAGGCATTAATATAATCTCTGGTGTGACGTGATAATGTGATGGAAGGCTGCTCCAGGACATCTGCTGTTTCATGGTGGAAAGAATGGTCAAGCACTTGACATTCTTCTGAATGCCTGAGTAAGCTAAGAACCACCTCCATCCTTGGGCTGAGCTGGGTGAGGCCACCAATGGGAGGATCTCCACATGTTCTTTACGGGATTCAGGGACTGGGCCATGATGCTCTTCTATTAACAGATCAGTCAACTTGGTCTTCAACAGTGTGTTGGCTGTGCCCAGTGCTGCCTGCAATAATGTCTAAGAGGCTGGATCACAGAGTTAGTTGCCATTAAGATTTCCTGGATGAAGCATCATAAAAAAGCCGTCCACCGGAGCTTGTACTGGAAATGATAAAATAATAACTGTCCTCCCTTACATGATGAATGCAGGGAAGATGATGTAATTTTCTACAGTGGCGTGGGAGCTGGTGAGCTAGATTTCACTCCTGGAAGCACCCGTGGTAACAGGAATGATAGATTTTACTCTTCAACCTTGGTCTCAGCTGTGTGACCACATTTCAGGCATAGCAGCAGATGCCAACACAGGAGGCTGGGGGCCATGTAAATGTACAGTTCTCAGAAGTAAAGGACAACTGGAAGCCCAGTCCCCTGCTGGAATATTTCACAAAACAATATTTGAACAGGTAGGTATCAGGGATCCTGGAAGGGGCTGTCAGATATGGCCAGAAAAGGCAAAGGAAAGTTTCAAGAGCCATGGCATGAAGAGGAGACAACAACCTGTATCAAAAAAAAATCTTCCTGAAGCCTTTACTCTCTCTCTTATTTCAGGTGTGGCACATCTCAACAAAGGTGTAAGACATAAACATAGTCCAGCCATAAACATTAAAAGCTGTTATCAAAATAGGCATTTCTGATTAAGCTCTTGCATGGTTTTCTCATTTTTGAATATTTATGCTGCATTCAGGAATTAGCTAGCATATTAAGGAAAGCATATAAGGAAAAAATCTGTCTACTCAATGAGATAATCCCCATGAAAACTAACATTTGTATTAGATTTACAACATTCGCAGAAAAAAAAAATCACATAATCCAAATGATTATTTTTAAAGGTATGGGTTGAAAAGCAAAGCAACATTTCTTGTGATTTCAGTGTTATCACTAATGGAGTAGATACACAGTTATAAACATCAATCATTTCTTCTGGGCTGAACCTGAGTACCACAGGAGGGAAAGTTACTGAGAGAAACCTACTGGCTCACCTGTAGATGATGTTGAGCATGCTATGCTCACAGTCATTGGTGCTGTAAACACTCAGCTTGTCCAACAGGTCCAGCAGATGCTTAGAGAAATTAGTATCAAACTTGTTGATTGTTGCTTCAAAGCCAGATGTCAGGTGGAAGTTGTCGGCATGCTCTGCTAAAAGCTACCAAAACAAAGGATGAGTAGCTTCACATTTGCTGATTCACACTTGCTAAGGAGATGAAACCATTCCCTCCCTTTTTCAAACCTGTTCAAAAATATTGCCATAAAACTTAACAGTCACTCACACACTGAAGAAGATCTCCAAAGCAATTGCAAGATCCTGGGTAATTAAAAACTTTGTCCTACCTATCCAGGAGAACACCAGTGTAGATCCTAGTAGAGTAAACCTCAAATACATGCTGTTGCTTATTTTCAAGCAGTAGGAAATTCAGTAAGAAGAAAGGGAGTGTGGTCCAAGCCAGGCTGCAACCTCTGGAGTGCTCTCATTACCTTGCAGTGTCATGGACTCTAGTGCCTCTGTGCTAGAGACGGGCTTTCAGCAGGACAGGAGGCAGTCTGCCAACAGCAGAGCATGCCAAACAAATGGCTTAGTAAGTATGCCTCTAGACATGGAATACAGTCAACACAAACAGGAATAATAGACAAGAATACAGACAACACAAACACCCCAGATACGAAAGGCTGTCACACTCACAGCTTTTTGGCTTATCTGCTGTCATGAAATGCAAGTATGGAAATGGGAAAGTTCTTGAGCTGCAGAAAGCCTGCATGTATCCACTACACATCTGAAAACACAGCTAAGAACTTAACAAGTGCAGTGAATTCTGTGGGAGACAAGGTCTTCAAAGCAGACTTTGAGAGCACCATCAGTGCTCCATGCTGCCCTCAAAAATGCCCACAATTGTGCAAAGATTCTGCCTTTGGGACCAGTGGTGCTCTGGAAACCAAGTGGTCTAACTGCAGGAGGCACAAAAGCCACCCTGACCAGGCTGCAGCCCCAGGCAGCATTCATAGAGGAAAAGGCCAAGCTATTCCCCCAGCGACCCACCTTGTTAGTCAGCTTCTTCTTTGCGGTCTCTTCAGCACGCTCCTCCTCTGTTGGTGGGCCCAGCATTGTGCCATGTTCTAAGGTGAGCCGGTCCATCTCATTATCCAGCTTCATGCTCTGGGTGAACCTCTTGGAAGGATAGAGGGTTGGGGAAACAGTGAGCTCCCATTTTTTCCACTTTGCAAACCATGAGGTTGACTCAATCCTGTTAGCCTTGATGCTAGCTAATCCCAGTGAAAATTAACTCTCTGAGATTAAAATTACAAAGTTAATACACAAAACCGACTTAGCCCAAAGGAAGGTGGTTTTTTTTTTGTTTTGTTTTAAGGCTCCCTGACACACTGGCTAGAATCTGCCTAAGGAGAACAGTCTTAATGGGTCCTTACAACAGTGTGTCAAAAACTAGAGAGCATCTTAAAAACTACAGAATTTACACCTCTAATTCTGCTGCAGAAATGGATGAAGAGAGGTAATGAGGTTCATATGAACCTGATCTCAGTACTGAAATAGAAGAGCACAAAGGCAATTTTGCAGAGGGAGAAGCTATAGAAACCACTTGGAGGAAAAGTCTGAGCCATCAAAGCTCATAAAGCCTGTTGGTGGGGTAAAGAGAGGCTCTTCCATATGTAACAATGACAAGAGGGGTAGAGTTGAAAGAAGGGATTGTCAGGGCTGCCTGGCACCCAAAGCAACTGATGCCAGCATGGGAAAAACAGGGAGGCTGTACATACCTGCATGCAGTTTGTGAACATGACACAGACAGACATCAGCTTGGAGAAGATCTTCAGCAGCTCTGGATTGGTTAGCATGCAGTCCTTCAGGCAGTTATCCAGGAAGCTTGTGTGATGGCTCAAGACATCATCAATATTAGAAGCCTATTACAGGACAGAACATTTGTGAAACAAACCAGGACAGCTGTGTTGCACTGGACCAAAGCTCTAGACTAGCATCCTGCTTCTGACAGTGACCTCTGAGACATGCTCTAGGGCATGTCTCGTGTAGGGCATATCTCGTGTACCTCAAGGAATCAATTGATGATGCCCACACCTGCTTGTGATCTTTGCACCCAGCATCCTTCTTCATTTTCCACAGGTTTCTTTTCTCTGTGTAAAGTGATGTTCAGTAGAACACCCCCTTTCCATAGCAGGATGAAGAGTATGGGAGCTGGGAATAGATAGGAGGATGCAGGAGAGGAAAGGGATACATGACTAACAAAGCAGAAAGGTTAGGCAGAACAGCAGCAGAGTTTGTAGTGTGATAAGAACAACAGTTCGTCCAAAGTCTCTTCAATAAAACACTGAAGAGTAGCCTGCAGTAACTGAAATTAGGCAGCTTTCCCTACATTAAATTTAGTAACTTAAGAATTTTGTTTATACTTCTCTCAAGCACGTACACTTACCAGTTTCAAGTTCTTCTCAAGAATGTGCCATGTTGGCTCCATCACTTCAAACATCATGTAATACTGGATATTCTGTACAAAATTCAGCATCCGCTGCCGCAGTGTAAAAGCACCAGCAAACCTAGGGGAAAAAATCACACCCACACAACTTAGAACTAGCAAATGCCATGGAGAGCTATCACTAAGCTTGCACAACCAAGTGAAGCAGAGAGCTAACTATTTCTGTCCTAGCAAATTTACTGCTGCAGTGCGACAGTGATTATAAAGTTAATGGAAATCATCTCACTTCCACTTATTTAAATGGCTTTCCCTTAATTTTAAATCTGGACAGTTAATTTGAGTATTAGCTCATACTCAGCCATAAATGGACAGAATTAAAGCCATTTTACTGGTGTAGCTATCTAGTGAGACAAGCATTTGTTAGCACGGTAAAACATAACAAGATAAATGGCTCCTGTTTCTTTCTAGCCTATAAATGCTTGCTTGTTAAATGAATATTTAAAAATATTAAATTTAATCAAATCACCTGCCACCAATGGCATTTAATACAATTTCACCTTTGCAGGCCATGGCAGAATGGAGGAATTATATACAGGTTCTTTCAATGTTCATTTACACAGACGCTGTGATGCCAAACTAAGAGCTGATTTCAATAAAGTGGGACAGGCCACCAGAGAGGTGAGGGATACTCTAAGGGTTTTCAGCCACAATGACCTGTCTGCTGCTGGTGACAGTCATACTGTAAACAGGGGGTTGCACTAGAGACCACCACAGGTCTCTTCCACTAACCTCCTCTACAATTACAGAGGAACCAGAGCTACAGTCATGTTGGTTGAGGTCAGGACCAAGGCAGCTGAGGTCACCTAGTGACAGGAAAGTGCCACTGGCAAGGCAGAAGGGATTGCCTTGCAGTGCTGGCACCTCTCGCGTGCTCCAAACAGACATCCCCTGCACTTGGTGTGCAGTTCCAAAGACTAATATCTACCTTCACAGATGGAACAAGGTAGAATGATTTTCTAGGGAAATACGCCACCAATTTTACCTTATTCACTTGGTATGACACCAAAATCCCAAACATTAGCCAAGCTATGTGAAGGTCATGAGTACTTGCATAGTGGCCTGGCTAGAAGTGAAGGATGCTGCTTTTAAACTACAGGGGCCTTAACTAATCTTGCTGATGCTAAAGTAGCAAGTAAGACAATGTCCACAAACATACTCTGCTATAACTGCTATATTAACATAATTTAAAAATTACCTTATATTAACCAGTATGTAACTGGTATATAATGAGCCAACCCTAAAGACCATTGGCTTCCTTTTCTAAACTTTGTGTCAACAAAGAGGAACAAATCAAGCAGCACAAAGATTATTGAGCAGACACTTTCACCTGAAACCTAAAATGTTACATTCTGACCTCTCTTAGCCTTTCAGAAATTTGTAATGATCTGTTTCTTGTCAAAATGATCTGATTCATGTCATGACATACCTAACTAACATGGAAACAAGGAAAACCAAAGCTTCACAACTGACCCAGCAGGAAAAAAGGCCATACCACTTAGATGAATGTAGAGAGAACTGCTTGGCTGTCTTATTGCTGATCCAAACGTTGCACAATTGTCTTTCCACATGTTTACAATAGAACATGTGTCTGAAAAGCATCTGGTATCTTGTCAGTGCTTTCCTGGAAAGAAAGGAGAAAACCATTCAGATTAAGCCCTCTCTTCTGATTGACAGGCTAAGTAAGCTATGAAGGCTGAATCTGCTCAAAGGCAAAGAGACTTTACACAGTATGTTCCTTACACCTTCAGACACACAGATCTGCACTGAAATAATTCAAACCAAAGAAAAAAAATACACATTTGTAATCATCCCAAAGAATTCCTCTCCAAGGAGACCCTCCTCCATACTTCCTGCCACAAGGTACATCACCAGACTCCTTTTCCAATTCCCTTGACCCACCTGTAGTAAGGTCACTCACATACCTACTGGTATGGAGGGCTGAAAGCCTGCTTTATACTTGGTGCACTAAGACTGCAACAACTGCCAAAACAATTCACCAGGATTCTCCAAAAAGATGAAAAAAAACTGTAACCAACCTACAGGCAGCAATACTGTGCCAGCAAGGCACTGCTAGAAACAGATGGGGATGCTTATTTATAGTGTCTGGGACTGGATTCAGGTTTGCATTCAGACACTTCCGTGTAGGTGTCTACAGAACTCCAGTTGACACAGTTTGTGAAACTGCATCATATAGTATTTTCACTCCATAGTTACCATCAAAGTTAATATGCTCGATTTGAGAGAAAGAGACAATTTCTAAAGCATCATGTCATTAGGAAAGTCCCACTGTGTCAACTGATTTTTTTAAAGGAGAAATGAGAGGATAAGCTAATTACTGGCATTTAGCAATCAACATCTGTCACCCTTTTCACATAACACTGCCTGTCCCATTTGCCCTGGCTCACAGTAGCATGTCTGCCAGTGTTCCTCCAGTAGAACAGGAGATGCACTGCAGAAAAAATTAAACATTTGGTTCCTCCTAATTCCATTAAATGCAAAATGGCTTATACAGTAATTCTAGCAACAGACTGTATCCTTCTAGTTTGTAACCAGGGCTACCAGAAAGGACTTTTTTTCTGCCCCTCTACACCTAAGAAACGTTTGACTGGAAACATGGAAACCTTCTAGTGAGAGTTCACTTTCAAATGAAGATCTTCTCAGGGATATCCTTCAAAAAGCCGTGGACAAGTGAACGCTGGGAAACTGGAAGAAGACCATGGACTAGGCTGAGATTCCACTTAAAATGGAACCTTGACTTTCCAACTATGTCTCTGGCATAGTCTGTTGGGGCTGTACTGACAATCGATATTCCATAGTCTGTAAGTGGAGCTCAGCACCCCCACAGCATTTTCTACTGGTTGTTTCTTTAACATCACTTTAAAGACATTGACTTTGCAGTATTTTGCTATTTGCAAATGTGTTTTAATCCCATACAAAAAATTCTGCCTTTTTTCCTCCAGTGGATGAATACTTTACCTGTTTATAATAAGGGACAGAGGCCATTTAACAATGTAGTCAAAGGAAAATGCTTCCAGACCGCTGAGAGTGAGCTCTGTGGGATCTGCACTAATAATGGCCTTTTCCTGTTTTGTTTCTATGGCCAATACCCTCAAGAGCTGTGTAATGAGGTCATGGGGCATCAAGTCAATCTATAAAGAAAGAACGGGAAAAAATGAAGCCAATAGGGTACTCACAACTATTGTGTACCAAGAGCTATGTGGCAGAACAACTGCATTTTATCCAAGTTGCTCTCAAGTCATCAGATCAACTTAGAATACAATGGTGAATGGTTTGATCTGGACACTGCTACAGCAGACAGCGGAGAGTGTCACTGTAGTGTTTGACCATCAGCATATAACATACTACTATGCCAATAGTTCTGCCTTGTCCTCAGCCTCTATCAGGTGAATTCAGATTCCAGACTCCCCAAGTGCAGCTTCTGTGACACTTCACATTCTGTAAAATACTACAGCAGAAGCCCTTGACTTTCACCTGAGATGCAGTAATCATTATATGTCAGGACATCTAATTAGAAATTTTCTTGGACTCCAGAGTGGGCATCCAAGCTGAGAACAAGCATGAGACATATGCTACTGCTTCCATCTCATCCTGGTGCCACCAAAAGAACCTTCTCTTAGTTCGGACATCAGCAAGAAAATGTGGCCCCTTACACAGGACAAGTGTTTCCCACTGCTAATGTGGATGAAACAGGACTTAACTCAGAGAAGGTCTGCAGAAATATAGGCATTAATTCTGTTTTCCTTGACTGCACTTTCAGCAGCTTCTTACAGGCACGCTGATTTTCCCAATAGTAGGTCTTCTGCTCAGATTCAGTTATCTTCTGCTTACATTCTTACCTTTAAATCATCCTTGAAAGGATCTGTGTTGGCTGTGCTCATTCGCAAGGCTAATTCAAGCAAAGCTTCTAGCCTAGTAGTTATGATGTCATCTACAGGCTTCTTAAGCTCCTCTTCTGTGAGATCCATAAAGTGAACAAAAAAGTCCCCTTGATCCATTAGGAAATAGTGCTTTATAGATCTGTTTAGGAAAATGAGGATAACTGATTACATTTTTAAAAAAAAAAAAAAAAAAAAAAAAAACTTTTTTGTTTACAGAATGCACTGATATAAATAACCCATTTGAAAGCTAGTCTTTTATTCACGTTCCCCTCCTTCCCAACACCTCAGTCAGCATGCTTTTGTGCACTCATATCAGGGTTGCTGCTGTTCTTTTTTTCCTGTAAAAATGCACAGTAAGAAAAAAAGGTATGCAAAGGATCATATTGCTGCTCTCCTGAAAAAAAAACAGCCTCCACAGAGTCCAGATCCATCCAAGATGCAGTTGCTAACTCAGTAGAGAATCCTGAACTCTCCTGTCCAAGTATCTGTGCCGACTTTTGAAGTACTACATGTATGTGCATTAACTTCTGCTATAGTATGATCCAGTAACTTCAATTTTTACATGGCATGAGGGAGAGTCAACTGCAGGAGCTTGGAAACAGTTCACAGGAGAGCTGGAGGATATTAGCATCTGGCCAAAGATCACACATGATCACTGCCATTTTCAGAGTGAAAATGGGACTAGCACAGTCTTAAAATACTGTGGTTACACATGGGGCATGGGGGTGTGTGTCAGTACTGGGCTAGACAAAGCCACAGCCATCCTGACCTAGTTTTCGTGGTAGCCTTCAAGTAGGAAGTTGGACTAGAGACCCCTACAGGTCTCTCACACCCAACATTTCTGTGATTTTATGCCATTTTTTATTATTTTGGGAAAAAAAAATCTTATTTTTTTCAGGTCAACATGAACAGAGCTAATACAATAGTAATATCCCAAGAAAGAGAACTAACTTTAAAACCTTATTTTAATTATCAGAAACAATCTATTTAAGATATATTTAAGAAAATATATCAAACCTCAGGTGAGCTACCAGCTCTTTCTCCTCCATTAGGAAATCCAGAAGAACTTTGCTAGCATAGTTGTATGCTTTTTCTATTTGTTCCACATATGCTCGCTCTTTTAAAGTATAGATGACCTCTTTAGCCACAGGGCAGGTAACATCACGTCCACATTCTCGCACAACATTCAAGTATTTCCCTGGAATAAAAGAGAAAGAATGACCAATATTCACAATATTGTATGTGCCTCCAAGAAAGAAGCTTCCAAATCACTATCATGAAGCAGAAGATACATTGTGAAATGTTTATATTAAGTTCTACAGAAAGCTGGAAAGGATTTAAATGCCTTTCAAAAGATGATACAGAATTTAAATTAGGCTACTAATACCACGTTTAAGGTGATTCAGAAAAGTTTTTGGTTTTCCAGTGGTGGTAAAACACCTTTGCAGATAGTCAGAAACTTTGAAAACCTGGTGCTGTACTTCAGATATACCTTTTGAGGAGTTTGTACTTATGGCAGGGAACAATGGTAACCATTGGGTGGCATGCTTCCTTCAAGTGCCCAACTAAGACTCAGTGTGTCCAAACCTCAGCCATCTAGATCCATCTAGCTAGCTGCTAGAAAACTGTACCCATGTAACAGAGGAGCTCCTCTTCCTGCTGTACTCCTTCACTTTTTTTTTTACATGATTTGGAGTTTCTTTTAATTTCCTCTTTTCCTCTGAGAAGTGGCAGCTGGATAACCCTATAAACTGGCAAAGTGTGATTACATGTATTTATCTTTATGTATTTATCTTTATGTAAAGAATGGCAACGGTCATCTTAGATTTCTCTTATATCAGAAGCGTATCTTTACCTACCTGTGCTTAGTATTTTGTCAGCCATTTTCTGTAAGAATGATGGAATCTGTTGCTGTACAACAGTATATCTTTGATCCCAATACTTGTCATTATAGTCCTCCTGAATCTTCTCCTTCTGCAACTCATGTTCTTCCACCATGAACTCACTGAACATTTAAAGGAGATGTTTAGAAGCAGGAAGTGGTACAATGAGGATTACTTTTTTTGACCTGCAATCTAGTAATATAATCTATCAGAAACAAGGTCTCATGAAGATACATTCCAACTGAGAACTGAATTAGTCTGTATTTGTAGTAAGAGAAGCATTTTGTGGAGTGTTTGCGTTAATCTGCCACCAATTATCACAAATACAGAATTTTATAGGGCTCAGAAACCAAGCCTAAATGTTATTTGGCTATTAGTGTGCAGCTGAGGAAGCTGGCCTTTACTTTCTCACCATCAGGAAGGCATTATTTTTAGCTATTTTAGTTTCTTCCCAGTTAGGATTCTGAAAATGTGGGGAACAGAAGTGTTGCACAAACTGTTAAGAATAGAAAAATGCTTTAAATGATTCTACAAGAAACTTTGGAGAGTGCTGTTAACTCATATCAGATTATCATATTAATAGACTACATTAACACAGATTCAGTGAGTTATCACACTTGCGCCTT
Source organism: Heteronetta atricapilla (assembly GCA_011075105.1). NCBI lineage: Eukaryota > Metazoa > Chordata > Aves > Anseriformes > Anatidae > Heteronetta > Heteronetta atricapilla. The sequence goes on from CM021736.1 coordinate 98,118, forward strand.
ATGAGAACAGGGTTCAGCCCTGTCCTGAAGGGGATGGGGATGTGGAAGGAAAACACTTGAAGTGGGACAAGCATGGTAAGGTAGAATTTGACTGGATTATGTATTTGAACTATTGTGCTATTGAATTTGGAAATAATGTCCTTGAATTTGGACAAATAAAACAAGTGAGCATGCCCCTGATTGTTTAACTATTGAATCAAACAGGAAATGTAGTTAAACACACTCCAGTAGCTCCCCTTCCAGGCAATGTTGCCTTGTGTACCTACTGCTGCTTGGTCTGGGCACTTAGGCTATTCAGACTATAAAACAGAGGGATGGGTACAGTAGGAAATGTAAAAACAAAAGACCAAAACACTATTTCTTAATTTTTTGATTTCATTTTCATTCCTTAGCTGTTCTTTACCTGTATGGATCATTAATGATGCCTCGATATATCCACTTTTCCAGAATTTCAAAATAAGGCACGCTGGCTGCCTTGGTTAAATACAGACACAGTTCCTGGGCCTGGCTGTCTCCCGTGTAGTTGAAAGTCTTATCATGGAGTAAGCTCAGGGTTGATCCTCCCATACACTCACCTTTATCCACAGAAGTAGCTAAAATTAAAAAATAGAGGTGTGAGACACAAGGCTCTTCATTTAAATACTCAAATTAACTGCACAAGCTATGCTGACAAACATAATGACTTGAGTAGTTGATTAGCTGACATCAACAGTTCTCCCAGTCAGTAGTAGACTCTTCATGTACATCTGTGAAGATGCAAGGCTATTCCACCGTATAGCCAAAAGCCTATAGCCTGAAACATGCTGAAATAAAATCCCAAATGATCCACCTTACAAAAAAGCAATAATGAAAGGCAGTTCTCCAGACAAGGAGAACTGAACTCAGGCAGACACAAAACATCTGATGGCTCAAAGTCCGAATGGCTTCTGTACTGAAGAAAACATATACAGAGATCTTTCTTTCCAGACACTAATGAAAGAATCCTACACTTCAGTGACTTGCTTGTGAAACCTCTAATCTCAAAAATATATCCATTCTCCAACATAACACTGACCTAGTCACACATACAGCTTGAAATACCTGATTTGGGGTAGGCTGATGGTAAAACGTATACTTTGCATCGCAAAAGGGATGTAAGGGACAGAGGAAGGGGAATGAATTACTGTCATGAATTTTGGATCAAAGTAAACCTTAACGTAGATGGCTAACTTGTGTTCCAGAAATCTGAAAATTTCCAGAAACATGAATACCAGGAGGGATGATTCAACTTCGGATTCTATGTAAAACAGATTTTTATGTCCAGATAAATCCTCAGGGCTGAGTAGACAGAAACATAAAATAATTCTCATGCCAGAGAGTTTAATTTCATCAAAATTAATGATGAAACTATACAATGAAGGAAGAAATTGAAGGTATTAAAATGCTATTAATGAAAGTGCTGCAATTCATTCCTGTAGGAAGGGTCATCTGCCTGGCAATATTCCTGTGAGATGGGCAAGCAACGTATGTTCTCAAATGGGTTGCAACTGTGCCTCATCACTCAGCACACTAGTGTTATTCTGAGGTATCCAGAGAGGGCCTGTTCTGCCTTTCCACTATGTGTGGTGCAGGAGATGGCCACTGCTGATGCAGTGCCTCTTGACATAAAGATACATGCCCTGTCTGTATTGTTACTCTGTACAGTCTTCAGAAACCACTGTCACGCACCTGTCAAAACAATAACTGTATTTTTTGAAACTTACCAAGTGAAGCAAGAATCTCTAGAGTCCTCATTGTGGGCTGGATATAAAACCAGAGTTTCTGCAGTGACAGAAGTCCCTGTCTCTGAAGATGTTCCAGCTGTGTAATTAGTATCATGTATTCCTTGATCAGAGTACGCATAGCAGCAGCCAGAGCATGATTTACTTGTCCATACTCAAAGGAAGACTTCTCCTCTATAAACCTGCAAAATGCAAAATGGAAACTCCTGGGTAGAGAAGGCAATTTCCATCATTTTCAAGAATTTTAACTTCAGGAGGCTATACAAACACGAGCAGACCATGTGTTGCAAAGCATACCAGTCTTCAGCTGGAGTTTCAGGTTTCATATTTGCTCTGTGTCCCCCTGCTTACTTCTCATCACCAAGCTTCTTAGTACAGAGAGCTGTGGGAAAATGTTTCCTCTCAAACTGCAGGGGATCTAGAATTTTGAATAAAACCACTATAAAAAGTGAGAGCCAGCATTTTCAAGGTGATTGCCTTTGTATAAGAAACAGATTAGAAGACAGGAAAAGATCTCAAAAGGAAGTGGTATCATGGACCCAGAGACTGGGGAGAACACTGTTTCTAGCTTCTGACTCTACATGCCACAGCAGGGATTCACCTCATCAGACTTAGACGGCTTCATATATGTTAGTGTGGTGGCTTTACTCGGGTGGGCAGCTGAACTCCACCACAACTGCTCTTTCACCTCCTCTCCTCAAGAAGAAGAGGGGAAGAAGAAAGTATACTGGAAAACAAAAACAAACAAACAAATAAAAACAACTCACAGGCTGAGATAAAGATGATTTAATTAAAGGGAAAAGGAAGACAATGAAAAAAAAAAAGCAAAGGTTGTGCAGAAGCACAGAGAGAGGAAAGAAGTTACTCTCTACTTCCCATCAACAAGCAATGTTCAGCAATGTCCTGAGAAGCAGGACCTCAATAAGTGTAGTAGCTGTTTGGGAGGAAAGACATTTTCATAACGAGAACCCCCTTTCCTCTTTCCCACCTTTTATTGCTCAGTGTGACACCATATGGTATGGAATATCCTTTTGGCTGGTTTAGGTCAGCTACCCTAGTGATGTCCTCTCCCCACCTCCTGCCCGACTGTGGTGGTTTGACCGTGTTAGGCAACTGAACACCACAACCGCTCTCTCACTCCCCCTCCTCAGATGAGGAGGGGAAGAAGTAAAGGGAAAAAAAACAACTCACGGGTTGAGATAAGGATAATTTTAATTAAGAGAAAAATATATATATATAATTAAGGAAATATTATTATTAATTAAACAATTCAACTAAAGGGAAAAAAGGGAAAAGGGGAAGAGGGAGGGGGAAAGGGAATAACAAAACAAAACAAGTAAAGGCTATGTGGAAATGCAGAGGGAAAAAAAAAATTACTCTCTACTTCCCACAAATAAGCGATGCTTGACCACATCCTTGAAGCAGGGCCTCAATGCACGTAGCCAGTGTTTGGGAGGAGGACAGACGTTTTCGCAACGGGAGCCCACCCCCCCCCCTTCTTTCTTTTTCCACCTTTTATTGCTGAGTGTGACATCATATGGTATGGAATATCCCTTTGGTTGGTTTGGGTCAGCTGCCCTGGTGATGTTTCTCGCTTTTTTGCCCACCCCCTAGGAGGGCTAGAGAAAGTCCTGATGCTGTGCCAGCGCTGCTCAGCAGCAGACACAACACCAGTGTGATACCACTGCTGTTTTAGCTACAAGTGCAGAGCATAGCACTGCATGGGCTGCTGCAGGGAAAGTTAACATTCCAGCTAGACCCAGTACACCCCCCACAGCCTGATTGCTCTTGGCGGGGAGTTGGAGGGAGTCCTGATGTGGTGCCAGTATTGCTCAGCAATAGACAAAATGCTGATGTGATACCAGTGCTGTTCTAACTACATGTGCAGAGCAGAGCACTGTGTGGGCTGCTGCAGGGAATGTTAACTCCATCCCAGCCAGACCCAGCACAGTTAGTGGACAAACAGAGATGCTTCCAACTACAAGTCACATCAAGGAGATGGGTAAAAGAGACTAGATAAATTGCTTCCTTGAAGTGTTTCTTTCTCTTCTCTGATTGTTTAGGGACATCGAATCAAATAGAGACATCCACACTACAAACATCTGCTGTCAGTGAGGTGTACCTTATACTAAGGCCTTTCAACAATTACTTAAGGTAGCTACCAGAAACTAGGCAGCAGTACGCTATGTCTCCTGCTCAGCAGCAGACGCAAAGGTTGTCTTAGTCCTGGATGCCCAGAGGAGATCAAAAGGCATGAAGCAAAGAGAAATCCATAGCAGAGAAGGAAGAGACAAGCCATAATAAGATGATGCATCCCATTTTTCTTTTGTCTGAATGCACCAAGACAAATGTTTGGATAAAGCAAAGATGAGGTGAATTTAAAAATGAACATGTAGCACAGAGGAAAAAGTCAGTGAATAAAGGGTTAAAACAACTAGGAATTGCAGATGGTCCTAAATGAGTGGGATGCTTAGGCAGGATGTGCAGAACAGCAGAACACCAGATAAGAAGCAGCAGCATTGTCCTTGGGATGCCAGAATAGGCCATAAAACTAGAGATAGCGGGAATACCAGCCATGAAACCAGCACAAAGAGAGTCTGTGAACGAGCAGGTGTCCAAAAGTGTCCACTCAGCAGAAAATTGGACTAAAGGTGAAAAGTACACTGGGAGGAAGACTCGCAGCCTTCCTCCTTGGGACCACCGCCCACCCTTTGACGACCACTACTCAACGACTAAAAACAGATCTACGCAAGCGTAAAGCATTAAGAGACTAATTAGCATGAAAAGCGAGGGTAGGCAGGACAGGTAATAAATATGTATAGGCGCTCATGAAATATTAATTGCTTCACTGTATAAGTCTGGCACAGCTTTTTACCCTGGTATGCACGATAGGTGGAATGATCCCCCGTGCATCCAGCGCTGCTAATAAAGAATATACCACTTGAAGAAAATTGGAACTTTGTTCTTTGAATCAATCTGGCGACCCAGATGGGACAACCTCTCTGTCGGACCGCAGGACCTGCTGGGGACAGGACTCCCTAGGGTACCCCCGGGATTTCCCGGAGGGATTCCTCGACTCACTGGATCACTGCAGAGGCAGACAAGGACCCCATCAGTGTAAGTGAGTATATTCTTTATTTTGGTTTGGTTTTTTGGTAGACCGGTCATTTGGAGTCGCCCGTAAGTCAGAAGGGTAATCCTTTGCGGGGCGGCATTTGGTGTATACTTTTGTGATTGTTACCACAAGTATACGTTGGTACCCGAAGGGAGGAGCTCATCCCTGAGGTGTGTTTGGAATTTTGGAAATTTTAAAACATCTTGTGTGTATGGCACTGGTTTGTGTGTTGAATGCAGGTTTTTGATACTCTGTGACTGAATGTGGATTTTTATGTTAGTCATTGTCTTTGTGATTTTGATTGTAACGATATTTGGATTTTGTTGTTATTGCGGGAAAATACCAGCTTGTTGCATTGTATAATTAAGAAGTGTTTCTAAACAATAACATGGGGGGGCAGCAAAGCAGGGGGATTCCAAAGAAGAGTCCATTAGGATGTATATTGAGTCACTGGAAGGATATTGGGGGATCTCCAGGTGGGACGGAAAATAAGAAAATGCTGATAAAATATTGTAGCCAGTGGTGGCCTCTTTATAAGTTGGAATGTGAGGGAAAGTGGCCACCAAACGGTACTTTGGATTACAATACTTTGCTGCAATTAATGTTGTTTCTGAGGAGAGAAGGGAAATGGGATGAAATGTCGTATACTGATATGTTATTTCAGCATCTTGGAGGGAAAAGGTATGGAATTAAGTTGACCTCTGACTGAGCTTTTGGTGCTGGTATTAGAAAAGTACAGGCTGGAGAAAGATAAAGAAAGTGTTAAAAGGGTTGTCGAAGGTGTTAAAGGTGTGGTATGTAGTATTTGATAAAGCTGTTTAAAGTTGAATGAGCAGGGAAAGAGGATGCAGGAATGTTAATAGTTCTGCCTCAACCCGAGGTTGAGATCTCAAAATCACAGAGGGTGTCAGCCCTCAGGGGTACAGGGACCATGATGGGTCCAGAGAGTTGTCATGGAAACAGAAAAGCAGCTAACTCTTAAAACAACCTGAGTTTATGTGTGAGTTCGGATTGCTAATGGGACTGCTCAGAGAACTTCCAGCGATTGCATTCCCTGATTGACCCTCCCTCCCCATCTGAGATCCCAATCACCCTGGAAATTATAAACTGCTATACCGAAATCTGGTTAATTTGGGAATTGAGAATTTGTTCCAACAAGGTCCAAAAGAAACCCCTGTGGAATTTTTGGACCAACTTTTGAAATAATAATAATAATAATAATAATAATAATATACAATAATATTTGGACGTGGCTTCAGAAAACAGAGGCAATTGGCTAGCCTCATTCTAGGGCAATTGGCCTCCTGGTATCAGAAAGAAATTGTCTTAGGCTGCAGAACAGTCAGGAATAACGGGGACCTGTGGCACCTACCCTAGCAGGTCCATTGGTTGAAGTAAAGCTAGGAAACGAAGAGAGAGGCTTGAATTTTTGTTGGTTAAGGGAGCTTCTTTCTCTGTGTTAATTAGTCTGTAAATGTAATAGGGGCAACTGGCCAACAGGAAAAGGTGTTTTTTGTTGTTGTTGGGTTTTGTTTGTTTGTTTGTTTGTTTTGTTTTTACAATGCTTGAAATTTAAATTGGGAAAACAAATAGGGATACATAGGTTTT